>CM053508.1:3454387-3478513 GCA_028627145.1 Eidolon dupreanum | reverse complement strand
TCTTGCTAAGACAAAGAATTTGTCACAGGCAGACTGACTCTAAAAGAAGTTCCATAAAAAGAAAACAAAAGATGGGACCTTGGAACATCAGAAAGGAAGAAAGGTAAGAAACTATATAGGTAAATACAACAGAGTTTTGCTTTTATTTCTTGAGTTTTCTAAATTATGTTTGACAGCTAAGTGAACATAATACTGTATGATGTGGTTCTAAATGTACGTTAAATATTTAAGAAAATTATAAATGGGGGAGGATAAAGGGTCATAAAGGAAGGGAAGGTCTGTATACTTCAAACTGGCAAAAGAATGACACCAGTAGAGCATAAGCTCCGTTTAACACAGCTAGTATAACATCTAGAGCATCCACTAAAAATGCTATACAAAGATACTAAATACTATACATAAAATAAAATCCTAAAAAAAATGTTCAAGTACCCACAGGAAGGCAGGAAAAAACAAAAAGAAACAAAACAGAACAAAAAATAAAATCGTGGACTTATTAAGTCCTATCATGGCAATAATTATATTAAATGTAATATAATTATATGCTGTTTAAAGAAACTCACTTTATGACACAGGCAGGTTAAAAGTACAAGGATGGAACAAGATACATCATGCAAAAGTTAATCAAAAGACAGAAGAATTTGGTATATTAATACCAAAGAAGATTACCAGAGAGTAACAGAAAGGCCAATCCACCACAAAGATACAGTACTCCTAAATGCATATGCACTAAACAAGAGAGCTGGAAAACATGCGAAGCAAAACTGGAAAGAACTTGAAGGAGAAACAGACAAATCCATGATTATAGTTGGAGACTGTCTCTCAACAACTGATAGAATAAGACAGAAAATCAGCAATGATATAGAAAAATTCAGTAAGAATATCAACAACAAAAAAAGCTAATTAGTATTTTAGAACATTCCACTCAACAACAGCAGAATATACATTCTTTTCAAGAGGAAGTATATTTAAGAAAAACCAAATTCTGGGCAAAAAAAATATATATATATATCCACAAACTTAAAAGAATGTAAATCATATAGCACATATTCTCAAATCATAATGGAATACAATTAGAAATCAGTAAAACAGGAGAAAAATCTCCCAACACTTGGAAAATTATACAACACACATAAACAATCCATGAGACAAAGAAGTCTTGACAAATCAAATTACACACTGAATTGAATAAAAATGAAAATATAACATCAAAATTTATGGGAGACAGTTAAAAACCCTGCTGAAAGGGAAATTTATAGCAGAAACCCAAACAGAATAGAGAAAAAAGGTTAAATCAATAATCTAAGCTCACATCTGAAGAACCCAGAAAAAAAAAAAAAAACAGCAAAATAATCCCAAAGCAAATAGAAAACAGAACAGAAATGAATAAAATTTAGAAAAAAACAGGAAAAAAGTTTGAAAAGGTCAACGAGCCGATTCTTTAAAAAAAATGATAAAATTGACAAACCTTTAGCAATACTGACAAAACAGAAAAGGAGACACAAATTACGATCATAGGAATGAAATGGAATATCACTACAGACCCTACAGACATCAAATGGGTAACAAGGGATTGAATAGCACCAACACTAACAACTTACATAAAATAGCGTTCCATTTTATTCCTCAAAAACCCAAACCACCACAATATCAGACAGATAATCTAAACAGTCCTACAATCTATTAGGATAATTAAATTCATAGTTTAAACTCTTTCAAAAAAAAGAAAAGAACAAGTCTAGATGGTTTTACTGGTTTAAAGTTGTTTAAAGAAATATCAACACCAATTCTACATGACCTCTTCCAAAAAAATGGAAGACGGAGCACTTACCAATCCATTTTATGAAGTGTGTATTACCCTGATACCGAAACCAAAGACAGTATCAAAAAAAATTACTACAGACCAGTACCTCTCATGAATACAGATACAAAAAATCCTCAACAAAGTATCTGAAAATAGAATTGAGCTATGCATGGACAGAATTACACACTATGACCAAGTAGGGTTTATCCCAGAGATGCAAGGCTGGTTGAAGATAGAAATCAATCATATTAATCATATAAAATCATCACTGTAACAGGTCAATGAAGAAATTATATTGGTCAATACAAGGAAAACAGTCGACAAGTTAACATCCATTCATGATTTAAAAAAAATCAGAAAAAGAGAAACACAGCAGAACTCTAACTTGACAGAGCATCTACAAAAACTCTGCAGCATTACACTTAATGGTGAAAGACTGAATTGTTTTCCCTTCGATGGGGATGTCCCCTCTCACCACAAGTTCTAGCCAGTGCAATACAGCAAGAAAAGGCACACATATCAAAAAAGGAAAAAAACTGTCCCTAGCTATGATTTGGAAAATAGAATCTATTCTTAGATCACAAAGACTCTACCAAAAAAATCTCCTGGAACTTAAAAGTTAGTTCGACAAAGTCACTGAATACAAGATAAACGTTAAAAACTTTCTATATACTAGCAATGAACACATGGATGCCAAATTAAATATATAACACCATTTATAATCACTCAAAAAAAGAGAATTAAATACTCTTTTTAATTCTTTTTAGGAAAACGTGTATAGGATTTATATTGAAAACTGCTTAATGATGATCAAAAGAATGAGAGATCTGCATAATGGGTTGGAAAATTCATCACAATAAAGATGTCGATTTCTACAAATTGATACCCAGGTTCAATATAATTCCTAACCGAATTTTTGTGTACAGATGAAATATTCTAAAATTCATATGGAAAGATAAAAGAACTAGGATAAAAAAATTTTGAAAATGAAGAAAAAAGTAGGAGAAATGAATCTGCCCAATTTGAAGACTTACACACCTGTAATCAAGACTGGCATTAAGAGACAAACATGCAGATCAGTGGAGCAGGGAACCTAGAGACGGACTCACACAAATATGCTCAACCGATTTCTGAGAGAGATGAAAAGCAATTCAATGTAAGAAAGACAATCTTTTCAAAAAATGAAGCTTGGAGCAATTGAACGTATAAAGGCTTTAAAAAAAACCCTCAAACCCACATCTCACACTTTATATAAAACTCAAAATGGATTATGGACTTAACTGTAATAAGTAAAACTACAAAACTTTTACTTAAAAAAAAAAAAGAAAATCTTTGAGATCTAGGACTAGGAAGAGTTCTTAGATTTGACACCAAAGGCATGACCAATAAAAGAAAAAATTGATAAATTAAACCATCAAAAATTAAATACTTTGGCTCTGCAAAAGATTGTTAAGAAAATGAAAAGACAAGCTACAGACTGGAAGAAAATATCTGCAAACTACACACCTGACAAAGACTTGTCAGATTAGTGGCTGCCAGGGCTTAGGAGCAGTAGGGGTGGGACAGCAGTGGGTACGACTACAAAACCAGGACCAAGGAACCCTGCAGCATGGAAATGTTCTACATGGTAACTGTCAATACCATGGCAGTAATGCTGTGCTACAGTTTTGCAAAATGTTCCTATTGGGAGAAACCCTGTAAAGGATACGAGGGTTCTCCTCTCATTTCTAAAAACTTCATGTGAATCTACAATGATCTCAAAATAAAGTTTAATTAAAATTATTTCTTTTTAAGTCAACAGTAAAAAGCACAATCATGACCAGTTACCACATAGTAACTTAGATGAAATATCTAAACTTCTAACACATTTACTCACTAAATATTAATTTTAATTACCAATTTTAACTTTCTACTGTAAATATAAATGCCTTAAGAGAGTGAAATTGCTAGAGCTTCTGGTGAAAGTCAAATGATTACACTTTCAAGCAAAATAATCTACATAGTTCTACGGTGATGACTTGTCACTGAGATCTCAGAACCCGAGGCCTAATTTAGGTCCTATTTATGCTGCCCTGGAAAAAAGCCTGAATTTTCTTAATCAATAGAGAAATTATTAACAAACCAATGAATAACTAATGTGCACCTTCACTTGCCAAACACTATTCTGCAAGTTTCCCTTCTGTATCCTTCGTCTCTGACATTGAGATTATACATGATTCTAGAAGGTGAAAAATGGAAGGTCATTCAACTATTGTGATAAATCCAACGAGAATTAACTTGCATCATCTACTGTAACCTTGGTATCTCTTAGCTTTCCAAGTTCTAACTCAATGATAAAAATTATTTGGAATAAACCACTTGTTTCTTATCCTCCACAAGTTTCCAACTTTATCAATAATTACTCCAGTTTAGAACAAGAAATGTTCAGACAAAGCCTGTTCAAAATGGTATCCCAACCACAGTAAATGCAATTTGGTCTCAAACTATGTACTTATCATTCTTTTAAAATTTCTGAAATTTACTACATTTTTTTAAGTTTATGTTCTTACAAATGATTTGTTCATGGCACGTTTCACTTCATCAGAACCATCTGAATAGATCTGCTGAAACAATTTGTTTAAAGCTGCATCTCCCTCCAACTTCTCATTCTTTTCTTCTTCTTTGATCTCACCAACCAATTTATCCCAATTTCTTGTATAATGAGATGATGATGGATAAAGGTTCTTTACATCTATATTGTAAAAAGACAGAAGTGATTAAACAACATGTAAACTTTGTGATCACAGTATACAGAAAGCACTTTAGCAAATAACAGGTGATTGAAGTTCATGTTTGAAATAAGTCTTTCTGATATATACATGAACAATTAAATTTACATTTCTAAAAACCGAAACAGCATAATGTAAAATCTAGGAATTTCTTTTGAGCTTAATAATTCAATAAAGTGTAAACTTTTATTCGTTACACAAAATTATTTTAAAAACAGATTCTTCAGGTTAACAGGGGAAACTCGGTGAGAAACATATGGAATCTTTTATATTTACAGAAAAGTTGAAAAGATAGTACAATAATTCTAAAAATAGTACTGTTTAAAAAGACATTTCAGGAATTTCTCTTATAAACAAGATTTTAGTAAATGTTAAAAATGTGGCTTTTTTCTAAGATATTTGTCTTCCAGAGTAGAAATAAACTAAAAATTAAATAATTATCCACGCTATTTGACAGTGAGTTAAGACTCCGTCCTCTCCCCACATTAAAAGTATCAGATTACTTCAGCAGGAGAAATAAGGAATTTCTGAATGTTGAAACTACTACCCGGGATGATCTAGAGTTCAGCATCTATATCATGCCTACATAGCAAACAACAGTATTTGTAGGGCACACTGGGATAAATGGAGGCTGCTGGTAGCCAGAGAAGCTACTGGCCCAGGGACTCAGGACACTGCCAAGGCTGCCCCAAAGACCAAGGGAATCAAGATCATGGTACGCAAATAATTAAAAAGTAACTAACCTACCCAGCAGCTATAAGGGAAGTTCTGTTTACTGCTCAATGGAAATATAATGCAAGCCACAAATGTGAGCCACATATGTAATTTTAAAATTTCTAGTAGTCATATTACTAAAAAGAATCAGATGAAATGCATTTTAATTACACATTTAACCTAATATATCCAAAATAGTATTATTTCATCATGAAATCAATATAAACATATAAAGATATTTTATAGTCTTTTTTTCCATATGAAGTCTTCAAAGTCTGGTATGCATTTTATACTTAGAGAACCTCTCAGTCGATACAAGTCATATATTTCAAGTGTCAACAGGTATATGTGGTTAGCAGCTGCTGTATTAGACAATGTAGCTGCATTGCTTTAAAAAACCGATTCAGTTTCCCTATCAGTATATCAGAACACATTAATGCTAATCTAAATGTCCCTCTTCCATTACTACCTCTTTATATCCCCTTCCTCAAAATCATTGAGAAATTACTAATCATTTTTTTTTGTCCATCCTTTTTCTTCATTTCCTCCCTGCCCATCCTTGCCTTGAAACAAAACAAAATCATAACACATCACGATGCTTTATTCAGGTCAAGCATACTATTTTCCAAATCCTATCTACCCTTCCTCAATCTCTGTACATTATCACTAGTAGCCAAAGAAAAACAAAAAATGGAAGCCATGGAAAGAGCCTAGGAAACGTGGGTTTAATGAACCCTAATGCTGACCCCCCCATAAGGACAGGCACCCAGGTTCTCATCTCTACTGCCTGGACAGGTTAAGCAACGTGCCCTCATCTGCAGTCTGCAGCTTGCTGTGCACAGGAATCCTACAAGCTATCAATTCCTTCCAAAAATTTAACAGGACAGGAGAAGCATCATCTTGAATATGCAAATCACTGAGTTTAGAGAAAGGTTATAAAATCGTTTCTAAGTTTGTAAAATCAAGAAATCTTTATAGTTGATCACAGAAAAACTTTAATACCTGTAGATAGATAGTAGATAAATTACTGAGAGATGAGTAACCTAACTTCCTCGCTATTTATTCACTACTACATCGAATAACTGCAAAGATGCTCATGTTAGCAGAGACTTCCCACGGTTAGAAAATGCAGTACCAAGCAGTATCACGTACAGGGTTAACAGAAGGAACAAACCTAGACTCTCAAGACCTGGGTTTAGTTCTAGACAATAAGTGGTGGGTGATCTTAATAAGTGCAAGTTGTTTAAGTTGCTTAACTTTTCTGAGCCCGTAAAACAGGAGAAACAATACTGGGCTGCCTACTAAACAGCGCAGCCCAGTATTAGAATTAAATGAGATACTACATTTGAAGTGTTTCTTTTAAAAAATGTTTTGAGCTGTATATAAAACTTAGCCCAAAAATCTCTAGGAGTCAGCCCCAAGAGAAGCACATAACATCTTTACTATGTCTTTCAAATAAAGTGGGAAACAGAACTTAATTAGTTTAAATATCAACTTGAAATATTACATTCTTAAAAATTATGTTTTTGTCAGCTTCCTGGTTTTGCTAATTATGCTATAGGTTAGTTATGGAAGCTGGGCGAGGGGTACATGGGAACTCTATTTCTGCAACTTCTATGAGAATCTAAAATTATTTCAATATAAAAATAATAAAAATGAATGGTCTGTTGGTTAATCCAGTGTTCTCTAAAAGATGCCAAAAGGAAACATGTTTTCTGTTATGGAAGAAAACAGTGAAAAATCTAAAGTAGCTGAAACACAATGTTACCTCATTTTGATCATCAAATCAAAGCAGTAACACTAATCAAAAAGAAATTTCTCTCCCTGCTGTAAAACATGTTCAGATTGTCCTGCAAATTATTATTCCATTAGAAAAACATCTGCCTGCCTATTGTATATGCTTAGAATTGACCTCAACATTAAGCAGTCTGTCCCTTAAAGGACTGAACAATCGACCCTAGTTTTCCACTCTTCTCTTAGTTTTCCTTAGGCCTTCATTACTTGTTTGCCTCCACCTCTAAGTTAGCAATATGGTAAAATGGGATAGATACTTTACTCTGTGAAGCCCTGAAGTTCCAGGAAATTAGAGCTACAATATCAGAACAGAAAGGAATAAATAAGAAGGGAGAGGGAAGAGAAGGAAATATACCAGTTGACTTAAAAAACAAAAAGCAGCAAAAGGAAAAATCCAACACACGAAAACAAACAACCCCCAACTGACGTAAACTGACAAGGTAAACTATAATCCCAACTCTTTCTGGGCTTCTGCTGCCACTCATTCAGACTCTTAGAGTTTAAGGTAGAGCCTTCATGAGAAAGGCTACTCTGCATTCATTACAGAGCAACCTTATTATAGTCAGTGTACCATCCCTTGGGAACATAATAAAAGTAGAAAGAATGCTCATTACTACTTAATTTCAACTATATAATACAATTTGAATTTAAAGCTCATCAAGACCAGAAAACAAACCTGCTACGAACTGTTTTGGCTTCGGCAGATCTCCTTGGCCCTCTAGCGTTTCCCATCTCACAGCCTCTGGCTTTTTCATTTTAATTTCAATCTGGAGGAAACAGCAAATAAAACCCATTACTCGATGTAAAATAGACATAAAAAATGCAATTTTCTTAAGTTATCAAAGTTTTATAAGAATTAAGTGTCCTTGAGATAGTTTTCTTAAACTACACAAGGTTAAATTTGAAGAATTCTGAAACATTTGTTTCTACTTAAAAGCCATCCTTTAAAAACAACGCACATTATAAACTACAAGAAGGGTCTTAAAAACCTTATGCTTTTTTCTTCTAAAGTAGTGTTCTCAACCAAGAGTGACAGTGACCCCCGAGACCTCTGGCAACATCTGGAGACACTGCAGGTCATCATAAGTGGTGAGGGGTAAGGGTGCTGCTGACATCTAGTGAGGACAGACCAGGCGGTGCTAAGACACCCGGCTAGGACGAGCCCCCACAACAAGCATCCAGCCCCAAATGGCAACAGTGCCCACCACTGCTCTAAAGGAATTACTATCTTTGCATGTATGTTAACCTGTTTTAGAGTGGAGAAAATTCATTCCACTGCATAAAAATATGACTTAATGTCAACATTTTCACAATCATTCATTCAATAATTATTAAACACCCACTATAAGCAAAGTATACTCTTCAAGGATGTGGGAGATTTTTTTAAAACATTCAAGACATATCCTCGACAATTTGGAAGCACGTGAGACACTTGAAGAAAGGCACTCTAGTGGAAAATAAATGTTCTAAAGGCTCAGGAGAGCCCACACCCACATGTGATGAGGAAGGATTTCCGGGTGCCTTGAAGAGCTGGGAGCGGAAGGAACACCTGCTATGATGGACGGGGTAGGTGTCCGAAAGCAAAGGCAAGAGCCTAAGACCAGAGCCCAGTGCAAGGCGACACAGTGCATAAGGGAGTAGGGAAAAGACTAATTTGCCTCAAGTTCAGGATTTATGTTAGAGCGGTGAAAAACATAGATGGAAAAAAAGGTGTTAAATCAGACTATGAACAGCTTCTGAACAATAAGCTAAGGTCGCTTATTAAAATGAAATGTTAGCAGCATCCTAAAGCATCTTCTGGCTAATCAAGGCTGGTCTCCAGGGTCTATCCCTAACCCTAACATACGCACTTACATCTATCTACCTTTTGTTTTCCTTAGTCAAAAAATGTTCTCATCCTCATTCTTGGCCTAGCAAAAAATTAGCACTAATAGTGACAGTAAACAGTAATAATTGCTATGAAAACAGTTTTAAGAATCAAATGGTATTTTATATGCCAACATTTTTTTCCAAAGAATTATTACTTTTATAAATAGAATAAAATCAAAAGACAGATTTAACAAAAAGAAAAGCCAGTTCACATCTTGATTCTTTGATTCCTTTAGATCTGATAAATCATTTAAATTGGCAATAACTGGTAATCTTTCTATCACCTCAATTTTGTGAGCAAATCCTTAAAATTTACATTTTAAACTACCTTAACAAAACACTGAGAAATCTGCCCGCATATTTTAATCAGACTTAAGTGATGGTATGGACGGGGTATGATCTTAGAGTAATCATTTTTTAGGAGCACAGAGAGGTTAACAAAAAATTGTTTCAAAATGAGAGAAAAACATGACACAAATGTCACTGAGAAAGGTGCAAAAAGCATAGTATTTTTAATGTAATGTACATGTTCAAATTCTACATAAACACGTATTTCATAAGGGTAAAACCTGCAATTTCCTAAAATAAACTAAGAAATTTCTGTAAAGTAAAATATCGCCAATTTCTCTCATATACAGTACTGAGGGATTGCACTCCGGTTCTTTTAAGTTGTCATTGCTGGGATATTTATCTAAAAGGGATAGAAATCTAAAAGCTGGCAATAACACAGCAGTGTTACTGAAAAAGGCTATTAACATTACCCTCAACTTGCATCTTGCCCCTTTAATTTTCAACTCATCCAGAAATGAAGACCTGGCAAGCAGTATGTGCATCAACACTATCTTTAACCAATCTCCAGCACAGGGTACCCCACATTCGCACCTCATGTTCCCACTTCCATAAAAAGTTCCTTGTTTTACATGAAGGGCAGCATACACCAGCCCTCGCATCTCCTGAAAGCCACTATGACCTGAGTAACTGTGCAGTACATACAAAGAGGCCTTTACTAGGCCAGAGTCAAACTCTTAGTAATGACCTGTTTTAATGGATACATGCTGACTTGAACTTGAAATTATATTTAATCCATTCATTAAAATAGCTGCACATAATAAACCATTTAAAGCAGCTTTTTTAAAAGGTAAAAGGGGGGACTAATTTTCTGTGAATTCCTGTTTATAATCAGTCTCCCTGAGGTCAGACTGCACACCTAGCTTCTTTACTTTTACACTCAAATCATTTTATAATCATTTTTTAAAATGTAAGAAATGGTAATGAAGAACTGAAAAGTCTTCTCCGAAGTTCTAATAGCTCAATTCAAATATTTACTGAATGCCTACTGAGCCAGGCACTGTGCTGGTACATAAAGTCACAGCCTCTAATCTTCTTGAAATCTATCAGAAGTGACATTTCCCATGAACAAAAAATTCCAGTTTTTATCATCTGTAGTGACGGACCTAAGAATTGGGAAATATCTAGTTGTCTAGAGGAAGGATGTTAAAATTTCATCAGTTGTTAAAGCTGAGTGATTCTTTTTTCAGCTCCTTTACATTTTTCAGAATTTTCTGATAAGCATTTATTGCTTTTATAACCTGAATAAAAACCTAAATAACTGGGATAAAACGATAATGGCAAAAATATTTATTGAGCACATATTATATACTCTATGTATGAAGTGCTTCACATACATCATCACACTCAACAGAACAACCCTATAAAAGAATACAATTCAAATTTTCAAGATAAGAGAGCTAAGAAAGAATAACTTGCTGGAAGTGTCTTTTACTGCTAGAAGTGTTACTTATTTTCTTAGAAATAAGCAGAGGTAGAGAACGAGACAAAAAATCGGTTGTATATTTATAGAAAGAGTCACAAATAGTTGCGCCACTTGTTGGATATATGACTCTGAGCAAATAACTAATATCACTGAGCCCCAGTTTCTCCTGTAAAATGGAATAGGGCTTATGTCACTTAGGGTTCTTATGAGGACGAAATGAGACCACATATGAAAAGAATATGACACTGTGTCTGGCAAATAACTGAATGCTATTTCAATTTCTTCATCATCATAATCAGCTAGAAATCTAGAGAAATTATTTAACATCTCTGGGTTCAGTTTCCATACCTGTAAACAGATAAAAATATCTACACTATGTGATACTTGTGAAGATTACACAGAATAATACACAGCAGTCAAAACAGTTATGCACTATGATTTTACACAGGTCAAACATATGGGACTAAATAAGCTACAGTAAATGCATACAATGAGATACTTTACTATAGAATATTTAAGGGCATGAAAAAAATATCCATAATGTACAGATAAGTTTAAAAGCTAGTTGCAGGTATGTACAGTAAAATCCTTTTCTATAAAAAATGCATAAATATACATTAATAGAAAAGGTGGCAAGAACACACTCCAAGGTCTATAATTTTTAAATATAAGCAACAACTCAGTTATTTAAAAAAAGAAATCACTATAACCACCACTATATCAAAAAGACAATAAACAACCCCGAACTCCCACATCTGTGTTTAAAACGGGAGGATCCCCAGATATCCCAGCTCCATTTCATCACTGGGATTCTTCTGTGTATATTAAGAACAGAAATTCACTCTAAAACTTCTCACATTTTAGTGGGTTAAGAAGGAAAAAGGAGCTATTTGTCTCTAATTAAAGACACGCATTTTTATTTCCCATGGTTCCAGTTAAAAGCCCTCACAGTTTATATTGATATAATATAGAAAAATCACTGATTAAAACAGAAACACAAGAACATTTCCATAAGGACAAATTAACTCTGAAAGAGTCTGAAAATCTGATTTTTTTAGAGTGAATATTAATCTTTAAAATGAATATTTTGCAGCATAGCTGTCACTGAAGTTATAATTCTATGACTGTGAGCAGAAAATACTGTTATGAAATTAACAAGATGGAAAAGAAACATTAGTTTCTTAATAAAGAAAATGGATTAATAGGCAGATATGAAAATTGATACTCAGTAAAAAGTAAAAATGACTATCAAAGACATTGAAAATATGAATTCTGACTTGGAAAAACATATTAGACATTACAATGTAAAGTGTTTAGTTAAGAAATGCTATTTCATTAATTTAAGGGTCTTATCTTATTTTCGTTGCAAATTATATTTCACTTTAGTATCACTTAACCAATGGTTATACATGAAAATGCTACATTCATTCAACCTCAAAGGTGGGGGGGGATCTCAAAAACAAAAAAATAACCTATTCAAACCATAGATTTTATACAATCTGTAATTCTAAGCAAATTCTTCTAAGCAAAATGTATCCTTTTCTCAATTCGTATACGGGATTCAGGACATGTGAATATACAGGAAAAACAAATTACTTGGCTATTTCCCCCTCTTACAGTCATCATTAAATACCTCTCAGTAACCTCAATATTTTAACATCGTCTCCCTCTGCTGTATGAAAATGGGTTCAAAATTTTCATTTCCCTTAAGATATAACTAAGCACAGCAGGCCCTTGAATAACATCATTTCATCCAGCATCATTTTGTTGTAACGCTGATGAGGTGCCACGGAAGCTTAACACATTTGTATCAAGCAGCCTATGGTAAAACTGGTTTCATCACATGTTGTTTCCCTTAAAGTTGCAGAACCTATCGATGATGTTAAGTGAGGACTTATTGTTTCCCATAAAATACAGCTTAAAAGTTGGTAGTTTAACAGAGTAATATTTACTACTTTAGATTAGAACAAGAAAAATGATCAGCCTTCAGAACACATCCTTAGAATCTTAATTCTTTAATCCCAAACTTAGAAAGGCCAAAGCAAAGAAACACCACTTTTACAGAAGTAAAAGCATTCCCCGTCCCCGGGCCAGGCTGAACACTAATTCAGTGACTGTGTAAACTTGGGAAAGCATTTAAAATCTATGAACCTTAGTTTTTTCACCTGTAAAACTGAAATTGAAAATATTCTGCCAACTTCATAGGGTTAACATCAGAATCCAATTTAAATTCTTTCACTGAACAATTATTGAGCACCCATAACATACAATGCACGGGAAATTATTCAATGTTTGTAAAGTTAACTGGGAATCCTGTACTTTATCTGGCAACCTACCTAAAACGTATACAAAGACACAAGTATGACATGCTTCTCATCCTCAAGACTTACTAAGTGCAAGGGAATTATATACAAATACGTATATAAATTATATGTAAACAAATTAGTATACAAGGAAGAAAAGTAGTCGTGTAGCATTTAAAGAAGTGAAAAGGGCAAAAAAGGCAAGTTAGGAACACAGCAGGGAGAGCTGGGAATGCTTGGAATCAACAAGCACAAGATTCAAAGGAATGAACAATACAAAATGACAGTGCTCAGTTACATCCTGATGCTAGCCACACAGACTTGTGCATTTACCACACATACTGTTTTCATTCTTCAATTGCAGTTGACATATAGTATAATAGTTTCAGGTGTGCAACATAGTGATTAGACCTTAATATACCTTATGAAGAGATCGCCCCAATAAGTCCAGTATCCATCTGAGACCATATATAGTTATTACAATACTGACCATGTTCCCTACACTGTACTTTACATGCCCGTAACTATGTTCGTAACTGGCAATTTGTATTTCTTAATCCCTTTTACTTTTCCCCCATCCTCCCACCACACACTCCCACCTGGTGACCATCCATTTGTTCTCTGTATCTACCACACAGAACATTCTTCTGTAAGTACATGGTGTGACTCTGCGACACAAGTTTTTAAGTCATTTACCATTTTTAGTCATTTACCAGTAATTTAAATTTGTTGACATTTAAATTACTTCAAAAGGATATGCATTAACAACCTCTTGATAGAAATAAGTACAAAAATGCCGAACCTATAATTTTCTGACCCATCTCCCAAATCTATAGCTTTGTGCCTGATTTTTTACCCAATATTCTTTTATTAAACAAATTCTATACTGTGTGGATGGGGCCAGTAAGATAAAAATCTTGATAAGATTTTGTCCCTTTTCCTCACTTTCCACCAACCAAGCAACTCTGTTTCCTCTCTCACCTAATTAAATATCTTTGTACTTCGTACTCTTTAAATAAACTGGGCAGATCATTTTTAACTAGATACAAAAAACTGCTGCTTCTTTACTTTGCACTTCCTACTCCAATCCTCTGCAGATGTCCTCTTCTTTCTGTAGGCCTAGGTGCCATTCTTCATGACACAGGCTGACCCCTAACTCTGTCCTATGATAGGAAAATTCACATGTCCATAGAACTTAAACACAATAGTTAACAACATAATACGTTGTAGGACATGTGTATAAAGGTGTAGTAATAGAAAAAGTCTATATCGTTCATTCTCATTAACTCATCATATACCTTCATATGATTTTACAGAGAAATGGAATTCAGAGCTCATTTAGTCCATACCCCTCATTTTTATAGATGAAAATTTACTTCTATAGCCATTTTGTGACTAGTCAAAATTTAAAGGTCAAGCAAAGAACCAGTCAGATTTTTTGATTTTCAGTTTGAGTTTTCCTAATTATACTACTATCTACACATTTTGATTGATACTTAAAATATTCTCTGCATTTTAATTCTATTGACTATTTTACTTTTTAAAAATATAAAGAAATCTAAAAATTATACACTCAAACTGCAATTTAAACTGTTAAATAATCTCTCATAACAAATTTAGCTTAACTAAAAACAAAACGGCAGATTTATTTTTATAGTAGTTTGTATTGTTAACAGCATAAAGTGAGAAAGTGTTTGTATATCAAGAGCCCAGACAGAGAAGTTCAAGAGAACTTGTCTTTTTTGAAAACCTCTTTATTGAGAAGTATTATACATGTCTGAATAAGTATACAAACACAACTGAGATAAAGCAGATTTTTTACACTCCACTGTTCTAGAATTTTGAGAGGGGAAAACTGTTGTTCAAAAATTATCATTATTTACCTGTCTCTTGCTTATAATCACACAGGTTGACCAATGTTTCTATACTTTGAAAATATTCCTACTGAGAACCTTTTTTAATTGTCTTACCTTTGTTGAAAGTACTTTAAATGTGCTCTGTTCTGGTATTATAGGATGGAGAAGTCTCAGTTGCAAATTGTAATCCTCTCCAGAAGGAAGTTTCACCAAAGCAGACAACTAATGAACACAAAATTAGCAGAACATTTTTTACATTTGTATAATGGAAGGTAACATACTTAACTTGAATATAATTACAGAATTCCAATATTGTTACAGATTATTTTAAACACTTTATATGGCATATCAGATCTAAGAACCTCAAAATAATCCCTTTTTTTCCATTTGGTATTCTTCACATGTAGTCTCATATAATTAAGCAGCAGAAAATGTTTCATAATACGTAATTAATGTTTAAATCTCAAGGAACCCAATGTACAAGGGCAAAATGTAGTAACAAAAAGTATTCACATCCCAAACATCTGGTTCTACCACTAACTTTTAAATGTCTATCAAAAAGTTTTTTCTGAAATGCTAAGAAACCAAGACATGGCAAGTCAAACATAATACAGTTATTAAATTCTAAGATGTATAAAGCATGTAACTAAATAGACCTTTCTTCATGAAGCATATCACACAAACGTAACCATATATCTTACTAACACTTTTCACATCTGTCAATCATTTTCTGCTTTCTCTCCTAACAAATCTCACTCCAAGTCTAAAGAAAGGAAATAATGCGCATCTAGCTATAAACTACAGTATACATAAACTGTTGTCTCAAAAATTAAAATGATTCGAATTGAAGAGCAATGCTTTATATTTTCATCAGCATTTTCTACCTCATCTCAGGAAGAAACAGTATATGACATACTGCCTATAGATTACTCTGCATATACTATATTTGTAAATAAAAGTATTTAATCTCAACATTAAAAAATGGTTCAAAGACTAATGACCTCTTTTTCTGAAAATTTCACATTTACATCATTCTTCTGAACGTTCTTGATCATGAGTGTAATGATTACTTGAGATTCTGTTTGATACCAGTCATACCTATTAAGAAAGAAAACAGAAACTTAGAACTTCTAGTTTTCTTAAAGTTGTTGCTTGTGTTTTGTCAAGATAAAAACTATAATCGAATTAAACAAGAGCTCCACCTTGTGGAACAAAATAACAAAGCAGCTGTTGATTCACAGAAATAATTTTATGTAACTAATTTCCTACCATCTCTACTAATGGGAGAGAACAGTAAAGTAGATGATGCCCCAAACCTTTCCATTAGATTTAAATACAAGATTTTCTGGGTTCTGATTTATATCTCTGATACTGTTGTGCTTAAGCTAATGTTAAGTCGAAATTTATTCTGAACGGCTAACAGTTATTGGTGGTATCACAAATAGTTTTTACACTCTCATTTCAACCTAATACTAAAAGAAGCACTTCTATTCCTATTTTACAGATGAAAAAATATATAAGCTCAGAAGGGTGAAGTAATTAGCCAGTCAATGGCAGGTGGAACACTGGAGGCAGGTCAGCTTGACTCCGCACTCCAGTATCTCTAAACTGAAGCGGGGGGCAAAATGCCCTGAGCACAGGGAGCAGAAGCAAACATGCTAATATAAAATATCTTAAAGTTTAAATCATCCTGCCAGGCATAATATTAAATACAATATCTTCCTTCAATCTCAAAGTATGTGGGAAAACTAGAGTGCCTAGAAATTCTGTGCATCTTTCCCACTGAAAGCTCTAAAACTCCCTAAGGACAGAACTATTTATCTATCACACCACTATTACTATTCCAGGGCTAAGCACACTGCCTGGTACACAGTATATTTAATAAGTCAATGTTATTTTATGCTCCAAACACCATAATTATTATTTGATGTTGGTGTCCTACCCCTGCTACTAGTCGAAGTTTCTTGTCTACTAGGTACTTGGAGAGTCATCCTGTATTTTTTTTAGAAAGAACATTGAATAAATTAACATTTTCAAGCCATTTTAGGTAATTAAAATGCACCCTGATTAAAGAAATGAACTTTTTTTAAAGTGTCTCACAGTTTCCCTTTGAAATTCAGTGAGGATGCAAAGCTCCAAATCAATGCCTCCTGTTTCTATTACAGTCCTAAGAATAATTAATATTCAAATACCTGCTAGATGCTGATTCCTTATTGTAACTGCTGCCCTCAGCAATTCACTTTCAACTCATGCAGAATTATTCTATGAAAAATTTACTCCAAATATAAAAGGCAGATTAAGTTGCAATTCTATCAAACCTACTATTAACTTATTTACCTGTGTATTAATAACTTAATTGGAAAAGGCTCTCCTTAATATATGGAAAGGTGATAAAGCAGAAAAATAATTTGAATTTAACCTTAATATATATACTAATACTAATCAATAAACAGCCTTCGAATTAGTTTTTCCAGGCTATAACATGAAGAAACATTTAAAATCACAGGGTAAAGACTTGCTTACTACTAAATAACAGAGTTTTCCCCCTTTAGGAATATTTATCATGCACTGTTTTAGGAAAAATAAACACTTACTTGATTTTTGACTGATGAGTCCGCTGGGTTGCAGACTGATTTTGCCAAGTTGAAAGAGAAAGATTTTTTCAAGTTAATTTAGCAACTGTATATTAAAATGTATGTTTTATTAATTTACCCAGTGCTACAGTTACTTCAAAATGAAATAACTACATGAAGACTTCCTTCAAAGACAAAACAGGGTATCCATAATTGTTAATAGGCTTCATGAAAAATTTGACTATTCAGCATTTCATAATTTTATGAATTAATTTTTTAAAAAAAGATTCTTTTTCCAAAAAAAAAATATATTAACAAACCAGAAAACTTTCCAAAGGTACCGTTGAAAATGGTTACATATAAAATATCCAGTTCCAGATTCGGTAAGTCTCTAAACTTAAAATAATAACACTTAAAAACCATTTTTTAGACTATTGTACAGCCTTCATGCTTAAGCCATGCAACAAACACTGTTCTGGAACATATGAAAGAACATTCCATGGTGCCTTCCTGATAACATCTCACTTCATTTTTGGCCTCTCTGCAACAAACACTCCGCAGTGGCCATCCAGAAACAAAGGGACTCTTGACTAATCCACACTTTCCTAAACAACCCGTGTGCCAGTCAAGGCTATGTAAATCTAAAGGACTTGCCTTGGGTTGTGGCCTCTAAATTGTAGCTAAATTAGAAGGGAAGAGATGGGGTTTGGAGGAAGAAAGTAAAACCACTCAAGAGATCTGAATCTAACTCACATTTACTCTCCAGTGTTAGCTAGTGAGAAATACCTGAATCTAGATGATACTGAGTGGAGATACTAACTAGAACAGATTATTCCAGTTCATCTAGGTACCAAGATAAAAGAAGACTGAACTACAGCAGTGATAACAGGCAATGCAGCTAAAGAGCCCTTTAGCAGCCCTAGACGGTCTTTGTTAACCAAATGCCATTCTGTAGTTTTCAGGCCTAGTCCCAAACGCCAAGTATTTAAGACCTGGACAAAAATACCAGCGGGTGAAAGAAGCCAACACCACCTCCAGCCCATTCCCCACCCATCACCCCAGGAATACAGAGAAGCCCAGAGATACAGGGATAGCTGGATGGGGCTCACTTCGGAGATGCTTAGAACCCCAGTCATTACACACAGAACTGGCCCAATGCTCACAACCTGCCTGAAGATTAGCTCTATCAGGCCCAGATTAGACATGAAGAAAGCCCAAAGGATAAGTGACTTTCTCAATGTCACAATGTAATTCTAGAAGACAGAGATGAAGAAAGAGCGTCAAAAAGGTTAAATAATTGAGAGTCAGGAAGACACCACTTCTGCCGACTCCTTATCATTTTAATTCTTGACTAAACATGTAATGATCACTGCTAAAAAACCATTAGCCATATTTAACTATGTGTTACATACAAACTTAGTTGGTAAAAACAAAAAATCAAACAATTTCCACCATAATTTTTAATAACTGAAAGACTTGAATCTTCATGTCCAAAATAACATAAAATTAGACAGAGATAAACATTTCCAGATCAGTTTAATCTTTGTATCTTAGGAGATGCCATAACAAGCCCTGCAAGTGCCTCTAAGACAGCAACTGTTTAATCTAAATGTGATGACTTTTCAGCAAAGAAACAATCATCCTGATTAAACTATAATATCAAATCAGCATGAATCACATACACACTAAATGTATTAAAAGAGCCCAATCCTTTTTTATGACTATAAACTTCTATATTTATATCACCAAAACATGTTGTTATTTCAGTTACTGAAAAAACAAGTATTTAAATGGAATTGCTTAATATTTAAACCGAGAGGAAGATCAAAGTTCTGTCTCAAATATGTATACGGTAATTTTTTAATTACATAAAAACATGAAGGATAAAAACTTGGGACTTACCACCGTGGATTGTGATCCTATTAAAAACATAAAAAGGAAACATTTTCAGATAACAGTATATTTACAGGCGAAGTTACATACATGATTTTTTATGGCACAAACATACCGATTAAGCAAACCAATTCTCCATACATTCTAAACAAAGAAAAGTGGTTTAATTTTGCATCCTGGGGTCACTTTAGACTCCTTAGTAATTACTGACGAGTAATACCACTGCAAAACAAATTCACCCAAATCTCCTTTTCAACATAACAAATTAGGCAAAAATCAGAATACCTTTGGAAATCCCTAAGAAAATATGTACTACTTATAAGTTATAAAGTTAAAAACAAATTTGTTTAAATCAAAAAATGGCAACCATTTACTTTTAAATTAAAAGACCATGGGAAACCTAAGTACTTACCATTCTGAGCTTCCTGACACCTCTTAACCCAGACAACAAAATCAGCATCTGCACCTAGAAAGAACAAGCTGACTATAATATCTCGTGCACAATCCAAATATTGATTCAACAAATACTTACTGAATACCTAGCTATTATGTTCCATTGTTATAGACACTGAGGATTCAGCAATGAATTAAGACAAAAAGAAATACCTGTCCTAACAGAGCTTACAGCAACCCTAAAATTATAGCTACAAATATAATATTAAGGTTAACATTTAGTTGTTCATCCTGAAAAACTTTAATTAAAAACAAATTAGTTTTAACCACAGTCAACCTTACTGGTCTCCAGGTATAGATAATCTACAGTTCCCCTCACCCTTCTCCTCTGAAAAGGATCTTCCTCTCACAAAACAAAATACGACCTTCAGCAGATTCCTAATTTGCCATCAGCTAGGGTGGGGACGAGGCCTGGTAACTGGCAGCTGGGATGAGGGTCCAGAAGCCTCTCCTAATCCCAGTTTGCTCTCCAATGCAGCTACCTCCCTATTCTATCCACTATTCTCTCAGGGGCTCTATCCGTTCCTATGCCTTTCCTACCAACACCAAGGAGCATCTTTATACTTTGTGGAGTGTTGTTATATCTTCAAGTTCCATGGCAACCAAGACTATAGACAGTAAACTATTTATTTACAGACAGCAATATAAACATGTAGAGAAGCAAACTATTTACTTCTGAAGATTCAGAATAATGACAATAGTTACAGAATCTAATAAATTATAATGCTAAAAAAATTAGTAAAAGTACTCTAAATGAAAGTTTATTAATTCAAGCTAACCACAGGCAAGATGATTCTGAAAAATAAAAAGCAATAAGAAATTTCTTAAAATGAAATTTTCTAATTCAATAATTTAGAAATGAAATTCGACTACACAGGCCTTAACTCACACACACACACACACACACACACACACACACACTCACTCTCTCTCTCTCTCTCTCTCTCTCTCTCTCATAGAAAACAATTATAGTAAAATCCTAGATTTAACTAATCTATTATTCAAATTAATTAGTAAATAAGCTAAGCTTCGTACCATACAAAGGGAAAACAAGGTAATATTGTGAGCTATAAATTTCTTACTCTGGCTGATAATAATGGAAGCCTAATATAACATAAATTTTTCCTGGAATTAAGTTAAAAGACTAATTTGTTTTTAAATTACATATCCTCAACAGTAATTTTACCAAAGAGCAGACGCCTTCTGAGGCCACCTCTGAAATAATCCTAAAAGTCAATGGCAATAAGATATTACTCAATGAACGAATTTCGGCAGGGAACTTTCTGTTGCTCTAAAAAGATAAGGAGTGAGAAATCTAGAAAATGGAATGACTCATGTCTCTGATTCCGAGTTTTCAAACATGTATCAAGAGACTAGATGACTCTTCACACTTTGCTAAAGGCGCAGATACGCTGGCCTGCTAACTGAAGAGCCATGTACACCGCACTTGGGATAATCAAGTTTGAGAACTACTGCCTAGATCTCTTGTTTCCTAATTTGTAGTTTGCATTTGCAAAGTTGGGCCTAATGTCCTTTCTCTAGTAGGATACAGCAGAAAAGCAAATATTCAAAGCAGCACAGAGTAAATTTTTAAAAAATATAACCACATTACACTTTAGAGCGAGGGTTCTCCTGTTCAGCACTACGGACATTGTGAATGAGAACTGCCCTGCTGTGGGGACTCTCCTGGGCACTGCAGGGCACTGAGAGGGATCCCTGCTCTACACCTGCACGTCAGCAGCGCGCCCCCATCCACCATCATGACGATCAAAAATCTCTTCCGACATCGCCAAATGGCCGCCGGGGAGCAAAATCGAAATCAGAGTTAGGAACCACTGCTTTAGAGGACTGTGGTAATACTCTACCATAAGATGAAGATAAAACTACACGACACAATTAGGATTATGTAGTCTACAATTATCTATGATTACATACAACCTGTTAGTATTTCAGATATTTTTCTTTTTGGCTCTTACAATTCTAGATAAGTGCATGGATATCTACAGTGCTGCAATAATTTTCATCTATAGGTATATATGAAATTGGCAGTATACCACTTTGTTTTTACCAAAGACATACCTACATTAGTACTGTTTTCGCCAACCAAAAGAAATCTAAAAAGAATTTTGCTTCAGCGTTTGATCTGCAGGAGCCTTTATAGAGGCATAGCACACCCAGCAAGAGTGGCCCAGCCAAGCTCCTTGCCCAGGACTGTGCACTCAGCATCTCAGTATTACTTCCCACCACTCTGAACCATGTCTGTGAGCATCTGTGCTTTATCTAGATTTACTCTGTTAGCAAGATGTGTCCTAAGGTATCATAAAACCCTAAAAGAGGGCTGACAGTAAAACTTGATGTAATTAAGCATTTCGCTCATGATGAATGAAACATTCTGCATGTGCAGAACTTACTTGCATGCACCATTCATACTATTTACATGCAGCGAGAAAGAAAGCTGAAAGCTGCTGAAGTAACTATTGGTTCTGCTAGTAACAAAACGGTCTCTTTTAGCTGGCATCTAGTAATGGTTAAAACAAAAGTCTATTGCCTGAATGAACTGATGGGTGTACAAAGTGTGGTGTTTGGTTATCTTAAACTTAAGGAGAAATCAGTCTTTTTAATAAGTGAAATTACACAGTACTAACATTATTTCTACTTTATACAGGCTGTATGTTTATCATATAATCCCTGCTTTTACTATATATTAGTGTTATTTTAGGTTTTATGTGTTATTTGGTATGATTTGGTAGCTTATTTTTTGAGTCTGGGAATGCTAAAAATTTTTTGCATACAAATTAATGGTAATTACTTCTTTGCTTTACACCATTTTGGCTTATGGAAGGAGTCACAGGAACACTCTCAGATGGCAGGGGAAACCTGTATTTCTCTCAAGAAGATGACATTAAAAACTCATAATACTCTCAAAGCTTCATGTTTCTTCTGTACCTTAGTCACAATTTACCTCTAAACTTACACTTCACTTCTCAATAAAAGTATTCATTGTAAGATTTCCTATTTCAGCAATTTGAATAAAACTTAAAATGAATAAACTTCTGAACAACAGAGCAAATTAAACTTTCACTTCTCTATTAGAAAAAATAAAATACCAGACTAAGCAGAGGGAGCATTCTAAGTGTTTAAATGTAGTTTTTAGCTTCTAATGGTAAAGTTTACCTGTGATGTGAATGCTAAAAGGCCAATATAATCAATATTAAAGTACTCAAATTCTGCAATCAACACAAAATATCATTAAAAGGAAGAAAAAAGGTGTTAAGTTTCTGTAATTAACTTGAGATTATACTAACAAAATTCAGCTATGGTATTTAAAACACAGAAAAATGGATGAGTTTATTACCACATAATTCCAATACTTACTATCTAATTTCTGTCCTTCTGTGAAAGTTTCTAGAGCAGCAGCATAGTTTTTTTCATGGTATTCACAGATCCTGCATGAACACATTAAAAACAAATACCATGCGCACATGAGATCATGAAAAACAGCCTTCTTTCTAATTAAAATATCCTAGTGTTCTCTATTCTCAAGAATTTAAGTATATGTTAATAAGACAAGATTTTCAAAAATGCTCTATGTAATACCTAGTATAATTTCCATTAATAGCCAATTTTGGAACTCTTTTCAGATAGAATTTCTTGATTTTAATTGTACATACCTGCTTATTTCAAAATACAGTTAAAATAAGGAAATAAAGAAATTTCTTAAAGAATAAAGTCACACCTATCAATAGAAACAAGCTGGGTATAAAGTACACAGGTATGGAGTTTTCACATCATTGTCCAGTGTGGTTGAGGAATAGATGTTCTCTAGTCAGTTAAAGACAGTAAATTCCAAACAATGAACAAAAAGGGATTTGAAATCCATCAGCTTCATCTATATCTTGCAGTTACTTCAATCATCACTATTTTAAAACATGCTAACTATACATCTCCTATCATATACTGCAGTTAATAACAGAAGTCAAAATTTATTTAAAACTGAATCCTATGTGAGCTATAAAATGTATAAATACAGAACTTTCTATTTATAGGAAACAACCATTAATTCATTCAACAAACTAAACATCTATCTACCGTCCAGACCCAACCAGAGTGGTTACTGCATACCCTTTTCTCAGCACAGCAGTGGGATTATTTGGATTAAGTTCAAGAGATTTCTTTGCATCAGCAACAGCCTCTGTGTATGAAAAATTAGGTTTTTTAGTTAGTAATTTATGGATCCTAACATATATTACACATAAAATTTGAATCAGTCCTAGAGTTTTAAGTTGGTGAAATGGACAAGTGGTTTTAAATTAGAAAAAGCCAAT
>CM053508.1:3426877-3453887 GCA_028627145.1 Eidolon dupreanum | reverse complement strand
AGAAAAATTCTCAGTGCCTCTTGTAACATTATTGTAAAACTGATCCCAGAAGCCTCACTAGGAAACTTCATAGTACAACTATGATCAACCACTTCATTTGAAAGATTTCATATCCAGGTCCAAAAAAACATACTCTGACCTAAGAGGCACTGAGGGACGTAGCCCAAGGCTTCCTCCCCACCTCTTCTCATACTCCTTTTTCATCCCATTCTAGTTGAATGGCCTTGGACAGGCCAGCTTCATCCCTACTTCAGGATCTCAGCCCTGGCTCCTCTCCCTGTCTGGAATGCTCTTTCCCCAGAGCTTCCTGGATGATTCCCTCAGGTCTCTGCTCAAATGTCACCTCCTCAGAGAGATTCTACCACCATGTGGCAAATTATTTCTAAAAGTCATCGGTAGAAAAAAGATACTCTTGCCTCAGATTGCTAAACTTAGGTATGTCAGATTATCATAGCACAGGGTTTGGTTTCTTTTCCTCGTGTTTCAAAGCAAGAAACCCCTGGCTAAATTTTGTAGCCCCCTGTATCATGTATCGTTGGCTTAGACTCTATGACCTTCTATTATTATTTAACTCCTGACTTTTTACTTTCTTTTATAGCTTTATAGTCTTTCACGTCACACACAGTCAGCTAAATATATGACTTTCATCAATAGCAATCGGTGCCTTGCACACAGTAACTCCAAAAACTAGTTTTGATTAATAACAAGTGAATAATGAACGGTAGCAAGCCAAATGATCATTTTTGCAGGAACACAGGGGCAAAGAGTTTTACTCCGGTCATCTGAGTCCACACACTTAGCACATACATCACCTAGGACGTAAAAATGGCAAAGATGACTGCGGAACGACAAATCGAAATAAACAAATATCATCAAGCCCAGATTTTACTTTTTCTTCGAGTCACGTCATTTAAAAGAAAAATCTTTCCAGGCCGACTATGCACGTCAACCACATAAAAAGACGAGGCTTTTCTAAGGGGCTGCGAGGATGCACAAACGGTCTCGGAGCGGGAGGGGGCGAGAACAGAGGTTCGGGGTAACCGGGCTCCTCTGTAGCGGAGAAAGAAGAGGCGGAGGCTGTCAACACCGGGGCTGAGACACCGCAGAAGCGGCCGGCGCGGTGCCGAGAAGACCCCGAGTCGGCCGCGGCCCCCGCCAAGCGTCCGGGAGGCCGGGACCGGTTCGCTCACCTCTAACGCCGCCTGGGGGTCCTCGTCGATGAGAGCGTCTGAGAAGCTCCGGAAAAACCTGCCAGGAAAACCACGACTTCAGCAAAGCTCGCGAACCAAGGAAAGGGAGGGAGGAGGGTAAAAAGAAACAGCACGGAAGGGAAAGCGCGCACCTCTGCGCCGTCGCAGGTCCCGCTGCAGCCGCCGCCATCCCTAACAGTCGCTGCTGCTGCTGCTACCGCCGCCGCCGCCGCCGCCGCCGCCGGAGCTGCCACTCCCGAGGTTACCCGCTCCGCCGCCGCCCAGGGGGAAACTTCTGGAGCGACACCAACCGAGCTTCCGTCCTAAGTAGCCAACGAGCAGCCGCGCAGCGTGCGGCGGGGGAGGGGAGGCGAGAGGCGGGCGCGGGGCCGGCTGGGACTGTGGCGGACCGCGGCTCCCGGCCGACCCCGCCCCCCGCTGCCATGGCGACGGGGGCCTCGCGCCCGCCCCCTCTTCCGCCACGCGCCCGCGCCCGCCCCCTCTTCCGCCACGCGCCCGCGCCCGCCGTCGGACGCCGCCTTCGGCGGTAGTGACTTCCAAGAGCTTTTGGAACGGACTGTCGGCCTTCGGGACCGTGTGGTGGCGTTTGGGGGCGTTTGTCTGTTCATAACACGAGCCACATCGCGCTCCACTTTCACAGTTCACCGCAGCCCTCCTCGTGGTTACCCGAGGCGGCCCAGCCTTCCGTGCCCTGTGACGTCATGCACCGCTATGCGTTCTTTTCCGGGAGAAAGTTCCCGAATGGCGCGTCGCTTCCCGTTCCCGGGACCTTTGCGCCGGGAACACTGATGGAGTCGGGGTCGCAGGAAGTAGTTCTGCCCTTGCGGAAGCTAGATGGAAGGAAGTCTTTTGGTTCCGGGGCGGTGTTCAAACCTCCCCCAGGACGCCACAGGCCCAGGCTTTCTTCCCACTTGGCTTTCCAGATTGAGAAGAAAAACCTGTACAATCCGAAGGGAGGAAGGTGACCCGAAGTTGTCTCCCTGCTACTTTACTTTCCAACCAACCTAGTTGATCAGGCCCTCCCTCACCGGCCTTTAATGTATTCAGGTCGAATGGAAGAAGCTTCCAGCAAGTTCCAGGGGACAGGGTGGGAGAGAAAAAGGGCAAGAGGAGTAAACTAGAGATAAACGAGTGAACTTGAGCGTCTGCTACCTTCAAAATCTGAATTAAGCCCCGGCATTCAAAGATGTAATGTCCTCCAGAAACTTAAACCAATACTGTTCTAAGTGCTAACATGAAACAAGGGGACGAGTAATGTGATAGCAAGGAGTGACACTTAGCAGAATGTAAGGTAAAGGGACAGATGTCTCAAAGATGTGATGCCTCAGTCGCAGCCTCAAAAGATAAAATTAGTCCATGATGGAAGTGGAAAAGGTAATTCAGACAGAATAGGACGTACTTAGAAAAATGCCAGGTCAAAAAGGGCTGGATGTGTGGTCTGCTGAGAAGCTTGGATAGGATTCTCTTAAGGATGCTAGCCCTTTACAGGCTTTGTAATCAAAAAAGGCAATAACAGTGAAATTGGCATTTTAAGCATACTATTCTCTTTCCTGTAGAACAGTGATTAAAGGAAAAAGGTTAACTGTTGGGAGACAACTGCTCTTTTACAGACCAAAATGATTCTCAAATAGGTCAGTGATTGTAGGGATGGGGAGGAAGGTAATAATTACAAAAATATTTGAGGTGAAAATGGTTTGCTTATCTTTTATGATCAATGATTTTGGTATATATAAGGCTTTGACCACACCAAGGCATGAAGATACTCTGTTTTCTTTTAGATGTTTTATTATTTTACCTTTCACATGCAGGTTTACGATTTATCTCAAATATTTCCGTGAAGGTTATGAAGTTGGAATCAAGGTTCTTTCCCGCCCTCGGCACCCCCTGTGGCTAGCCAGCTGACCCAACCCTAGTCATTGAAAATACTACCATCTGTCATTTCCCCTACTAAATTCTTATGGCACCTGGGTAAAGTAGATGACCACATATATGTGGGTCTGGTATGATGTTCTCATTCCACTGGTCTGTCTAACCTAGTAACAGCAGCACAGTGTCTTAATTAATGTTACCTTTATAATAAGTCTCGAAGTTCTATAATTTCCTTCAAGATTGCCTTGGCTATTCTAATTCCTTTGTATATGCATTGTTTTACATATTTTGAAAATTTATTTCTATTTGTTTATAAATTTTAGAATGAGCTTGTTAGCTCCCCCTACCACCAAAAAACAAACAAACAAACAAACAAAACCCTGCTGGGATTTTCATTGGGCTTGCATTGGATCTATAGATCTAGTTGGAGAAAAATGACATTTTTTAAAGAGTTCTCCAATCTATGAATATCATACACTCCTCAATTTATTTAAGTGATCTTTAATTCAGCAGTGTTTTGAAGGCAGTGTAAAGGTCGTATATCTCTTTAGATTTATTCCTGATTCTTTGTTTTTTTTATGCTATTTTAAATGGCCTTTAATTTTTTTTGTATTCTACTTATTTTGTTGCTAGTATATAGAAACACTAAATGATTTTTATATATTGCCCTTATATTCAGCCATCTTGCTAAATTCCCATATTGTCATACTTTGTAGATTTTCAGAATTTCTATGATCACAGTCTTGTCATCTGTGAATAAAGATTGTTGAATGTCTTTTTGTGCAGCCATACCTTTTTTTTGCCATCTGTAACTGGCTAGGATGTGTAGTGTTGAATAGAAGTAGCGATAATGGACTTCCTGTCTTCGTTGGAGCATCAAGAAGAAAGCATTCAATATCCAGTCCCTTTGCTGAAATGTTCATATGCATTTTTCTTTAATATGTTAATGTAAGTTACATTGGCTGATTTTCAGACATTCTCTAAATGGCCAATATGCATATGAAAAGAAGTTCTACATCAGTAGCTGTATCAGGGACATTAAAATCACAGTTGAATACTAAACACTCCCACCAGAATGGCAAAAATTAAAAGGAATTACAATATCAAGCATTGGTAATGATATGAAGTGCCTAAAAGTTTCATATATTGCTAATGGGAGTATAAATTGGTATAACTACTTTAGAAAACTGTTTAACACTGCTAATGCTTGTCACATATATACATACCATATTACCTAATAATTATACCAGTGGGTATATATCCAAAAGAAGAGAGTACTTATGTTCTCGTACAAGAATATCGATTGCAGCATTATTCACATAGCAAAAACTGGAAATAAGTGTCTTTTCATAGGAGAAAAATACTAAAAAGCAATGATTAAGAATGAACTACCAGTATACACAACAACATGGATGGACCTCACACATGATGTTTTAAAGAAACCAGACAAAGTACATCCTGATTCCATTTATACAAAATTTCGGGGGAAAAAAAACTGATGAGAGGGACATCAAAGGGTGATCTGGCTGAGGTGTAACCTCACACGAAACATTTTTTTAATATAGTTTTTTCTGATTCAAGCTGGTTTTACCCAAATAATGGCATTGTGACTCACTTGTTCCCCCTGCTACCACCCTTATCCTCTATATACCTGATGCTTTAATCATCAAGTTTTAGGATACAAGATTAATTGAGCCTCAGGTCTACAGTCATGAGGACAGTAGGTTTCAGTTGGACTTTAGACTAAGGATAATGTCTTGGCTTTAGATGTGTTTCAACCCCAAGCCCATCAAGGAAGAACAACCCTACCAGTCACAGGACCAGGCCATGGGGCCAGATGGGATGGGGCCATGGCCAATTCCAGAACTGGGTGCAATGATCAGTTACCTCATTCCCCTCCAATCCTCCAGCCAGTAGTGCCCACGACCCCAACTCCCTTAGTTTTCATGATGACTGATTTTTCCCTATATAATCTGTACTCCCAAGACACCAGGGAGCCAGGCCTTTGAGCGATAGCTTGCTTGTGTCTCCAGGACTTGTAACTCTCTAACAAACCTTACTTTCTTTGCTGCAACATCTTCCTGTATCTCTTCTTTGGCTTAGATACACGCAGGCAGACAAACCCCGTTTTTTGTCCCAATAACAAAGGGCCATGAGGGAACCTTCTGGGAAGCAGGAGAAATTACATATTTTGACCTAGGTGGTGATTACACCAATCTGTTCAGATGTAAAATTGTACCCAGTTGTACACTTAAGATTTGTGTACTTTATGCTTCAATAAAGGGAAGAATATTTAAAACAATCAGAATTTGAAATTCAAAAAAACATGCATCAAAAATATGAAATACTGAAAGATCTGACACAATATGTGCCAAATGTAGACACTGAGAAGTACAAAACATTGCTGAAAGAAATTAACACCTAAATAGATGGAGAGATACTCTATGTTCATGAGTCAGAAGACTCAATATTGTTAAAATGTTGGTTCTTCCCTAATTGGTCTGCAGGTTCAACACAATCCCAAGCAAAAGGCAAAGGTTTTTTCCATTTCAGTAGTTGACAAACTGATTCTGAAGTTCAAATGGAAAGGCAAAAGCCTTATAATAGCCAAATCAACTTCAAAAAATAACAAAGTTGGAGAACTAACACTAATTTCAATACTTCCACCTGTATTGGCATGACGATAGGCAAATCAATAGAACGGAAGAGTCCATGAATAGACCCATACATATATAGACAACTGATTTTCAACAAAAGTCCAAAGGTAATTCAGGGCAGAGAGGATAGTTGAAAAAGATAGTCTTTTCAGACTTTTCAATTTAAAAAAAGAGTCTCTTCAGCAAATTGGATTTATAGAAATGCAAGAAAATGAACTTCAGTACATACCTTGCACCACTTACAAAAATTAACTCAAAATGAATCATGGACTTAAATGTAAAACTCAAAACTATAAAATTTCTAGAAAAAATCTTTGTGACCTCAAATTAAGCAAAGATTTCTCAGACGTAACATCAAAAGCCGTGTCTTCTTTTATGATCCATAAAAGAAGTTGATAAATTAGACTTTACAAAAATTAAAAAGTTTCTGCACTTTGGAAATATTTGTAAATCATGTATCTGATGATAAGCTTGTATCCAGAAAATAGAATTCTCAGAACTTAATAAGGAGAAAACAACAGAATTTTGAAATGAGCAAAATATTTTTAACAATCACTTCATCGAAAAGATATATGGATAACAAATAATCATTAGTCATTAGGGAAATGCAAATTAAAACCACAATGGAATACCAGTACACACCCATTAAAATGGCTAAAATATAAGAGACTGACCATGTTGGAGAGGATACAGAGCAACTGGAAGGCTCATACACTGCTGGTGGGAATGTAAAATGATACAAACATCGTATAACCCAGACAGATCATGAGATATGAAAATACATGTCCATATAAAGACTTGTAGAGAAATATTCATAGTAGCTTTAATGGTAATAGCTGAAAACTAGAAACAAGCCAAATGTCATCAACAGGTGAATAAAGAAACTGTAGTATATCCATGTAATGCAATATTACTCAGCAGTAAAAGGAATAAGCTATTTGATATGCACTACAATATGGTCGAATCTCAAAATAATGATAAGCAAAAGAAGCCACACAAAAAACGATCCATAAAATCCTAGAAAATGCAAACAAATATAATCTATAGTGTCAGAAATCAGCTCAGTTGTTGGCTGGGGGATGGAATGGGCCAAGAGCAGGAAGGAACAGTAAAAAGGGAGTAGTTACAAAGGAACACAAAGAAACGCAGGGTAATGTTCACCAAACATGAGTAGGTTCGCTGTTCGCTTATGGTGATGATTTCATGAGTTTCTACTCTAAATATGTGCAGTTTATGATGTCGATTATAGCTCCATAAAGGCATTTTTAAAACAAGTGTGGGACTGTATAAAAATATTGATGATCATCAGCATACAGATGGTGGTTAGCAACATGAGTACACGAGCATGAACAGGCAAAGAGAATATGTAGTTACTAATAAATACTGAGTACCTGTTATACACAGATATTATGTTTGGGACTGAGGGTACTGAAATGACTCTTTAGAATCTAAATGGTTCTTTAGAATCTAGTTTGGAATCACATGTATCAGCAGGCAATTATAGTGCCATGTGTGCCTAAATAGGAGATATTAAGGGTTTCTATAACAGCAGTGAGAAGTTTTAAGAGCTCAGGGAAACCTCTCAGGGGAATTTATGTCGAAGATGAGGCCTGAATTACAGGCAGGAGTTAGCCAAATGAAATAAACCGTGCCAAGCAGAGTGACAGCAAACACAGAGGTCTGGAATTATAGTTTTAGGGATATCATTTGCTTAAGCCCCTTTAAACCCTCTAATCGAATTTGGTATTCTAATTTTATAGTTTTGTATTTTTTCTAAATAAGTCCCCCTCACCCACCTAACCACCAAATGTGTAAATTCAGACCCCACAAAATCTAGATTTTTCCTTACAGAGGCTCAGAATTTAAGCACCCTTCTATGATGCGGGATTCCCTAAATCATAGTTCCCAGAGACAGCTTCCTCTATAGAAGCTGAAATGCCACACTCAGTGAGAAGCTGAACTTGCATGCTCAAATTCCTTTGGAGTTAGAGGCCTGGACACATGACTTCAGCCGGCCAATCACATACACTAGTAGCTAGTTGACACAATCAGGAAAGAACCTTAGTTAATTGTCTCTACATGAAGCAGCACCTATATCAAAACCAAGTTCCTGCAGCAGTAGAGGGAGCGCATTGCTCAGTGCTTGGTCGCTATAATTTCCTCACAGGACCAGTTGCATGGTACAGTTTTGCAATTTGTCCCTAGCTATGCAACTCAGATTGACCCTGATTTTCTAGTCCTTTTGTCTATTCTGTGAGCTGCAAGTCTTCTAATAAAATCTTTTATGCCGAAAGCCAGAATCCATCTCTGTTGCCAATGACTAAGAACCGAAACTGATGGACAATTGGGCATCTGGAAGTAGAGTGGATGCTCAGTATCACCACTGACTCCTGGATTAACCAACCTGGAAACCTTCTAACTCCAGACTCCTTGTTTTGTACTATCGAATAATTCTGAACTGTGTTTGTTACTTGCAAATGAAAGAATCCTAATCCTGACAGTAAAATTTGAAGATAAGGCTGGCTGGATCGAGAAGAAGTGAGACCACGCAGGGCCTCAACTCCATTTGAAGACAATAAGAAACCACTGAAGGGTCTGACGTAATCACATCGGCACTCCTATTGCACTAGGGAAAACAGACTGAAGGCAGATAAAGTGAAGACAGAGAATGAGAAGGACAGTGACCTTTAGATAAAACTAGGGGGGAGCTCCAATCTTTGAAAAAGTATCTGGAGAAACCCAGGAGGAACACTGAGAAGTTATTATAAAGGTGGGAGGAGGACAGGAAAGAGTTGGACACAAAGCAAAGGCTCTCACTCAGTTCTTGGCCTTTGTACCTCTAATCATTGATTCAGGATCTATTTATTTTTTTATTTTTATTATTTCATTAGGCGAGGCATCCCTTGGTAGACCTCATAGATTGCAAGGACCTTGTCAGTTTACAATCCCTAATTTTTTATTTTATTTTTACACTTACAGCACCCGGTCTTCCTAGGCGGTCTCCCATCCAAGTGCTAACCAGGCCCGACCCTGCTTAGCTTCCGAGATCAGATGGGATAGGGCTTGTTCAGGGCAGCATAGCCATGGTCAGCATCAATTTATTAAGGAGAAGCACCCGTGATGTTACTGTCACTGTCCTTACCCTATCAACCTGCTTTCCTCACTTTCCATTTATTCTTTACCCCGCTGTAGGATTGCATTTGCCCTGTTACCCTGGCATTATTGCTGCAAAAGTCACTAAATAGTAATAAATTTCCATATCGCCAAGTTTCCATCCTTCCTTCACCTCTCCAGCATTTGATAAGCGTTTATAACTCTTCCTTTAAACTCTCTATTGCTTTTCATTTTTGGTATTTTAATAGAATATTAACTGACATGAGAAAATGAGTAAGTGGAAGTTACTTCTGGATATAGGGGTACTGGACTGAGATTTTAATTTCCTTATATAATCTGTTTCTATTATTCTAGTCTATTAACCAATTAACTGATCTAATTTCTAATTAGAAAACTTGTTTTTAAAAGTATACTTAATATTATTGCTGAGAACATTTCCTTGCGTCCTAATTTTTGGAGCGTGGGAACCCATCGTGTGCTATCTAGGAAATGCCACTTGGCAGACAGGGGAAACAGGAGGCTGATGCTCTGCAGTTCTAACCAGACTAATGAAGTTTGTTGCATAAACGTTTAATAACACCGTAAATACCAGCAACATTTTCCGTACACTTGTTCTTAAGAAGCGTTTGCTTGAAAACACAAACACAGAGAATTTTTACATGATTTATTTAATAATAAACCAATTAAAGATACAAAAAAATGCTTAGAGGATTCCAAAATTTAAATTTTTGCTTAAATACAAATTCCCTCTGTAATATGAAAACATATAACATTAGACCTCTAAACATGATTTTTTTTCATCTACAAAAATTCTCTTTGCTATGCTAGAAAATTTGCAGAAAACAATTTTTCTTGTGGAATTAAATGTACATTATTTACAGTTGAAAGAGTAATCTAAAAACTATTCCATTTCAGAAACTTGGATATATATGTATATTATCTTTGTATGAAATCCCCCCACTCCCAATAAAAAAAAAAATTCAAAATATAAAGCAATTATGCTTTTATAGCAACCGACTACTCAGATTAGCCCAGGGCTTGGTTGCTTTCTGGGCCTTTAAGAAAGAGCCTTGACTCTCAGAACAGCAGTGTGTCGTTTAGCACTCAGCAATGAAAGGTGACTAATGGACCACAGTGCACCGGGGCCTTAAAGAGTTAATGAACAAAGTTTAGGGAGAATTCTGGCTCATAGCAGATCTTATAGGTAACAGAAGAATAAATTCTACAGGGCCACGAATTTTTCTGCAATATTTTAGCTACGTGTAATATCAGAGAGGAAGCCAAGAATGTTTTAATTGACACGACTTTAAAATAGGGGAACTGGAATCATAAAATTTAGAACTAGAAAGGAAACTGAATATGATCTAGTCTAATCCAATGCATCCCTTCCTTTTATGAGAAACTGAGGCCCAAAAGATCGAGTGGCTGGCCCACGGGGACACAAGGGAGGAGGAGAGCCACTGTCAGGTTGATGCTTTTAGACTGTCCTGCTTCTGAAACAAGGTCGGCCATACCACAGGCACATTCCAATTTTTAATATTTCATTTTATATGTTCATAGTTTATTGTACAGTGCAACCAACTAAAAGTCAATCTAGTGAAATCATAATTTCAACAAAGCATAAAATAGGCGTCTTGCACTTGAAAGAGTCCAAGATTTAACTTATATGAGTGGAATGAAAATAGTTCCTATATAAATTTCCTGTTGTCTTCTATTTAAGTATTGTATTTACAAAAGAATCAGAAAAGATAATACAACGTAAAATTTAAAAAAAAAGAAACTTTCAAAATGGTTATGATATAGCAACTGAAAAAAAATCTCAAAAGAATGTCTTCATAGTATAAAATGCCTGTTCCTTCACAACTGAATTCAGAAACACTTGGAGAACAAAGAGAAACACTTTGGCTTTCCTCCCTCATCTAACAAGTCAAAAGTAACTCTATTATTTTTGAAAATTAACTACAAAATTAGGAACATCTCTAGAATTTGTCTTAGAATCAGGTTGAATACAATAGGAAGTGTTCAATTAAAAAATAATCACCCATAATTCCTTTGGTATGTTAATTAAAAAGAGCTGGATTCCAGCAGTTCCTCCTGTTTCACAGCTACCTGAGAGGTGAATCCGTTGGAATTGGAAACCACCATCACGTAGGGTGCTGGCTGCTGCTCAGTTTTCTCAGTGTCTTCTTTCAAAGTATCTTCGCTCTCCTTCTCAGCTTCCTGTTTAAGAGTTTTTGTTTCTTGAGCCCTGATAACCGAAGTGATTACAGTGCCAGGCGGGTGGGCCACCAGTTGTGAATTGCGAGGGGAAAAGGTCACCACAGGTGTGGTAGCAGTGAAGGATGGAGATGAAGCCACACTGACGGCTCCATTGCAGATGGACTGAACGTTGCTAGTGAGAACCTGCTGTACATGGGCCGGGCTCAGGACAATCGAAGGAGGAGAGCCCGGCTTCTGAGACTGTAACACGACATTTTCTTTCAGTACTGTCATGGGCTGTGATGACGGAATGGCTTGTAAGATGAATTTCTGAGACCCGGCACCTGAGGAGGGATCCGTGCTGGCGATGACGGTGGTGATCGGCACTGTCTGGAGTGTGACTGTATGCAGATGCTGATTCCCAGGAGACACGACCACTGGGACTTGGGTTGGAGCCTGGATGGTCCTATGGAGGTGATGAGATAAAAGGAGAAAATTAACATATTCTACATCGTTTAACTTTAACATTTGACAGGTCATTTTGACAAAACACGAGTTAACGTATTTCAAATGCCGAGTCCCACATTTTTAACACAATGTGACAAACATTGTGCCAGACCCTGGATAAAACACTGTACACACAGAAATGCCCAACACAGAACTCTCAGGCCATTAACTACAAAAGTCTGCACCAAGTCCCACGCTAACACAGACAGAAGAGCCGTTTTGTTGGGGAAGGAGGAAGCTATTGACATGTCTGGCAAGGAAGTCACGTGTGAGATGCTTGAAAGAAAATGAGTAATTTTAAATCAGATGTACTGAATTCACTCTCATTATTTTAATATTTGAGGAATAATGTTATCGACATACTCATCCACAATTACCAAACTTCATATATTTGTTTTCAATTTTCCTACATCTAGGGAGGAAAAATGCTCAACTAACTAAAATAAAAAATGACTCAGCCTTAAAATCATGTGTGACAGAATTCTCAGAAGAACTATAATAGTTCACGGTTCTGAATGTAATTAACTTGTGAGGGTTCCTTAGGCTGGCAGAGAGCAAAAAACAATGCCAAGCTTTGGCAAAAATACATAAAGGCACATTTTAGCAGTTTTCTCAGCTCAAATAATTTTCAAGACATTTAGTCAAAGCTACAATTTAACATAAAATCCTGTAACATAAAATCCAGTTTATGAAAAGCTGTTAAACCCATTTATTAAAGAAAGAGGGGCACAAATAATATCATGAGTCCATCTCAATTCAAAAGTTCACAGCTGTGAAATTTATTAGTTACGACCATTGTTCATATAAAACAAAAGCAGCTGAAAAAACCCAATATCTGGACCTTGAGCAGGTTCCCTCTGAATTCTGTAAAGCTATTTTACAGAAAATTACTGCTACTTCAAATGGCTTACTGTTAGATTAGCCCCATAAACCAAATGTTAATTACTTCCAGGTAAATTTTAGGAAGTTACAGTTACGGTGGCCTGTCACGTATGTGAGAAATGAGATTCTGGAGAAAACAAATGGGCTAGGTAGAAAGATGAAAAAAGGACTTAGTACAACTCAGGAAAAGTTCAAAGGAAGTAGGAAAAACACAGGGGACTTAAAGCCCACACATTCATGCAGGGCACTGACTCCCAAGTTCAGACTGCCACCAAAGTCGCCATTGTCAGGATCGATCTACAGCAGGATGTCAGCAGCTCTTGTGAAGGAAAGAGCAAGAGAAGAATATAAAGCAGGTACTGAAGATTAATAGGTGGGCAGGGTGTGGAGAGGGATAAAGGCCAGAAGTACTAATGTTACTGGGCAGGCAGAGATGAGTCAGAAGGACACAAAATAACTTTGGGAGCCAAGAGGCTTTTCCAAAATACACTATGCCTCCCTTCTCCTCCTGCCCACCTTAATCAGGATATCTTGGCTGGCATCTGAGCCTGGGTATGGTACCTAACCTGTAGTCAGATACCATTTTTCGAATAAAAAAGATCTAAGGGCTTCCTATGTCAAGAGTTTGTATGTACATGTACATACAGATAAAACAGTACTTGGCATATAGTAAGCACACAGACTTTATCAGTAAAGATGTACAGCCTTACCACCCTATTAATACTATTATCCCCATTTTACATGTGGAAAAATTAATGCACAAAGAGGTCGAACAGTTTGTATAAGGTGACTAGTTAGATAAGACATCATCTGACTACAGAACTCATGTGCTTAACTACTATAACAAGTCCTGAATAACCAGCTAAAAATGAATATTTACTATTACATCTTTAAACTATGGATAGCTATAACTCTTTAATATACACTTCTCCTCTTCCTCTTTCACTCTCCTAGGCGTGGCACAAGCAATAATGTAATAATGTACTTGGAAACTTTCTAAATTGCTAATCAGGGCTACCACTAGACTTTTGATCAAATTAGAAAACAATGCCCCTAATTGAAACACCTGCCTGCCATCTGCTAGGAAATATGTATACTCATCTATAGTTATCTACAGCGTAAATATATGGTTTATTTAGGTAAATGCTAAAATAATTTTCACTAATAAAAACTCAGATTAAAGGATAAAAATATTATGCCGCCTTTCCCCAACCACAGGAATCTAAATATTTTTTCGTAATTAATAATTAAGCTGTCAGTTGTGCCTGGTTAAACTCTATTATATAAAAAAGGTTATATTATAGTTAACTACTTTTTTAAAATTTCCTAAGCTTTTTGTAATTTAGAATTCCTCAAACTTCCTGAAAGATATACAATATAGTCATGCGTTGCGTAACGACAGGGCTCCATTCTGTGAAATGAGATTTTGTTGTTGTGTAGACATAGTGCGCTCACCAACCTAGGTGGTCTGGCCTACTGCACACCTAGGCTCTATGGTGCAGCCTGTTGCTCGTGGGCGAAAACCTGTATGTTACTGTAATGAAACTGTAGGCAACTGTAATACAGTGATAATAAGCATCTGCGTATCTAAAGATAGAAAAGATAAAACACAATGTAAAAGATAAAGAGAGTCACAGCGGTCTAGGGGGCTGTGTATGGAGTTGACAGGAGCGGAGGTCGCTCTGCGTGAGTCAGCGAGTGAGGGAGAGTGGGTGCAAAGGCCAGGCTGCCCACGACTGCGGGCTTTGTCAACCCTGTCCCACAAGCCCTTCCCTTACTTCTTTCCGACAGGGTCGGAAACTGGACACCGAAGCTGTCGACACTGCTCCGTGAATGGGGGTGTGGGCTGGATGGACTGGAAATACTGGGGAGAAGCTAGCTGGGGGAGGCCTAGGTGCCCGTCATCGTGACAGTCAGGAGGGAGTGAAGGGTGGCCTGACGATCAGTAGGAATAAGAAATCGAGATGGAGAGATGAAGGGACCCGGGCTCATGGTGGCGGTGTGGTTCTGGCTACTGCCTGCTGGAGCGGCGGCCAGTTATCTAAGAAGCTTTGCGGTATTCATAAAAAAGGAAGACGGCGTTTAATATGGAAGGGGTGTAGAACCGGGACTCCGTATTTTGACTTTGGACATTGGTTTTGGTTCTGCTGACTATCAGGCACAAAGGGCTCTCTGGCGTTGAACTGATGGAAGAAATAAAACCTATCTACTCTTTACATCATTACGACCTGAAAATATTTTCAAAGTACAGGGACGAGCTGGCCCCACACCACCACAGAAAGCTTTTACTCTAGTGGCAGTGGCACTTCACACTTGTAGACGTGCCCTTGTACAGGATCTTCGGTCCCCAGAGAATTTAGAGCAGTGCACTCTGAAGTCCTGGATCTGGGAGCTGTCCTGCCCCCTGAGAATGTAGAGCTGGGGGACAGGCTCCTCCGTGCGGAATCGGGTCAGTGGCCGGCCAATGGGGACATAACCTGTGCACTCGAGGCTGAGGTGCTGTGGGTGAGAGGGCATCTGTTGCCAAGCCCCACAGATGTTGCTCCCATTAGGGTAAAAATATCCTTCTGAACCACATATCGTTCCATTTCTTATAGGAAATTCAGCTCCATTATAAACTTATGAGACCACTGTCATATACGTGGTCTGTAGTTGGCCCAAATGTCGATATGTGGTCCATGACTGTATAACATTTAGCTTTTGCTGAGTATCTACTGAGATGTCAGAAAGTCTTTTAATTGTTATAACCACCTGTCACGTTAAGTATTATTATCTTTACTTTGTAAATGAGGAAACAGACTCAGAATAGTTACTTAATTCAGTGTCACATCTAATAATTCGCAAGGCTGGACAGGTGAAAGGTTACGCCTACATTCTTCCTACTCCGTTACACTGCGCTTAAGGTAACCTGCACTTCATGCACTTTTAGAAATTAATTTATTTTTTAAAAACCTAAGAGAAACTATGAGTAATCGAATAAATATTACAGAGAAATAAGTTACGCTAGGTAGGTATATGGACTTCCAAGGTTACCAAGCTACAATTTTAGGAAAATATTTTACTAGATGTTTATTTTTGTTGTTGTTTCTTTTAATAACATGAAGCCAGAGTCAAAATCAAAATTTGTAAAAACAGAGCACATACGCCATAAATCAATTAAGAAAAGCTTAATCAATTTCAACACAGATACATGCAATTATGTGAGATAAAAAGAAATGAGCAAAATAAAGAAATTGAGAAAAGGAAAAACAGGTTGCTACTTCATTGTAAATAACTGATAATTCATGCAATTTATGTGAATCAACAGGCAGTATGGCAAATCATTAAGCTCACTGCTTTGGACTAAACTGCATTAAAACACTGTCTCCACCACTTACTAGATGTGACCAGGCTCCTTGGCCTCTCCTTGCCTCGGTTTCCTCATCTGTAAAATAGGAATAGTATTACCTACACCTCATTGAGCAGTGAGGATTCTACACATTAACACAGGTAAAGTGTATGAAATATAGAGTGTTTTCAAAGTGGCAGCTCTTGCTGTTGCATTAATTTAATAATTAGTCTAATTTCAAGTCATATATTCCACCTTCTCAACTACAGAAGAAAAATCTTTAAAAGGTCTTTGACTTTATTAATAAGTAGTTCTAAAATCAAAAAAATATGTAGCCGAACTATTGTTAATTTTCTTAGAAGTGATAATATGGTTATTTAGGATGAAGTCTCTATTCTTGAGTTGTAGGTTGAAATATTTAAGGATGAAATGTCATAATGATGTCAACTTATTTGATAAATAGCCAAACAGAAAACGGATATAAACAGAGAGAAAACAAGTAAGGCAAAAAGTTATCAATTGAAAATCTAGGTGTATGGTAAATAAGTATACTATTTTTCATATTTTGAAATTTTTCATAATAAACAGTTGGGGTAATTAAAATGTAAATTAAAAAAGAAATCACTAATCTGATAATGTTAAAATTTCATAGTTATGCACAATTTGCTTGAAACTTATTTAACCCTTGTCCTTTCTATATAATAGAAAGAAACAAGAAAATAGCAAAACCTGAGCCTTTATATTATTCAGCAGCTGTCATTCCTCAAAGTGTTGCTATTTCAGGGAATAAAATGCATTCAATTGAAGGTTAAACTGCTTTAAAATAAGTAGGGTTTTTGGGTGGAAAATAAAAGATACAACCAAATGAGAGAAGAATTGCTTTAAAAGTCAATGGAATGATTAAGAATGTATTTGTATATGTACATACATATACATATAGAATGATTTCTCCAAGAAAGTATGTTTTAAAGTTTGAAAAATTAAATTTTGTATTTCTTCATTCTTTAAGTGGTCCACTTAGAGAACTCACTGCCCTAAGAGGAGATAAAAGAATGAGTATGCATACTGCCTCAAAATAAATTCCATAAACATGAAGAAGTGTTACATGCCAGATACTATGTTAGGTGCTAGGAAAAGAACAGTGAATAAAATCTGGCTCCTACAGATTTAAATACATAGGAGACAGGCATTAAAGTAAACCACAATACCTGGTTTATGTAACTGAGGAAAAGGCGAGCAGTCAGCTTTAACGGGAGAGCAAAAAAGGAATTATGAACAGAGGGTGAGAGCGGGCAGTGAGGCTACAGCAACTGGAACACTGTGTGACACAGATCTAACAGAAGCCGCGAGACAGCAACTCAACGAGCTCTGAGTAGTGGTGATATGCAGGTTGGACTGAAGAGGAAAAAATATTAGAAGCAAAACAGGCACAGCCACAGAGTGCTCTTGGAAGTGAAAATTCTGAAAGGTACACCAAAAATAATTACAATATTTTACTATCTGGCACTGAATCTTATTCAGAAATTGACATTCAGGGTAATTAAGAATCCATTATAATACTGCAATTTAATATCTTTCAGAGGTAGAGGCAGGTAGTTCTGTTTGGTTGGTTTTATTCTCAAGGTCGATAAAGAACATTTTGATTGCAGATGCTAAAAAAAACCACAGAATCACTCCAAGAAATGGGTCCCAGTGATTAGCTGTGGCCATTGTGTGTTTCCTATCAACACAAATACATACAAGATGACGAAGAGCCTAGAAACCAGTGGTAGGACCCACATGCTTCCAACTACTCATCACATGTAACCAATAGAATCTGAAGGAAATAGCTAAATAAGTACTTCTTTAATGTCAGTTAAAGATATATCATTCCTGTCCAATTAAAATGGGGAAAAAAAAAGGCGATCTTTAAATTCCTTGCAAGTTAACTAAAGATTTAAGAGAATTCAATGTCCACAATGTCAAAGCTTTATGTGGACCATACAGAAAGGACTGAATCACCTAAGTCTATTTTGATTCTACATAACGTTTACTTACTTCAAGCTCAATGGAACAAAACTCTAGCATTTATATTCTGGAATATACAAATGTAAGACTCAAGTTGGCTAATAAGAATAGTCAAAGAATCATTTTTACTGGATTTGAAAGTGCTCTTATGTTTGATTATTATATTCATGTTCTGGAAATTCATGACAGTATAAACAGGAAAGTGGCAAACTGCAAATGTCTGTCTAATTTTCTTTGCCTCCCTCCCTTTTCCCATTCTAAATCAGCCAAGATCAATCCCAAATTTCTGTAGAAGATCAGTCTAAAACAGATAGTGGTTTCTTTGTCAATCTGTTGTTTTGTATCTTTCCTGGGGCTATGAGGCAAATTTGCTTTGATTAAGCAAAAAAAAAAAAAAAAAAAGTATTTTGCCAACTCCTGCCACTCTAAAAACCTGAAAAAGGACCTTAGATTTTTGTCCTTCCTACCTGTTTGAACTTTGGAACTGTTCCATAATAGGATCGTCCCAAGGAATAATGCTGATTTCTTTGAATTCAGTGCATTCCAAAAGGTCATGATATGTCCATTTATGTTGAATTTTTACATCTTCTGACTCTGTTTGAAAAACAGATCTGAAACCATTCTCTGAGTTTTCTTAGATGTGGATCCCTTCTCGTATGGATCAATCCAGTTATAAAAAGGTGTAGGGGACTAGACTTAAACCAATAGAATAACATCAAGTCATGTCCGAGTTTAAAAATAAAGGAATCACGGATACAATCAGAGGTCTGATAGAATATAGATTGCTGCTGAAACAATCTATTGACCAAGGGTTCTAGCTTGAAATCCGTATCGATCTTACTCTAAATCCTGACTCACTTAACAAATAATGGCTCTGGTCAGGAACATCACATAATAATACACATCGGTACCTTTAGTTTTCTCACCTAATGCTTTGAACGGAAGAATTTAATGTTTCGTCTTGCACGCAACTGATTATGGCCCCTTCTCCTTCTGGGACGGCTTGCACGGGCTGCACCACGTGAACAGTCCGGAAGAGCTGGGTGGGGTACGGGGACTGCGTGGCCTGCACTGGCCTCAGAACGTCTGACGGCTGTGCGGCTTCCACAGGATCTCTGGACTTCGTAGCTTTAGGATTCCCTGGTTTTAGAACTGTAGTGGCTCCTCCTTTTATCCCTGGACTCGAAGACACTCTCGACCGGCTTGCTTGGTTCCGACTTGAAGTGGCTGTGGCCGACAGTGACGCATCGGAAGACTCTACGCTGGAACTTGGATCCTCGTCATCGATGTAAATGAGATCTTTCGGCATTTCCTTGAACTGGTACACCAAGCGCTGACCTTCCACTTTTGCCAGAATACCCCTCTGGTAATAGTACCTACGCAAAGCAGACAATTTCCTCAATATTTTATTCAATTAAACATAAATTATAGTAATATTCACCAAAGTGAAAATTCCCTAAAGTTTAAAGTTGGAAACAAACAAGTGGTAAAAGAATTTCTAAATGAATGGCAGTTATTTTATATGATAGTATAAAAACATTTTATTCTAAATATATGTAAAAAGCATATTTACTCACAGATAAAGTCCTTATTATCAACTAAATCTAAAACTGATTTTAATTAAGGGGTTGTTGATAAAGTATACAGATTATTCTAGCCTTCACTTTTCTTCCTTCCTCTCTCTACCTTTCTAACTTGCCAGAATAATAATAATAATCTAGTACCAACCTCAAGAAATTATTTCCCTTTCATAGCTTCATATAATGCTCCTGCCAGTTTAAATTTGATTCTGTAAATCTAATTCAGTTTTCTGTATAAAATTTAATGATGTACAAGTAGGAGCAATTCAAGTTTTATCAATAATTTTAATTAAATAACCAAAAAGTGTAAGTTTAAAAACAAACTGTAACTAAATATGTACTTCTAGTTTAAGAAGGTTATCCAGTTATCACGTCATTGCTATTCTAATAAATCTTTCTCAAATACATGCATTTCTTGAAAAATAAATGGCATGATCACAGAAAAACAAACTAAAAGGGAATTTAAAATCCAGAACAATATGTTGTCATTCAACTGAAATGTCAACACTTCGGAAAGGCATATAAATACAGGTGACATTACCTATCACTACCTGTTCAATAAATAATGTTATAAAAAAAGAATAAAATTATACCCTAGTTGAAAATTTCCACAATATTATTATATCTAATATTATCCTCAAAGCATTAATTTATTCCACCATAACATATTACATGTCATACCTCAGATTCATGTTTAAAAATGCACCCTCTTATTAAGTACCTGCATCACCATTATTTGTACTCTGTGCTGAATTTAAGTTTAATGGTTTAAAACATATGAACGCTGTGGTCAACATACAATATCTGACCAGAGCCTATCGTTTTCTGACCCTTTTATAAATAAAGTACAAATTTTTCGCATGAACACCTTTCTTGGAAAGGCAAACAATTTCCCAGATTTCAATTTAAATGCATACTAATTTCTATAAGTAGTGTGGTTTTAGCACTTCTATAAATACAATTCACCTAAATTCCTTAACTTTTTAGAAGTTATCTATTTTTTAGTATTTAAGAAATTATATTCTTAACACAATGAACTATAAAACTTCACATACCTGAGAGCTCTTCCCATGGTCTCGTAATTCATATCTGGTTTGTTTTTGTGCTTCCCCCACAACCTGGATACTGCTTTAGAATCTACCAATTTAAAAATGCCTTTTTCTCGCTGAGTCCATTTGATATACTTAGGACAAGTAGCTTTGTCCTGGAGCAGTGCCAGCAAAAACTCCCAAAGGTAGATTGTGTTTCCTGAAACAAAAACAATTTTTTTTTAACTGACCAAAATTTCATTTGAAACAGCATAATAAAAGACAACCGAAAGTCTTATAAGTTCCATCCATAATTACACAAAAACATGATACGACTCAGATAGTATTGGTAATATAATGGTCATAATTTTTAGGGCTTAATATAGATCTTTTTATTAGTCCCATATAACATATCTCAATAGAGCAATGTTGCCAATTAGGTTGGTGTTGGCAGCGGGGGAAAGCACTGAGATGATTTTTTCTGGCTCTTCAAGAAGCATTACATAGAAGAAAGAGTGAAAAAGACTTGTACAAAACCTTTCAAAAGTTGTTCTCTTTATATTAGAGTCAGTAGATTAGCCATAACAATTTTCTTCAAATTGAGGCAGCAGTTATTAAAATACTAGAACTCCAATACAATGTCATAAAATGTCTACACAGCAAAAACTTAACCTGGAGGAACTCTTCCAAGTGGCAATGTCATCTTATAAGCATGTGGCAGCAGTAAAATCCATTTCAATGTGTCAGGAAAGCTGGTGGTTTCTGCTTACAATATGCAGACATTTTAAAGCCATCTGAATGTTATTTGATCCGTAAGTATTATAGGGAAATTATAACAGTACTTACCTTTCCCATCTTTGCTTTTCTTTTTCACAGATATGTTTGGTGTAGTGGCTGGGGAATCTGGTCGTGGTAGTTTAGTTTTTCTCCCTGAAATCAGAACAGCTCTACATAAATATCTGCCCTTGAAGGTATAAGAGAATGGACAATTTAGCTGTTAATAAATACTATTTTGTCCTTTATCCTAAATTTCAAGTGCCAAACACTTTAAACACAGATCACATATACTGATCTCCTTTAAGTGTTATTTTCTAAAAGAAAAATAACTTCGGTAAAAATTTAACATTAATGTAGGTTAGGACACAAACTCTAAAAATGATACTTTGGCTCATTTATAAAAATGAGGTTAAGTTTAAAGCATTGCATCATGTCTTTGAGGTGACAATACTGACAGTGGTTTTTAAAATTCAGGAGAATATTCTTAATGCTGATAAAACTTGAGCTAAAAAAATGAGCCATATAGGTTTGTCTAATGTTGGTTATATAAGCTTTTTAAGTTAGGAAAGAAGTGGATTTTTAGCTTTTCTCTCTACTAAATACATCTCTGCATAGTTAGTTCTCAAATAGTGGAAACTTTCTAAAACTCTAGAGATATTAAAAATAAGTGAGGCAAAATTTTGGTGGACCACATAGTCAATCGTTATTTTTCCGTGGATTTTTAAACATCTCATTTTTTTTAATATTTCTTTCAATTCACAGCAAACAAACTTTGTGGTTATCCATCATCCAATCTCCAAAAAGTCCATTCCGACAGTATTAAAATACATTTTGTGCAGACTTAGGCTGGGTCAACCAACTATGCTAAAGCCTTGTTGTCATCTTCTTTTGCCACTTATCTAGAACCTCGAGTCGGTGGCAATGTTGCCTGTGATTTAGGTAGGGATGATCATGCTGTGTGAACAGACTACCATTCTGTATATGAGAAATAATGAAGAGGAAGTATATAACTGGATACTTTATTTTCAGTTAGTACTGCTTCCCCCAACACTCTTGAAGCCGACTCTCTCTCTGGTCTAGATCACAAGGGTGAATTCTGGGTTAATACAGGGCAATAATTCAGAAAAGCAGAATTCCAGAGCTAAAGTCACATGGTTAGTAACAACCCATCCCCAGACAAACTGAATAGGAATAGGGCGAATAAGAGTCAGGGAGGAGAGGGTCAAAAAGATCTCTCTCTTCAGGCCTCGCTTAAGACTACCAGAGGTGTATATGTAAAACCTAGGCAGCCAGACATCCCAACTTCCACCACTGAGGACATCTGCAGAGAACCCATTCATGGGGCAGATACTCCTGGCTGTGTTAGCATTAGAGGCCAAGAATTCATTTAGCTCCTAGCCCTCCTCCCATATCATTTTATGCTTTCCGTTTACATGCTTTTTCTGAATAGATACCGTTTTCTTTACTCCACTGTTTTCCTCTACTAGATTTGGTCATGACAGACACTATCCGTAGTCTACCCAAACTTCATCCTCTCCAACATTTTCCTTACTATTCATGGTGGAAGGGCGCACAGCTTCATGTGAATTATAGCTTAGTTCGGTATAGAATTTTTGATTGATGGTTATCTATTGTCAGTACTTTGAAGATATCCAACCTTTTCAGCCTCTGTCTAGAGTTTCTAAGCTGCTAATCTGATCATCAATTCTCTTCAATTAATGTCGTTTCTCCCTGGTTTGTTTGCTTCCCCTTTTTTGGGGGGGTGGTGTCTATGGTGTTCTGCATTTTTACTATACTTAATTGAGGCTTGAGCTTATTTTAGTTATGCTACTTAGGAGGCACCATGCTACAATGAATGTCATTCTAGAAAATCTTCAGTCATTATCTTTGAATATTACCTCTTTCTTACTCTACATTCTCTCCTCCTGGAGTTTTGATTAAAGGAGATCTTTTCATTCAATCTTCACATTTCTAACTCTTCCATATTTTTTATTCTATATCAGATCTATACTAGAGTTCAATGATTTTTAAACAGTGACTTGTTTAGCCCATATATTATGTGTTCTGTTTGCTTCTTTATCATATCAGTCTTTCACCATTAAGTAGGATGTTAGTTTCCTACTTTTTAAAAACTTCTTTATGGAGGTACAATTTACAATAAACTGCATGTGTTTAAAGTTTATAATTATAAGTTTTGATATGTATGCACCTGTGAAACCATAACTAGATTCAGAATAATAAACATATTCTTCACTCACAAAAGTACTTTGTGCCCCTTTGTAATCTTTACATCTCACTTTTCCCTACCCTGTCCAATCCACAGGTAACCAACCATACATGTATTTCCTTCATATTTATTTAAATTTTTTTAAAGTTAAATTTATTGGGGTAACATTGGTTAATGACATTAAATAAGTTTCAGGTATACCATTCCATAATACATCTGTATATGGCATTGTGTGCTCACCACCCAGTGTCTAGTCTCTATCCATCATCATTTATTTGACCTCCTTTACCCTCTTCATCCTCTTCCTCATTACCCTGCCCTTCTGGTATCCACCGTACTGTTGCCTGTGTCCATGAGTTTGTTTGTTCACTTGATTTGGTCCATTTGTTGCTTTCCATTTTACATCCCACACATGTGTGAAATCATATGATTCTTTTCCTTTTCCGTCTGATTTACTTCATTTACTATAATACTCTCAAATCCATCCATGTTGTCACAAATGGCAATATTTCATCATTTTTTTATGGTTGAGTAGTAGTCATATGTATATATGTACCATACCTTCTTTATCCAATCATCCATTGAAGGATACTTGGGTTGTTTCCATGACTTAGCTACTGTGAATAATGCTGCAATGAACATAGGGGTACATTTATCTTATATTTTCAATTTTGGGGGGTAGATACGCAGGAGAGGGATTGCTGGGTAACATGGCAGCCCTATTCTTAATTTTTTGAGAAACCTCCATACTGTTTTCCATAGTGGCTGTACCATTGACATTCCCACCAGCAGTGTATGAGGGTTCCTTTTTCTCCACATCCTCTTCAACACTTGTTATCGCTTGTCTTTTTGATGACAGCCTTTCTGACAGGTATGAGGTGATATCTCATTTTGGTTTTCATTCACATTTTCCTGACTAGTGATGCTAAGTTATCTTTTCATGTACCTGTTGGCCATTTGTATGTCTTCTTTAGAAAAATGTCTATTCAGGTCCTCTGTCCATCTTTTAATCAATTGTTTATTTTACTTTATTTTTTTGCTACTGAATTGTATGAGTTCCTTATATATTCTGGCTATTTACGCATTATCAGATACATGATTTGCAAATATTTCCTCCCATTCCATAGGCTGCCTTTTCATTTTGTTGATTGTTTCTTTTGCTGCACAGAAAATTTTCAGTTTAATGTGGTCCTGCTTATTAATTTTTGTTTTCATTGCTTGTGCTTATTGTGTCATGTCCAAAAAATCGTTGCCAAGTCAAGTTCTGTTATTCCATCTTGACTAGAAGTGAAAGTTGCACCTGGTATGCTTAACAGTCTTAGTCTATGCTCATGTTTTTTTTTTTTTTTTTTAATTCTTTTGCTTTACTTGCAATCACACTCATTGAAAGTTTCTACTTGATAATTCTATTACTTGAATTTTTTTTTTTAGACGAGGCAACCCTTGGTTGACCTCACAGATTGCAAGGACCTTGTCAGCTTACAATCCCTTCTTTTTTTGTTTTTTACTCCTACAGCACCTGGTCTTCCTAGGTGGTCTCCCATCCAAGTACTAACCAGGCCCGACCCTGCTTAACTTCTGAGATCAGATGGGATCCGGCTTGTTCAGGGTGGCACGGCCATAGACTTGAACTTCTTAGAGAACTAACCCTTGGGTTTCCTACTTCTGTCGTTTCTCATTCAGGAAGCTCGTCTTTCACTATTCTGCAACACTGAAATGTGATGTCACCATCAACAGGGTTTTACTCAACGAAATCTCATGCAGCCTGGTTTAAGTTAGATTTGCCAGAACAATTTTACAAGAATTTCTGCCTGGTGTCCCTAAGCTATTGCTAGCCCGGGGTTACTTTTATGTTAACTACTTGGCTGCAAACTCCCAAAAAGAGTGACAGTTTAAAATCTAATCATAAACCTAGGTTAAGGCAAGCCTAAGATTATTAACTTTCAAAGGAAGAATTTCTCTACTCGGAGCCCCACCTGAGGAACACACACTTCCTTGACATCTGTCTATGCGAACGAGCAAACTGTTTTTCGCATGAGGGTGCAGCCTTTCAGGGATCCCAATTATACGCTGAGGTCTCTGCTCCATTCCCTATCTTGCATTGAATCAAGACCTGAGCATCTGCCTCTACAAGGGCAAAAAAAAAAAAACTCAAGCCATATCCTTCTCAGCCTTTCAGAGCTGCTGTAGTGTCAGCTCATTCTTACTGTTTGTATTTTCCTCTTCATTTTTGGCTCTTAGAATTTTCCTTACTGGTAGAGATGCCATTAACCAAAATATTAAACTCAAAATATTAAACAAGCTGGAGTAGAGTCAGAAGGCGATAAAATGGAAAGAGTGTCAGACTTTAAAATATAAGTACAGTCTGAGTTTGTGAAAAGTTAAAAATTCCCTTAACCCATTCTAACATTTTCCTCTTCAATTACTTACCTGCTGATTTTCAAACCATTTTTCCCACAGGAGTCTTATACTGGAATCTATGCTGGTGGTTTTCAAACTACGTCCGTGGGAGGAGGGTGGCCTGCCCTTATCCCCAAGACCTTTCTGAGTGTGGACACAAGGGTTTAGATAAAAGGTTGAGGCTTTCAAAAGTTGGAAAATACCTTTTCTGTAAGATAGACCAAATATTTTAAATGTATAATCTAATTTTTTTAAAAAGGCATCTGATATGAAGAAATACCCCTTAATTTATGTTTCGTGCCCTCACTTTTTTCTTATATTAAGTTTTAATTGGTATAAACATAGCTTTTAATAAAAATTACATTTCGATTCCATTCAAGACTTGACTGTTCGTCCTAAACGATTTAACCACTTACCTTTCTTCCTCTTAGGTTGTTCCGGTGAGGAGGCTCCTGGTGAGTGTGTATATGTCTCTTGAACCTGCTGAGTTTCCATCACTTCAGGAATCCCATCTAATGTGACGGATACGTGAGTGATTGGGGCAACGACAATGTCATCTTCAGATGAACTAAAAATATTATTATCTAATGGAAATAAAATAAACTAATTATCAACTTTGTACTATAAATCAAAATAATTTCATAAAGTAATTTCTTGTTTTTATGAAGACTGAAGTAGAAATAAAATCTTGAAATCTAGTCCCTGCTTTTTATTTCTTCTGCCTTAAATTGGGTGTCTCAAGCCAGCCCAGCCTTGACTGAACTCTTTCAATGTCCTCCTTACTCGACTTCCTATCACCAGCCTGCCTCATCTCCCTTCTCCATTCTTCACAGTGCTGCTACAGTTGTCTCTGAAACCTAACTCTGACCTGACCGTACTATTCTTCTCTATAAAAACTTTACACTAATCAGAAAGAAAGGTGAAACTTACCTATCTTCCCATAGTTTATAGGGGTGAAAGGATAAGAACAACTCAAACACCGCAGCATGTCATTCAAAACTTCCACAAACCTACCTTTCCAATCTCGTCTCTCACTCAAAATGAAGCTTACACTTTAGCTCTACCAAGGCATTTTATCTACAGTGTTTCATTCTTTTTTACAGGTCTATGTCTTTGGCTCAATCCTTTCCTTCTACCTCGAATATACTTATCTGTCCCTACCCATTAAAAGTTTATTTCTCATGCATAGCCCAGGTTGAAGCACTCCCTCCATAAAGCCCGTCT
>CM053508.1:3357490-3426377 GCA_028627145.1 Eidolon dupreanum | reverse complement strand
AAAAAAAAAAAAAAGAAAAAAAGAAAAAGAAAAAGAAAAATCAGTTAATTAGTGACAAACCTCATAAAGTTATGATCTCTATTTCTTTTTAATTTCAGATTCAAAAAGATTGCAAATGTAGCACAAAGAATTCCCTACAACCTTCATCCATATTCCCCAAATTTTAATACTTAATCATGGCTATCATTCTCTTTCTATATTATTATTTCTATATCTATTTTTCTGATTTGTTTGAAAGTGGCAGACATATTGCTCCTTTAACCTTAAGTACTAATGTGTATGTTTACTAAAAATATGGTTATCACTTATAGTACAATGATCAAAACCAGAAAAGTAACACTCATATAGCACTATTACTTAATCTACAGACCTTATGCAAATTTCTTCAATTGTCTCATTAATGTCCTTTAAAAAATGAAAAAAAAAATAAAAAGTTCACGATCAATCTAGAATTATAGGTTTCATTTAGTAAACATCATATTTCTTCATGACAACTTTCAATCAGGAAAAATTTTCCCTTTAGAGCAGTTCTCAGTTTTTGTCTTTAATGATCATGAGACTTGAAAAATACACGTTGTTTTATAAAATGTCCCCCAGTTTGGGTTTGTGTTATATTAATTCAAGATTAGATTCAGTTTGTATTTTTGGCATGAATATCAAAAAAGTGATGTTGTATCCTTCCAAGTATATCATTTAATGTTCCATCACTAATGACATTAACTTGATCATTTAGTGGGGATCATGTCCACCAGGATGATTCACTGTAAAGTTACTCTTTTCCCCATTGTAATTAGTAAGTATCTTATAGGAAGATAGCTCAAGACTGTGTAACCATCCTGTTTCTTAAACATATTCCCATAGAATATTATCTTTTTAAATGCAAGAAAAACTTACTGCCCATACATAATAATTTCAGGTACTTTGTTACTTTCCTTAAGGCTGCCCTATCAAAAATGTTATTTGTGGTTTCATTATAACATTATAACTGAGATATTAAACTCAAAATATTAAACAAACTGGAGTAGAGTCAGAAGGCGATTAAAAAAACTAAGCAGTCTCTATCTTTTAAAATTGGTATATTTGTAGCACTGCACACTGAGATTAACTATTACTTCTATCATAAGAATTTAATTACCTAAATTAAATATATAATAGCTGCTAAACAGATACTTCTTGTGGTTTCATGACTGCTATACTCTTAAATTTGAGAGTAACAACACTAAAACATATCTAGATCGTTTTATTTCAAAATGTTTCTTCCTATTTTTAAAAAGAGGAACTTAGAAGCAAACTGGTTCCCCAAATCATGAGTTTTAAAACAGAAAGTAGAAGATTTACACACATGAGAAAGTATCACATAAAGTGGCCAAAGCAAAGAATAATTGACTATCTGGCTTTCCCTTCTCTTTTTTGAGGTGAAAACTGCACATACAATCCAACCTCTTCCCTCTGAAGATCTCAAGTTAAGCTTCTAGTCTTTTGACAAGGCTAGGCCTAGAACTCAGTTAATTTTCACATGACTTCATTTTCTGCTGCAAAACCCTATGTAGCAGGTAAGAGGGCTTACCATCTCCATTCACTGGCAGATGAGGAATTAGTTTGAGAAATTTATCCAAGGTCACTAAGTCAAAGACAGCTGTATGCCGATGCAATTCACAGGAGCTGTCCTCACCCAAATGAAACCAAAGTTCTCCTTCCTATCCAAATCTATTCAGCCCAGAAATTCTGGTTAATGAGTGTTAAGAGTGTGGATGTGACAAGGGATATCTCCGAAATTTTGCCTGAATCTATATAGTCCCCAAGTTTCAAACAACTACAGATACTTGTTACTACTTTCTTCTTTGTCCTAGTCTACTTATCTGTAGGTAGACTGAAGGACTTGATTATCCTCCAGAATTTATAGGTCCCAGGAGCACTCTGTCACTTGTCACTCTAGTCAACCCTACTTCTGCTCCGGTGAGAGTGTCCTTCCCCAGAGGCGGCCACTGTGACCAGTTTTTTGTTCCCGAACAGAGATAGTCTATGTGTAATCGACCATATTCTAATTGTTTTAAACAATTATTTTTCATTTCAAATATTTTAATAGTTTAAAACCGTTTATTAAGAAAAATGTCAAACATACAAAAGCAGAGAGAAAAAAATTAGTTTCCTTGGAAGCAAAAACTTAATTAAGAATGAAAAGGATCAGGGGGAGGGTGAAGTGGGTAAAGAGGACCAAATATAGGGTAGCCGAAGGAAACTGGACTTTGGGTGGTAAACACACACGATAGAATATACAGATGTCAAATGATAATGTACACCTGAAAATTTTATAATTGTATTAACCAATGTTACCCCCATAAACTTACTTTAAAAATAAATAATTTTTTTAAAAAAAGGAATGAGAAGGGTCACATGGTTCTGTGATTTCGAGGGTAACAACACGTGAAAAGGACCGTGAGCCAGGCGACGGAGGGAGGGCCTTTCTCAGTCCTGTCATGACTGTATTCTCTGCACTTTAAATGAAAGAAGAGCACCAGCTAATATCGGAAGGGCACTTTCAGGTTCTGTTTTAAGATGTATTTTAAGGGCATAGAACCTAAAGCTGTCTAAGTTTAGAACACTACAATAGGAGAGATTAACCTGTTGCCATTATTACCGCTATGAGCTAACATTTACTAGCACTTAACACGCACCAGGCATTTCTGCCCATTGCTTTACATGGATTAACACCTCATATAATCATCAGAGAATCCGATGAGGGAGATACACTGGATTACCTATTTCATACATGGGAAAACAGGCTTGCAGGAAAGGGAAATAATTTATCACAAGGCATATAGAGCTAGGAAGTGGTAGCGCCCTGACTTCAAATGACTGCAGGGTCCTTACCCTGTACACTGCTGGGGTCAGCCTTAAACACGGTGCATGTTGTTTTGTTGACATACTTACTTGGCTCTGTTTTAGAAAAGCAGAATAGGTAAGTTGTGCTGAGGTGTGACTTTCAATAATACTTTTTTTCAGGGCCTCTCCAATCGGAATCTATTATAAACTGTCGTGTGGGCATAGCCAGTTCCTCTTGGACCCCTGGGACTTCCCAGGGTCACTCCCAATGTATCCATTCTGTCTTCTCGTCCTAAGATACTTGCTCCTCTCATGAAAAGTATGGGCCACTCTAGTCCACTGAAATAAAGATGTATATTTGAAGTTGTTCAACTCTAATTTCTTCAGGGAACTATTAATTCATATACAAGAAACATACTAACTCTGAGTCTTAGGTAATACATCTGAATTTATATATACAAAATAGACTTGACCCTTGAATGCTGGTTTGAACTGCACAGGTCAACTTATATGTGGATTTTTTTCAATAAACATACAGTCGGCCTTCTGTATCCCCAAGTGTTATATCCATAGATTTGACAACCACAGATCGAGAGCAGTGGAAACAGTATTTTCAATCTGTGGTTGGGAATCCACTATGCAGAGAGCCAGTTTAAGTTGTACCATAAGTTTTGATTCCACGTGGTCGGTGCCCTTAACCCCCATGCTGTTCAAGGGTCAACTGTACATCCAGAAAACCTCTCTCAGGTGACTGTAACGAATCTACTACCATAAAGAAAAGGAAAATACCAACTCCTGAAACTCCAGCTGCTGATCTGGGCTCATAATGAACTCCTGTCTTTTAAAATGACTGGCAACCAGCTAGTCTGAGTCGGAAACATTCAGAACTTCATAACCACATTTCTCTATAAAGAATTTTATAGAGAAATGGTTCTCGACCTCTAAAATGAAGGCATGGCAAAATATCAAATGCTGAATTTTCCCAGATTTATATTTTAAAAATAAATAAAACCCAGGGACTTGTATTAGTTTACTAGGGCTGATATGGACAAGTACCACAGATTAGGTGAGAAATTTATCATCTCACAGTTCTGGAGACTAGCGGTCTGAAATCAAAGTGTTGGCAGATCCGCTCCGATCACATGGTGTTCTCCCAGTATGTATCTGTGTCCAAATTTTCTGTTTTTACATGGACACCAATCATATTGGATTTGGGGCCCACTCTACTCCAGTATAACCTCATCTTAACTAATGACCATTACAATGACTATTTCCAAATAAGATGACATTCTAAGATACTAGAGGTTATGACTTCAACATAGGATTTAGGGTATAGTGACGCAGAGAGAGGCAATTCAAACCATAACAGGACTCTTTAATTTAATTTTAAAACAACTACCACATGATCTCACTTACATGTGGAATCTAAAGAACAAAATAAACAAAACAGAAACAGACCCATGGGCTCAGGGAACAACAAGCCAGATGGTTGCCAGATGGGAGGGAAGTTGTGGGACAGGGTGAAAAAGGGGAAGGGATTAAGAAGTACAAACTGGTATTAAGAAACTGGGGATATAATGTACAGCATAGGGAATATACTCAATAACATGGTAATAACTATGTATAGTGCCAGGTGGATACTAGACTAGTAAGGGAGAATCACTCTGTAAATTATATAAATATCCAACCACTATGTGTACACCTAAAACTAATATAAAATATGAATTGTCAACTGTCATTGAAAAATCAAAAAAGTGGGGGAAAGGTGGAGCAGAAAAGAGATTCATACTTCCAGGTACAAAACCAGTCAGTTGTGAGGATGTGGTGTGTAGCGTAGGGAATACAGTCAATTATATTGTGATAGTTGCACGTTTTCAAACGGTTGCTGGACTTATCATGGTGATCACTTCTTCAGGTATATAAATGTTGAATAACTATGGTATACACCTGAAACTAATGCAATATTAGTTTGGTATATTTTAATAAAAATCTACTCTAAATAATTTCTATAGCTGACGGCAATAAAGATTATTTATATATTCTATGTTCTTACAGTTGGCCCTCCATATCTGCGAGTTCCACATTCGCAGATTTAACCAACTGCGGATGGAAAACATTTTTTTCTAATGTTACGCTGCTGCTGACAGGTACTACATAGACCTACAATGGTTGTGACAGAGTGGGTAGGTAGCTGAGCGGGAAGGAGAAGAACGGTGAAGGGTTAATGAGGCCCTGACATCAGCTCAGCAGAACATCCACAGCCAGGTGTCTGGCAGAATTCTGGAGACTCCCTCCCTCGCCCAAGGTCAGAAACCAGATAGGCAGGCCAGAGGCTGGGCAGTGCCTGGCGCCTTCCCCACCCCCTCCCCACACCACCTCCACCGTCCCCGGGCAGTTAATTCCAGATGATCACTACATGACCTTACTCTGGGGGCACTGGACTCGTGTAACTGAGCATGAGCCGACCCTCGAGTCGGGATGCGCAGGCGCAGGCCTGCCCACCTGCGGGCGGCCACTGCGCATGCCCACTGCGCATGCCCCAGCTGGGAGCGCGCGGGCTTGAGGGAGGCGCCCGGAACCCGCGCCATTGGAGATGGGAGGCACTGGAGGAGAACAAAGAAGCCGCATGGCCCACGTGAACCCCCATTCTCCACTGCGGTGCCCGCCCGGACTTCTCCCAAGGGCACTTTGCTTAATAAGCCACGTCTGCTCGCTACTTTTCGTCCACTGTCCTTCGTACCCCAGCGTCGGACCTCCACGCCCATCTTTCGTGGGGGATCCAAGGACCCTGCCCCGACTCTCACACAATGCAGGCACCTGCCTTCTGGTAACAGGTCCATCTCACTGAACAGTTACAGACTTTATTATTCCCTAAACGATATAGTATAATGACTATTTACAGAGCATTTACATTGTATTAGTTATTATGAGTAATCTTGATAAGGTTTAAAGTTATTTGGGAGGATATGCCTAGGGTACATGCAAATATTACTCCACTTTGTATTAGAGACTTGAGCATCCTCTGATTTTGGTATCTGGAGGGATCCTGGAACTAGTCCCCTATGGATACTAAAATGGCTCCATTTCTAATTTGAGATTAGACGTTCTTCAAGTTTCTTTGCTGAAGACCACCAACCTTATTCACCTACATGGTATCAACCAGACCCCTTCCCAACATTTATTTAAAAGAACTTCAGGAAGGTTGGAGCTAGTCACAAAATGGCCACGACATTCCTAATACTGAGCAATAAGATCTTTAAGACGTGATGGTGTTAACACTTCATTGATGCCCTAACAAAAATATTACATTTCATTTGGCTGGCTCCTTTTTAAAAAAAAAATGTATATATATATATGCAAACCTCTTAAAACATCTCATTTAAAAAATTAAGCATCTCCTCTCCATTACCTTTTATTTGAATCAAGGAACCTAAGTAAACTCTACCAGTGATTATCAATCCTGACTATACACTGGGAATATCAATATATGACTCTACATGGGATCAAGTAAATCAGAGTATCTGGGGACGTTCCCAGGCCTATTATTAAAGCTCTCAGGTGATTCCAATAGGCACGCAGCGTTCAGAACCACTGCTCTGAAGAATTAGAAGATTCAAAACTGCATTCTCTAAATTGTCAACTATGTCAATGTCAGAGATACTAGAAATCCAAAAAGACCAAACAGTTTATTATTATTATTATTATTATTATTTTATTATGAGATCTTTTGCTGTTTGGCAGTTGCAGATTATTTTTCCATTTGTTTTTGGAATAGAACCAAAATAAATCACAAATGATGGGTGGGAATAGAGAGGCAAGACTTCTTGGGATTAAAATCTGCCGAAGACCAGAGCTTTCAAAGCCTCAATTTCTACAAGCAAATCGAACTGTAGTGATAAACTTTCAACTGTTTTATAACTTTATTGAAGGTCTTAACAGCTCCAGAGAGAAAAATATAGTTACCTGTTCCCTTGTCTATTAATGTCAGGTAAATACAGGACAAGAGTTGAAAGCAATTAACAGTTTTTTTAGCAATAAAAATCAAAGCAAGTTTTAGCAGGAAAGAGAGACAGTTCCCCAAATTTCAACATCGTCCACTATATAGCTGCTGTGTGTTGTGGCTGACGACGTATGTGGCAATACCGTCAAGTTCAAATGAGGAGGAAAGTAGACATGTAAAGAGTAGTGTTATTGCCCTGACTGGGTTTTCTTGTTTCCTTGGCATGCCACAACCCAAAGCCCTAGGTGGGTATTTAAGAAACTGTGGATCATTATTCCAGCTCTATTAAGTAAATTTATTCAACAGGTTAAAAAAGCAAAAATACTTTCAAATATTCTCTAATGGCGAAGTTCAATCTGGTATGTGGTGATTGTGAAACATCCTGCCAATGTCCCCTGTGAAATAGCTTAAAATGAAATGGCTATCACATGTTTTCCTGAAGAGGAGCAGGTTAAAAACAGTCTAAAAATTTCCCCAATGTAGATATCCCTTTTTTTTTAAAGATAGGTGTAAAATGAGCATACTTACTGATCCCATAATCTTCAATATCCCCTCCCACTCCAAGGCCACCCCAATAAACATACAAACTAAACAGTGCACTTGCTATGAAAACACATCTTCAGAATAAATTCCTGTGCCCTCTCTTCCAATCAGAATACTGCCCTGAGCCTCATCTTATGAAGACACTGCTTCATGATGAGTTCCTTCACCTGTGATTTAAAAAACAAATACCTTACTCTATCAGGACACAATCTGACAATATTTACCATGAAGCAAGTACACTAGAAATACACAAGAGTTGAAAGGGGATGTAACAGCGCTCAGGCTCCAGAGACAGACTGACTTTAAACAGGCCAGACTGCACATGCCCTGAGTGTTTGAACTCTGGCAAATTATTCAGCCTGCCTAGGCTTTAATTTTTGTGTCTATCTAATAGAAAAACAATACTATCTTCTAGAGCTGTTTTTTAAGAATAAATAACATGTAAACATATCATTTGTTATACCGTAAGGCATATAGTAAGCATTTAGTAAAATATTTTGATCAAAGTTCTTCGATATTTGATTTATATAGAAATAAACACTTAAAACTTGGCTTAATACTCATATACAGATATACTGTACATCTTAAATAATGTTATATATAAATTATATCTCAATAAAGCTGGGGAGGTAGAAACTTGGCCTAGTACAGTCTTATAATGACAGACAGTTCTTGTTTTTCAGAAAGCCAGTGAATAAAACTTAACCATCTACTCTCAGAAACAAAACTATTTAGTTTCAACTAAAAGCAAAAGCTGGATACCTACGTATGTTTACTTTGTGCAGATTTATCAAACTGTATACTTAGGATTTGTGCACATTTTTGTATTTGTTATACTTTAGTAAATAAAGTTTCAAATGCAGAGATCCATCTGATGGGAGAAACAGAACCTCAAAATGTCTTCACTTCGCTGTTCTGCGTGTAGTTCTCTCAGCTCTGAGCATGTTCTCAGGCAGAGGAGAAAACAAGCAGCTGAGGGGATGGGACCGCGACCAGATCACATACTATGCTGCTATTTCTTTGTTCACTCACATAAACCATAATAAAATGTCTAGACACAGCACATCTAGATGGATACATGCACCCAAATTTAGGGTGACTGGTAAACAAAATAATTCAAAGTTAAAGTCATTTAAACGAGTTTCCATGATCTGTTTTTAAAGATTATTTTTGAGAATAGGTTAATATATAAATGTACTTATATTCCAAGAGTATAAAACATTAGTGTCCCCTTTCCACATAGTTCCTGTCCCCAGTAGCTATACTGCAACCAGTTTCCAGGTGCGTCTTAAATGATTTCAGGAATTGCTGTAGCACATAAAACAAGCCAGGATTGAGCAATAGAGCACCAAGGCTCAGCGAAGTTTGTTTGAAGGGTTCTTCACAGCCAAATTATCTACATAATACTTTGAAAATTCTGTCATTAAAACAGCTTTATTATCTACAAATGAGAATCCTTCTACTGATTAACTGAAGTGCCTGATGGGAGCTTATCCCTTCTGGCCTTTGTTTTAAACGACAATGAAAAGTCATCAGGCCGCAAAGTCTCTGTAGCTACAACGTGTATAGCCCTACACGATGGTCTAACTTGTAAAACAGTTTTCTTGACTAAAAATGTAGTTCATGAACCTAGTTTTAAAAAAAATTTAATACGTAAATGTATTTGAGAGAAAATGAAAATCCTACTTAACCCAGTTATAATCACTATAAAAGGCAATTTATTTACTATTCTTCCAGATAATCTATTCCTTTCCAGATTCCTTTCATTTCATATCTCCCCTAGCATCACGGTTAAGAGTTTGGGCTTTCTTGAATCAAAGAAAGACTCAATTCCACTATAGATGCTGTCGCCTTCCAGTTGTGTTTCTAAGCAACGCTCATCCCTTCATTCGACCTCTGAGATTCCTCCACATAAAGGCTTTCCTTATTCATAAAAGATAATAAAAACTGTCATACTATACAGGGTTACTGTGGTGATCAAGAGGGAAAATACATTTCACCTACAGGACCTGGGCAAAGGTAAGAGGCAATAAATATTAGCTCATAACAGATCCATTTTGAGGTTAACCTACTGTTCGTGTATGTGCACACATTTTGCTAGGTTTTGGTGTGTTACGTTGGCTTTTTACACACACACACACACACACACACACACACACACACACACACACACACACACACACTGTTTTAGAGCTAGAGTTGAAAAAGTTTTATTTCTGTTAGCTCCAGAAGAGATAAGTGTTTTTGAAGAAGCCTAGTTTCTCTCTTGGACAGAAAGGTCCACGTGAAATGGTCTCCTCTCCAGACTTCCCTGAGATAATGTTTGAAATTCCACTGTAAATCCCTGAGGAGTTGATTTAGCTAAATCTAATCCCAGGTTAGGTCTTTCATGACAACTGGCCTTCTTTAGTCTTTGCCCAGATTTTTCATTTTTGAGCCAGGATAAATTACAACTTGGCCATGGATTTCAAAAAGTAAAATAAACACTGAAAACAATCTTAATTTTGTTATTAAAGTGCCTACTTTAAAAGTTTACTACATCGGTGTGTCTGTGTGTGTATGGCTAAGTGTGAACAGAACCAGTTAAGAGGTAAAAAAAAAAAAGGGGGGGGGGAGATTTGGGGAGGTTTCATAGATTTTAACCAGGTTTAAATGTTTACTTATAAACGAACAAGATAACATCACAGCGGTCCCTATCAGATTGATAGTTTTTACACATGCAAATTCTATATACAAATATTTAAGTAAAATCATAATTAAAGAGGTAACTCCTACTTCTAAAACATGAGCTTTGACAAGAATCCATAGAGATATGTACAGATCGTAGGATGAAATGAGGCGAGGCATTCCTGAATACAGGCAGCTTTGCTGCAATAAAGTCTTTTCCAAATCGGAAAAGTCATACTGGCTATCTGATCAGAGGCAATGCCAGTCACTCCAAAAAAAGCGAACAGCTCCAAGCCAAACTACGTCAAAAGAAAAAACATGTTATAAGGTTAAAGGAGAGTATTCCCCCGATTTTTAAAATCTTGATTGACAAGTTTATTGGCTTATTCTAACACCAAGCTAGTCATTCTCAAATATCAAAGAAAAGAAAGAAGAAAATATTAGGGGAAAAAGAAGCTGAATGAATTTGTCTCACTGGTACCCAAGTCATACAATTTGCCTTCAGTACCTCACTTATGCAAAACAACTGAGTAATATATAGAGTACAAAGTGGAACACAAAACACTTTTTAACACATTTTTTTTTTTTATTAAACATCATTAATACAGTAACTGCCACATGTATTGACTACTTCCTCTGTACTAGGCTCTTGCTAAAGCTTTACATAAACATTTAATGCTTGTAACCTTGGGAAGGGATTCTTTCATTTTTGGTGGAGGAAATCAAAACTCAGTGGAATTTAAAACCTTGTATGAATTCACAAAGTTATTAAGTGGCGCCGCCTGATTCCCAAGCTGACACTGTCGATGCCACATGCACAGACTCTTATTTGACAAGAAATATCAATTTTCAGAATATTATGTTGAAGCTGTAAGGAGTTGATCTAGATGCCCATGAATTAATCACTTTTTTAAAAACCGCCTCCCAGGTTAATCTTTGACACCAAATTATTTCTGAATGTGCTTACACACTGGGGCCGGGGAGGGGCGGGTAGGGGTTATTAGTTACTTGAGCTTCACAGTAGCTTTCCTAAAGATGAATGGAAGTTTTTCCTAAGTGTTCTTGTTTGTTTGTTTGTTTGTTTTTGCCCATAGCAGGAAATGAAGTATAATGATGAGAGAAGTAAACAAGTCAGACAAAACCATCAAATATAGTAAATCTTTAAACTGTTGCCTAAAATATCACTTTTAAGAGGAAAATTCTCCTTCCTCAAAACTCGCCACAAGTCCCAGGCAATGTCTCTCTGGCCTGCCTCATACCTTCAGTGCTCAATGTCACATTAGGTGGAACCACATGAAACAGACAAGCTCACAAATGTATTACCAGTCACTACATTATAATTCTTATTTAAAAAAAAAAAAAAAAAAAAAAGGAATTGCCCTAATATTGAGAATTTTGGTTACTGTGTTTAAAAAAAGAAAATCTCACCTCTATGCTGCTAATGTATTTAATATTAGGCATATTAGATTTATCAACATTATTAAGGGACCCACGTGTTAAATTCACATTCTAACAAACTATTAACAATCAATTTTCTTTTTACTTCACTAAATCAAAGGACATTATTTTCATCAATATTTTCTAAATAGTGTTGAAGGTGACCCTGGCTTATGGTCGGTACTAATGCAGTAACATATCTGTTTACATAACGGTTTATCCTTTATGTTTTGTGTAAGTGAAATGGAAAGGAGGCAAAAAACTTCAAGATCACATATCTAAACTGAGATGCATCAAAGAGCTACTAATTTCTTTACCCAGTGAGGCTGCTCTAGGGGATCGAGTACTTTATAGGACAGAGGTTGCTAACACTATCCCCAACAAAAAATTGAGCAACACAAACTTTATTTCAAAAAATAGCATTTTGGGGAAATAGATAAATACAAATATTGATTCCCTTCCCTGAGCCTGACTTTACTCTTCCAGAATGCGAGATTTAGAGTACCTACTTCACGTGACTGTCGTTAAGAATTAACTAGGAAAATCCTTACAAAGCGGACAGCACAGTGTGTGGGACATTAAGCTCTGTGAACACCAGCCACTAAACTCATTTCTGAACCTTTCTGGAGCTCTTCTGGGCCATGTCCTACCCTGTGTGATGGCTCATCCACATTCTTTTCTAAGAGGTCGTCACGGGGGCCGCTGAGAGGTGGCTCTGCAGAAGATGGTAGTACGAAGTTCCCGGTGCTCTCCTCACCTGCTCCCCCTTCCTAATAACCAGCAGCTTCCTCGCTGCCAACAGCTGGCAGCGAGACAAGCCAGGCCGAACGCTAGGCAATAGGCGGGGTGATCCCTCCACATGACCCGAAGAGAGCCTGGGGCCTCAGGCCAAGTCGGCTGTTCCCCAAAGATAATCAGGCTTGTGCCGGGGTCTCTATGGCATAGAGACCTTCATCCTTTGATGAAGGCTCTTCCAGAAATACAGTAAAGCAACAACTGGCTTCCGTATGTTAGTGTTACAGATGGCCAAACTTATAAGGGATCTGATAAACCCGATCTGTCAAGATTAAAAAAAAAGAGAGCAACTATAATGGGCAGAGTGGCCACACAACCCAGAATTGTGTGAAATAACAGAATCCGCGGTGTCCAAGCCCAGGTTAGCTGCCCCGCCCCACTGTCCCGTTCTCCACCTGCCAGTGCTGTCAAGTTCTCTAGTTCTGGGGTACGCTTAACCCCTGAGCTGACAGAATTTTACCATTCCGGCTGAAAACTGGCAGGCTGGTATGATCTACAGTCTTATGTACATTCTCTCCGTCTGCAGAAGACAACCTCATTCTCAAGATGCAACCATGTCAAAAATTCCCACTGCAATTTGAAGGAGTCTCCCAAGAAACAGGAAGCCTCTATATGGAGGTTAGTTTTCCTGATTTTTTTTTTTTTTTTTTTTTGCGGGGGGGGGGGATGATAATTTAAATCTACAACAGTCAGAAAAATAAAAGCATCCATGTGCTCACCAACCAGATTTAATAAAAGTGATCACTGTCATTTAATGGATTATATTTATTTATAATTTCAATGATAATTTTTAAGTTATTTTAAGGCGTTTTCACTAAACATATACAATCGAACAGCTGTAAATACGAATCAGAAAGAAGACTCCATGAATATTTGTTTCTGGTCTTGGAACATGGTGACATGGCCACGCTGCCCACACACTAAGTGAGAATGTGGACAAATAGGTCCCAGAAAAATGTATATTGTATTCAAGAGAGTCAGAGAGCAGGATATCCACCCTCCTCATTCAAAGGTCTTCAGATACGAGAAGGGCCATAACTAAGCACACATGTATCTCACATCATTTTCCCAACAGAAGAGGAAGAAGAAAAATCTTTAAGACTCAACCAATAAATGTGTTATAAATGATGTTAAATGTCTTGGGAGATCTTAAAGGGGGAGGAGGCATTCCCTTTCTTCAGGCAGTTTAACACTTATCTGGGGGAATTAGTAATGGATATGTGAAAATTTCACATGGCAAATGTGTGACACTGACAATTAAGTGATATAGGAATAAGAGGATAAAGCTGTTAATTCCTGAAGGGATGACTTTTGGATAAATTCCTGAAATAAGTACATTTTGTCCTAAGATCTCGAAAGACAAGTACAACTTAAACAGCCATGAGTGTGGGAGATCGGACAGAGGGAAAGAAGGTATCTGAGAAAACTACACAGTAGACTGGCCAAATCAATGCAGTATAGAAAAGAAAGGAGCATGAGACAGACACTATGAAAAGCTTCTAAGCACAGGTTAAGGTGTCTACATTGATTATACAGTCAAGAGCAATCCATCAAGAGTGTTGGTGCCCTCTACTGTTCTGGAACACTTCCCCTTCTTCATCTGCCAGATAAACTGGATGTCCCCTCAAGATCCAGTTCAGATGTAATTTCCCAAAGTTGAGATTCAGTCAAAGGCTCCATTCCGTGTCCACTGCACTCTGGGCTCACCCATGTTACACTGAGCAGTGATTCCCAGACACTGCATGAGAATTACTGGGCATCTTGTTAAGAAGACAGTAGGGCACTGTTTACCTGTTAGCCTCTTCCTCTAGGAATATGGGGTCAGAGCAAGCCAATTTACACCCTAATAAGGAATGTCATAAGACCACCTTCCGATATTCTATAAAAATATTTGTCTCACTTTGCCAAGCATGTCACCACGTTTCTCCCTAGTGAACTAAGTCTGTTAAGCATAAATATGATTTGCTAAGTTCTACTTTTAGAAGCAATAAAAATATGACATATCAAAATTATAAGTGATATATCAAATGATATTCTAATATATAAAAATTCTAAGAAACACTAATATTTGAGCAAATATGTGGTGGTCAAGTTTCCTTCTTGCTGGAAACTTTCATCCACAGCTTTCAGCTTTCTTCTTATTCTCATATATTCACGAAACATGCCTGTTTAATAAGGTCAAACTGAGGCACCTTCAAGTTGAAGTTTACTGCGATTCAATACTGATGGCGCTGCTGTCCCACTGAAGTGCCTCGCTTTCAGCTACAAACATTCCCAGTCTGGAACAGACCCAAAAAAAACAAAAAACAAAAAACAAAAACCAAGACAACGAAGAAAACTCTCAGTCTGGAACAGACAGCATGTAGAGACTTGTAGGTGGCTGGTCATTCTTTCCAGCCTCCCCTGCCCAGTCCCCGCCCACGTGAGTTCTTCCTAGCCATTTTGAAGAGTGTAAACTGGTATAAGGGGAAATGATCAAGGAGGTGACAACTAGACATTACCAGTGTCAGGTTCTTTAGACAACTACACTTAGAACCACAGACTATAACTGAAAACAGGAAATACATTCTAATCTGGTGCCTTCAAAGAGTGATTGTGTAAAGGACCAACCAATCAAACCAATATGGGATCATACAAAAGAATAAATTATCTTAAAAGACACAAATACTTTTAAGCTTTGAAGAGTTAAAAGCCCAACAGTTTTTATGTAACTTAACAAGCTACTTCTAAAATTCATTCAAAACTCTATCCCCCAATTTTTTCTATCAGATGTGACATCTCTAAAGTGATACCTATGAAAGCAGTATGATGTTGGCACAATACAAAAACAGTTAAAGGAAATGGAATACACTAGCAAGTTCAAAACTGAAGCCTACATATGATAATTTAATATATAACAGAAGTGGCAGTCTTAGTATGAAAATCACAAAATATTCAATAAACGGTGAAGAGCCGACATCTCCATTTGTGGGATTAAAGAGTCATCATATCCCTGTACCTCATATTCTTAAAAATCAGATTTCGTCTGAACTGAGGAGTCAAACATATAAAACATACTAGAAGAAAATATTTTTAGAAATTTAATAATGTTATGGGTGAGAAAAACTTAGCAGAAAACAACAACAAAAAAAGTAAATTTTATCACATAAATATTTAAAATTTGTACAGGGCAAAAGATAGCTTATTGTTAAATGATGGTATCAGACAGGGACAAAATATCTGCCTCATGTCACAAAGAGACTAATCATTAACTGTATAATGAATTAGTTAGAAGACAGTGATAATGATGTAATATCCATAATATATAAATAATTCCTACTGAGCAAAAGGATATTACTAAGTAATCTGAAGAAAATTCAAATAAAAATAGATTAAATTAACAAACAATTCAATGACCTCACTGCTAGTAGTTAAGGAAATGCAAATTAAAATAGTAAAATGTAATTTTCACCAAAAAAAGACTGACCAAAAAGAAAAATAAGATTTCTGTTAGTGATGATGTAGGAAATATACCATTGGAGGCAGAAGAAATGGTACAGCCTTTTTGAAGAATGATTTGTTAATAAGTTTATGCTTTTCGTAAACTTGTTAAATCTACTTTTGAAAACCCTATAGAAATAATCATACAACTGTACAAAAATACACTGTTATATATGATTACACACACACACAGATGCAATAAACAACTGATAGTGCTCAGTAAAGATTAGCTATGTGCCAAATATGGTTCTAAGAGCTTTATATGTATCAGCTCATTTAATCTTCATAGCTACCCTACAATATCAAGTCAGTTATTATCATCTTTATTTTGTAGATAAGGAAACCAAGGCACAGAAAGGTTAAGTAACTTGCTCAAAGTCAAGGTCATGTCATGGAGGTGGAGTGAGGAATAAGACCCAGGTCTTCTCACTCTAATATCTGAGCTCTTAACTACACCTCAACGAGGATGTTCACTGTGATATTGTTTATAACAGCATAATATTGTTAACAGCCAACTGTCCATGATCAGAGACTGGTAAAATAATGGCCCATCCATCATGTGAAAAAATAAATGATATATTAAGTATAAACAGACAAGTCACAAAATGGTTGGGCATACTTTCATCTGTATCCTAAAAACATCTGCTCTATTTATGTCTGCCCGTACATATACTGTTCTTTGTTCAGACCTTTGTCTAAAAAAATTAAACATCAAATAGTCGAAACTGGTAACCTCTCTCTGTCTCAATTTCCTCACTGTAACATATGGATAATAGTATTTCCCTCATATGTTCAATATTTGTAAAGTCCTTAAAATGATACATGCATAAAACTAATATATATTCCTTTTGTTAGATAAAATTAAATAACTTAAGAAAGTACACATATGTGCCTCTGACGTAAGAGCACCACCTCCCCATTCAAAGACAACGATTACCTCTCTGAGAGAAGCTAAGCACATCACACACAGCAAGGGTAAGCGTTATTTGACAAAACTTTTCTTTGAAGGCTGTGTAGATGCATATGTGGATACTGGCACCATGATGTACAATGTATTTCTCATGGTCAAGTGCATGTGTCAAAGCCGCTGCACTGGAGCATGCCAGTGAGTGGCTTAAAGCTCTATCCTCTCTGCAGCCACATCCTCACCACATCAAGCCTGGGATTCTTCATTTAAAAGGGCTGAACAGTAAACACACTGTTTTCGAGCCTTAACGTATACAAAACATCCTGTTTTAAAACAAATCCAAAACACTTTCTCCTCCTAAAATACCTTTTCTATTGTCTCTAGAGTAAATCCATGTAACTGTTAATATATTTTTAATTGAGAACAAGCTATCCTCTCTCTCAAATTTTTTCCTCCCTACCCAATGCTCATCTCGATTTTAAGGCACCTTAATCCAAATTCTGACCTTTTGTAGTTTATTTATAATTTTCTTATTCTATTACTTCAATAGACAATACAAACAGCTAAGAAATTATAATGCCCTGCCAGAAGAATCAACTTTATTATCTGTAGTAACTTTCTAGAATAAAAGCATGACACATTATAAATGGCCTATTAAATATTAAAGTTAGGTATTTGAAATTAGGCTCATTTCAGTATGCAAAACAGCTTTATTAGGATTACTTTAAACCTACCAGTCCTCAAAATATTTTTTCCCAGTATATTGAGTCTAACACATCATTTCTCCCACATATGTATTACATTCCCATATAACCTGTTTAAAATTAAATAAATTATAAAGTCCCAAGAACCCCTAAACCCCCAACCAAAAAATGGGGGGGGGTAGAGTTAACTTAGATACTTTTTTCAATATCTCTTGGATCTACTTTACATTCTAAAAACAATAATTTTCCCATCCTGTATAAACTCAATGAAAGGCAACTTAGAAATTCTTCACTTCAATCCCCTCATTCAAAAGATGATGAAATCTAGAGAAGTAAGTAACTTCCTCAGAGTCACATGCTTTGGACTGAAATGATGTGTGATTCTGGGACTGCTAATGTCTTTTCATCTGCTTGAAAAAATAGCCCAAGATTATGAATCTTAATTGACCACATATATTAAAACTGTGGAACTGTAAGCAACTATTACAATCACTGGACATATACTATAAAAAATTTATAAATCTTACTAGTATGTCCTCTACAACTTTTCAAAGTAGTTTTGAATAATTACTTATGCTATTTAAGTCTCATTTTATAGAAAAACAAGCTTAACCTCAAAAGTATTACTTTCTTGTTACCACATCAAAGTTAAGGATAAGATTCCTAACAAATGAACTAGTACTTAAAACCTAAGATCATGATTACCTCCAAATTTTTAATAGCTAAATTTTTACATTAATAAAGCCTTTCAGATTAAATAACTTCTGATACAAACGGAGAAATCTAATAATAGATTTATTAAAATACAGTTTTGGGGTGGGGGAGTCTCATACCTGTTGTTCATCCTCCATGACGTTACTAGCAAATTCAAATACCAGGTCGTTCTGTTGGACAACAGCGGCCATAATAAAGCATTCCCCTTAGATCCACATGAGAAAAACTCCACCCAGGTTCAAGTATCAGGCAGCAGAAGCCAGTGACAATTTTGGGTAAAATACCCTCAGCTAAGTCTGTGAAGTTACTATATAACCAGGTTTTCGTTAGGGAAGGAACTTCGAATTTTCTTGGTTCACTGATATTCTATTCAAACGGAGGCAATTTTTCTGAAATTTTTCTTCTCTAGATCTTCTTGGCCTGAAAAACAAAAGCTTAAGTTAATTACAAAAAAAGCAATCGTACCCATTTAGACTATAACAACTGATACCAAGGGCAGTGCCTCCTAAGTATTTTTTTGCTCATGTTTTTAAACAAAATCAAGGTGACTAATGAACATGGGGTTTTGTTTATTTGTTTGGTTTTTTAAGTTAGAGACATATTTTTCTTGAAGATTTCGTTCCGGCTAAGATAAAATCACCTCTCATTACTGAAAATGAAGCCATTCTCCTCTCCACCCAGATAAACTAGTGTTAAAGTACCCAATATTTAAAAATATGCATATATCCATCCAGCAATAACTAGGTTTATAATCACAATAAAGAACATATAAACAATTTTCTTCCCACAAACGCACATACATAGGAAAGGCTACTCCATGAGTAATTTCAGAATGTGTATTTTTGCCTCAATAGAAACATTCAGACAGTCTCTCCCTGTTAGGCCTACCATATATAAGAATTTAAAATCGGTCTGATACATATAAAGTTTATTAAGTAATATTTTAAGAGCTTTCAAAAATAAGCAGAAATTAAAGCCCGCTTTCTGTTATTCAAAGAGGTTTCTGCGAAGCAGAATGCTTTACCATGTTGAGCCTGTCTTCAGCGGCTTCTGTTTTAATGCGCTGAAATGTATCCTTATCTCTAGCACAGGCTGCAAGCAACAGGAAGGAAACAGCACTTGACCACGTCATGGCAAATTAGAACATGCAAAGAACTGCACTTTACAATAGTAGAAAAACAGAAGCGCAACTTAAGAGTGAGAAAAATTTCACAGTGGAGGAAGAAATGCTTACTTAAAAAGGGCCTTCCAAAGATGCCTGTCTATTTAAAAAAAGACATACACACACATACACACACTACAACTACTACTACTACTACTACTACTAAGAAAAGGAAAAGGAAAACTTTAATTTAAAAGTTTATCTTAATTTTATTAATAATTGCATCATGTGGTTATGGCCATAATGTGAATGAAAAGACAGATATAAAAATAATCGCATTATATAACATCTTGTTTTTTGAAACAGCATTTACAATTTAATTTTAAAGAGACAAGTTTAAGAATAAAGCTGAGCTGGTGAATGAGTGTCCCAGAAAATTTAAATCCAACTATTATGTGCTAGCCAAGTCATATACTTGGTTTCCTAATTTCAGTAAAGCCAATTCCCTATATATTCTGGACTCTAGGAGTCACAGTGGACTGATTTCTCTAACTGGAAATGAAAATAAAATAAGGCTTAATAATTCAATTCAGGTGATATTTACACTCACTAAATTCTAACCCGGCAGTTTCCCACATTCATCCGCCCCACCCCTTTTAATAATGAATTAACTCCAACATCAGGTATTTTTAGCACATTCAAGCAGTTTTTAAGCAACGCACCATATCTAAGGGGGGGGGGGGGAGCGAAAACAATGTTTTGACCTAAACTGATCACAGACAGACATATAAACGTAAGACACACATGACCTTGGACAAATGTTATTTATAATCTTTTCCTTTAAGTTATCACCCAGTCCAATTCTTCTACACGAGGCTTGCCTTCCTATGGTCTCCCACACGAACTACACTATTTCTGGCCTCCCTTCTCAACTTCTGCTATTCCCTTTCTAGGGTTACTTCTCCCATTTCTCAGCATCCATTCGCATCTTTTCTCTTCTTAAATGCTCAACTCAAATACCGTTCCTTAGCAAAGCCTCCCAACACTTCTGCCCTGACCTATATGGACCTTCAAAAACACAGCACGTATTGCACATACCATGAAGTTAGTATTCACTGTATATTGTCTCCCATTTGAAAATGATGTCCCCCTAATCCAACCGAATTAATGTTTGGGTGCGTATTACTTGCAAAGCAATGTGCCAGTTATACCAAGATAACCAGAGCGAAACTTTTCTGGGTAAGTAATCATCGTCTAAAATTCTTCTGTACCTGCCAAACCTGTGTGCTCATAGTAATAATAAAAATAATTATATTAATGACAGATACTGTTTTAAAAATCTATCATTAGATACTTAAGCTATTTCTATATATATTCTTTATAAAGAATGACTGTAGGGCTTTTGACTGAAGAAACGGTTATCCTAAACTTGAAAAACCACAATAAGAAAGTATAACCAGAATCAAGGGATGTCTTCTGATACAAAAGTTTCTCTCTAAAAGGTTAAATTTCAAAAAACGATTCCAAAATCCCTTTGTTCGCAAATACAAAGTGACACTTGTACCAATAACCAATGTGAGCACGTCCATGTAAAGTTTCACTTTCTTTTCCACCGCAATCATGAACCTTTTCTCACTAGCTCTTCCACACTGCTGTGCTTTAATAATCGTTTTTCTCATTCTCAAAAACAAGGGCAAGTGATCCACATACACCTTACGGTACACACTAGCGACAAAGAACTATAAATCAAAACCGAAATGACTGCCCATTTTCACTAAGTCATTTGTCAGGCCAAAAAGAGACACCTTTACTCCGGTTGGTAGCTTCTCTTCATTTCTGTACAGAAGTTTACAAACGGAAAATGCATCATCAGTAAAGCAGCAGCTCGTGAATTATTTCATTGGCTTAATCAGGCCTCTGACCCTCTGTCTTCTCTCACTCTTTCCTTCTCTCATTCTTCCTCTTCTCTAAGTAGTTAGTTATATAACCTGTGGTACCCACGTGGTTCTTGAGACATTTCCTGACTCTTGATCCAGAGGTATCATCTCTACACACCAGAGGTACTATTAAATAACGAAGCCCCTGCGTATGGAATTTTTTTTTTGCAGTAAAAGATGAGACTGAACATCTAGATCAATGATTCATTTTTTCATGAGTAAATGGAGTCTCTGCCCCGGGTCTCACACTTCGAAAGCGTAAGAGAGCTCCACCTGGAATCCCCATCTCAGTCAGCATTCTCCCTGACCCCAACATTCAGCCCTGCCACAAACCTACCCAAATCTTTTATGCTGTCTCAGTCCAGAACAAAGATGTCTACGTAAACACATACACTGAATGGGGACAAAACAAATCTCCATCCCCAGTTCAGCTCTTGAGCTCCAAGTTCGCTCGCTGAATGTCACGCGGGCAAGTCCACCTCACAGTCAGTGTGTTGCGAACGGGTCCCAAACTGAAATGATCACTTTATTCCTCAAAACTGCTCTAATGTGGAAAAACATGGGTACTCAGACTGAGGAGGAAAAAGGCCTCTAAAAAATAACAAGGAAACAGGTAAATGAAAACTGTCCATTCAGCACAAAGACATAAAAACAGCTAACTTATCTGCACAGTTTTGAGAGATCATACAGTTGGGCAACTACCAAATAATAAAAGCTTCCTGACTCTCATGTCCTTTGACTGGGTCAGGAGCATTTTTTTTTTTTCAGGACCGTATTCTTATTCTTCAGGGAGACACGCCAGAGGAATGTCTCAGCAAAAGGTTCCTAACTTCTTATCGCCAAATAAGCTTCAGATTTAAGGTAAAATAGCAAAGCAAGAAAAACAAGAACACAGGCTCGGGAGCCAGACAACCTGGGTTTGAACAGAATCTTTTGCACTGTGACCTTGGACGAGTAACTTACTATCGGTCTCCTCTCTTTGTAAAGCAGATAAGAGCCACAGTTTCCTCATTCTGAATGAACTGAGTATAATAAATCACACCAAAATCTAGAGTAGCTGTGGAGATAGGATGCAAAATGCAGAATGCCTATCACATAAATTTTACTCAATAAACGTGAGCTTCATTGTAGTCTAAGTACAGTGCAAGAGACATGTAACAGCAGCCTGCCAGGGAACTAATTATTCCCTACGTCTCATTTCCACACTCCCTGGGAGTCTCCTTTATCACAGCTATTTGCCAGACGTCAACGAAGAACACCAGGGCCTACTAGCAACGAAAGTATAATTCTATTCCAGTGCCTAAAAATTTGACGATTTGATAAATCCAGCTTCTTCAAGTTTAGGACCTCACCCTGTCTGGCAATATTCTCTTAACACAGAGTTCCATTATGCACCTGTTCCCAAGAAAAGAATTTACTGATTGCAAACCCAAAACCCTCAGCCACATTACTGGCTGCTACAACCCATTCAAAGAGCTAATGTGTGTTTATTACAAAAGATTTCAGGTATTATAAAAACATATGACAGTCGAAATCAGTTTTTAACACTTCTCACCGTTGCTGTCTTAATTCCTGATCAAATACGAGTTTAGGTTTCCTTCAAAAGGGTTTCAGATACAGGGTCTAAAAAGCCATTAATTCAAAACGATATTTAAAAAAAATCATTACTACCTTTTGGAAGCTACTAGACCACCAACTCAATAAACACGATATGAAACTTGATAAATAAAAAGAACCAGTCAAACAAAAAAGCAACAGGGTTTTAGATAAGATACTTCTGGCCCAAAGAAGGTAAAATTCACCTGCTTTGAGCGATGGGGTATTTGAGTGACTACCTTTCATTAAAATGACTACCTCTAATAAAGTATTCAGACTGTGTGTGTGTGTGTGTGTGTGTGTGTGTGTGTACACACACATATAGCTGGGAGTTGCTAGAGAACTAGAATTCTGTAGTAATCCCAGATGCCAAGTACATGAACAGAAAGTATTTTTACATGAAGTAGTAACCTAATAAATAAATGACCCTTCTCAATCTATAGATACACCTATCATAAGAAAAGCAGGTATATTTGGAAAAAACATTACATTAGAAGAAATTCAACAGAAATTTAAGAAAATAGAATAAGCAAAGTGAGAGAAAAGAGAAGCTATGTAAATTAGAAATAAGCGGTAAACCCATAAATTGTAATGACTGAAATTCTTGGATAACAGACCATAGTTAGGCTTTTTCATTTGTTTTCTAATACAGTAGAATGCTTTATATTAGCTCCCAACAGAAATGAAAATAATACATCAGTGGTATCGAAATCGATTCTGCACAATCTTCCAAGGGCCTGCCCATCTTCAATCTAAAAGTACAGAAGCACGTGATGTTAGAGCTTAAGGAGATCTAAGGATTTCCTAGGACAATGAATTCCGTGAACAGCTAACGAATTCTGGCTAGAGCACTCTGACTTGTCCAAGGTCACACAGACGGTGGCAGTGGCAACCAGGGCAAGAGAGGGGCGGGTTCCCAGCCCAATCCCCTACACACGCCCCTCCATCTACATTAACAGAACTTCATCAGTTTTCTTTTGCAGGACATCTGGGAAAATAAGAAATCCCTTACACAAATATCCTAGTAAAGGTCTCTAAACGATTTCGTGCAACCTCTCGATGCTTGTTAAATCATTTGCAAGCATATTGTTACCTGGAATAACTGAAGCATAGGAGTTTGTAGATTTTTCTATTATTGCTTTAAATCTTAAAATTTTACTATAATTATTCTTTCCCAAGCTCTGTTATATCATACCATCTTGCTTTACCTTCAGTCAGCCTAAAAAGTGAAAAGGAAACATTTTTTAAAATATTTTTTAATTTTTCAATTACAGTTGACATACAATATTATATTACTTTCAGGTGTACAACATAGTAATTAGACATTTACAAACCTTACACAGTGGTCACCCCAATAAATCTAGTACCCGTCTGACACCATACACGGTTATTACAATATTATTGACTATATTCCTAATACTGTACCTCACATCCCCTGACTATTCTGTAACTACCAATTTGTACTGCTTAATCCTTTCCCCCCTTCACCCATCCCCTAATGCCCCTCCCATCTGGCAACCATCAAAACGTTCTCTGTATCTCTAAGTTAGTTTCTGTTCTGTTTTCTCATTTACTTTTTCGGATTCCATATGTAAGTGAAATCATGTATTCGTCTTTCCTTGACTTATTTCACTAAGCCTAACACCCTCTAGGTCCATCCATGTTATTGCAGATGGCAAGATTTCACTCTTTTTTATGGCTGAGTAATACTCCATTGTGTGTATGTACCACCGCTTTAGCCATTCACTTACGTTACCTCCATATCTTGGCTATTGTAAATAACGTTGCAATGAAGAGAGACCATATGTCTTTCGAATTAGTGTTTGGGTTTCTTTAGATAAACACCCAGAAGTGGTACGGCTGAGTCAAAAAGGGCACATTATTATCAAGCCTTTTTGCAAAGCTGTCACAACCTAATAAACCATTAAAATAAAATGTTAGTGACATTTTTCTTGCTAGTTCTTTAAATGCAGTATTACTCTCACATTTAGAAATCCATAAACATAGAAAAAAAGATAACCACGTCAAAATGTAATTACAGTTAAGTAACCTGATGTGAGCTCCCAAAATAAAGTTAGTTAATCTCTCAGTTCCTACTGAATAAAGAAACAAACAAAAAATGCATGAGTTGTAAAATAAATCTCATGATACAGCCCTCTCTAAATCGCACATTCCACACACAGAATAGAAGGGGAAGAAAATACGAGTCGACGCCACAAGAAGAACAGATCATTCCCCACTGTGCTCAGGGTTCTCGTAACTTAATTCAAAAAGAAAATGTGTCTCTACTCCAATCTCTAAACTTACATTATTTCAAATATCCAAAAAATTTAAGAAAAAGTTTTGCAAGTTTTAAAATATGTGCTTGGAATCCATTCAAGTACCATATGCATCACCACCATTGTCTTTTAAGTAGCTATCCTGCCTTAGGCGACTTTCCTTCCAAGGTGAGGGGAGGCGGGGCGGGCAGCAGTGAGGGGAAGTGAAGCACCTAGAACCTTTTCAAAAGTAGTTTTATTTTCGTGTGAATGAAGTGCAAAATGATTTTTTTTTAAATGGAAGTCTCAGAGCCAGGCTTCTGGTGACATATGCAAAGCTGAAGCGGGCCTTGGCAGCCTGAATAAGCTCACCTTAGCTTCAACCATGTTCAGCTTAAAAAAAAGAAAAAAGAAAAACCTGCAAAGTCAATAGATCCGGCCCATCCAGCCGCACAGGCTGACTTCTCTCCCAGCTTTCACCTTTCTGCTGACACCCAGGGAAAGGGGTCCAGGACCCAGGAGGGAGGCGCTCCTCACTCCCCAGACCAGACATTCCGGTTCCTGCACATTGTTCTCTGCCTGCTGCCATTGGCCACTGGGCCTACCTGGTGTCAGATTACACCCTGGCAGCATTTATAGCACCTTGCAAAACAGCCGAACAGATCACATACCTAGACCTGTCCATACCTGTGGCCTCAAGATTAACCCTTTATCTGAACATGTTCTGAAAACAAGAGAATTTAAAACCAAAGAGAAATATCAAACGGTGATCAGATACTGCCTTAACTTTGGCCATAAAAAAGTTTAACTTCTTTCTCAAAAAGATTAAAAGTGATAATTATCAAATGTCATTAATTGGTGGGATTTTTTTTCTAATGCAAATAACTGACTGAGGAACGTTCTCTCCAGCACCCTACATCTGAACTCTGACAAAAACACGCCTACCCAGGAAACACAAACATGCCAAAATGTGCTTATCAACAAAACCTGTCCCCAGTTAAAAAAGGTCTCTGTAACAAACACGAAGCAACTTGCAAGAAAATTCTGTTTCATTTCTGTGGTCCTTCAGGCCTCTCCTGAATACGTTTGTCTTCTTAGAAGACTTGCTTTAGCCACTGGTCCCCATCTGAGAACAGCCGGTTCCCGGCAGTGACAATGTTTCACTCTGGCCCCAAGTGAAGGGGAAAAGCTAGGGATATGTTATTTGAAAGTCCTCCACCTCCAATTCCCAACTGCACAATACTCTTCTGTCATCCAAAGTTCCACTCTTACAAAGAGACACATCATCAGCGGAAAGCAAAATTTAAAGGTCATATAAATAGCTTAATGGCCATGGCTTGCATTATCAGGTGACAGCTGCTCCATATACATGTTTAGTGGATGAGTGCCTACTAATCCTTTATTCTAGCTCCTCTCCCGTGGTTCTTCACCCTGCAGGAGGAGTAATTTACCAAAAATGAAAATAGAATCACCTAACTTCTCTACTTAAAACTAATCAGTGGCTCCCCTTACCTAGAGGAAAAACTATGAATCCATTAACAGGGCTTAAGGAGCTCTTCATGATGCTGCAAAAGGCATGAGAAAAATCACGGTCAGCAGATTTATAAAACAGGATATATGCACACCTGGACTGGAAGAGTAGATGAGAACCTGACAAAGATCAGGCTTCAAAGGACAGACACCTCTGTCACAGTTTTACTCCTCTTCACTCCCATCTCAAAAACAGGTATTCCAGCATTCCTGCCTTGTGTAGTCCCTCCTGGCCCTGCACCCACTCCCACTCCCCACTAGAACCCTGCAGAACTCCTCTTACCCGGGTGCTGTCTGTGCTCACGGCCATGCTGAAAATCCGGACCTCTCCACGTATTCCTGGATGATCGCAATCTTTCATATGCGATCACAGAACCTCTTCCAAATCACAGTGGGACCAGACTTAAGGACACAAACTCTAGAGAAGCAAAACATTCTCACCTCTTCCCAAGTCACCAAGAAGTCTGACAGACTTTAAGATTCCTTGTGCACAAAAATTCCTGCTCCCCATGTGTGAGGAGACCCTTCATGACCTACTATCTTCATAGTGTACTCCTTTTCTTCTTCAAATTATAGAAAACTATTTTAAATAAGTTTTCAAACAATTTCTGGTGTTTCGTCAAGATCCTTAAAATGGAATTCTTCCTACAATCATCTTCGTAACTATCTGGCAATCACCTAAGATTCTACACTTAATGCCACCAAAAACCACAAGATGAGAAATGAAAAAAGAGAAGTAAAAGGCACGGACTTAGTATTATAACAGATATACTTAAAATATAGACATGTAATATTTATCAATTATACATATAATTTTATTTTTTCCTAGTGCATAAATCTCAGAAGCAAACTAAGTACTATTCATAAGTAATATGAAGATTTATAATACAGAATAGTTAAAATTTTAGGCCTTCCATTTTTCATAATATAATATTCCAACCAATTTTTAAATCATTTGAATCTTCTTCACTTCCTGTTACCTAAAAAGTGCCACAGCGACTCTCACAGAAAAGCTTTATTATGCTTATTTGACATATACTCAGAGTCAATCAAAAGATCCTACAGTATCCGTTTTCAAAAGAAACTACACTTCTACACTGATAGACTTCATTGTAGAAAGTTAACATATATTTACTGAACTTCCCCCTAAGCTCAGCACTATGGTAAAAACAAAGAGATAATAATGCATGGCCTTGTTCCCACGAAGCTTACAATCTAGTTCAGGAAACAAGACGAATAGAGACAATGGAAGACCAGAAGGTAGTATTTAATTAAATGCTAATAGAGTTGGTCAGTCTTGAAGCATTTCAGAAGAAGGGATGGCCAAACAAGGCAAGGAAACACTTCACAGACAATGAAGGGCCTCAATTCATCCTTAAAGGAGAGTAAGATGTGAAGAGACTATAGGAAAAGATACTGACAGAGGGAGGCAGGTAGGAATGCTAAGACGGAGAAAATCACAGAGAATCAAAACCAAGCAATGTCAATTTGGAGAGAGTTAACAGAGTTGGCAAAGGGAAATAACAGAAAATGGGGTTAAGTAAAGCTAAACCAAAGTATGGAGAGCCTCAAAAGTCAAGCAGTGGGAGGTAGGCTTTATCTGGGAAGAACTGGAAAGTTCTTTGAGGTTTTCAAATCAGGGTGCAATAACAGAGTGCGGCAGCTCTGGTTACGAAGCCTAGCACAAGTCACATATGGGGGATCTGGTAACGACTGCCCAGAAATGATGAGGACAGCTTGAACAAACATTCCATAGCTTGACCGCTACACTGGTACCCGGCCGCCAGTGTGTACACTGCCCTCCTTAAATTCTTCATTAATTACTTATAATAGAGACTCTCCACAATGGTTTTTAAACTGTCCAGGGTGTGGGGAAATTATTTAAAACAAACAAAAATCACTTAACTGATTTACTTCAAGTTTTTGTTCTTTGTCTAAGGACTGGAAGAGGGGAGATACAGGAAAATAAGATTTTCAAAAACATATGACTCATTACCACATAACCTTTCTTACAAGTTATTCAACTAAACATCAAAACTGCCTACATCCATTTGGATACTAGTGAAACTTTGAAATGTGAACTAGTTGCATTCATAGATAACTGTATCTTGTCATTTAGTATTAAATATTTTGAATAGATAATGATTTAGTACCCATGACAGATGCAAGTTTTTTGGCCATTTAATAGAGAATGCTATCACCAATATTCAAGGAATCTTTCCTTTCTTCCAGGGTGATGTTTAGAAAAGAGATGAAAACATCTATCTAGTTGAACAACTATGGCTGCATTAAACCTGGGTTTTTATTAGAGGTATTTTCTGCTTTATGGCTCTTACGTTACTCCTGGAAAATTAAAGAATTTAAAGTTGCCTTAGTCAATGTAACAGGCACTTATTAGGTTTAAAAAATGTTTATATTTTAGTATAAGGACACATCCAGAAGTTGTACAATAGCATGTTATCATTTGTTAGTAATATCTAATGTTTAATAAGTGCTTTACAATTTACAAAGCAAAACATATATACTACTTAAATCTTAAACATTTCTAACAGAGATGTTTTTGCATAGATACAAAAAACCATGACACTTATCCTCAAGAAGCTTAAGAAAGAGACGATAACAAATTAGAAAATAAATATGTAGAAGAAAGTAATAGCTACCATTTCTGTGTGCCAGGCCCTATACTAAGGACTTTATTACCTCTGCCATTTAATCTTGGATAATATCCACCTCACTTCATATACATGAGGATACAAGGATGGAGAGAGCCAACTGAATAAGGGCAGGGACTTTGTCATGGTCACCACCATACTCCCATATCCTACACAGATGGTCCGTGATAAATATTAGCCTAAGGAATGCTTGAGGTGTTCACAGAGAGTTTGGGTACGTGTCTGACTGACTTCAGCTCATGGTCATTCATCTATTCATCCATTCGACAAATATTTACTCAGCATCTATGACATGCCTAACTGTTGTAGGTGCCAGGGATACAGCAGTGAAAAAGCGGACCAAACTTTCTGCTTTTGTGGGACTTCTGGTCTAGTGATCCTCATCGGAACCTTACAGTCCCCCTCAAAATATCCTGCATTAAAAATGTGGGGTTGTCAGACAAAAGATGCTATTATTTCAACAGCCTATGAAGAGAAACTTCTGCCAGTTTCTTCCCATGTCCATCTCCCACGACCTGCCCATGCCCAGCACTGGGACACAGAAATGTGACCTCTCTTACTCTAAGCAGAGAGTCAAAGTTGTGGGAGAACCATTTTATCTTTCAGACAATCCGTAAGTACAGGAGAGGGAAAGGGGAAAATCCAAGGGGAAACTAGAAAAAACTAAATCCAGAGGCAGACTTCTCTCAGGTGAAGCTGATTAATCTAGAGGTAACCTCCATGTCCCCATTTCACTTTCATTTTTAACTTGACTTTCTGAAATGTAACAACAATAAAATTTATTGGGACCCAATTTTATTTTTTTTTAAATATCTCTTTTACAAATATAAATACTTAAAGGAAGAAGAGAAAATTCGCCCTGTATTTTCTCCTATAGACTAGATGGCTTTCAGAAATCTCATCAGTACCATTTTTATACTTTTATTTATTGAACAAGCACTCACTAGGGACCTGTCTGCCAGACAATGGTGGGTGAGAGAAAAGGACAGGAGAGGGACAAGTGACTGGGGCACAGTCTTTCCCCATGACAATCACAGTCTATCAGCTGAGACAATAATTACAATGTTATTGTGCTAATCACAATAATATACAACATATAGCATTAGTGGATACAAAGCTTATCCTCTCATGTTATCAGTAATTATTTATTATGTCCCATCTCTTAAGATCATAAGCTACTTGAGAGCACAAGATATAATGTTTCCTATATGTTCATTATTAACTAACATAATCTAAAAGAATATTGAGTATATTCTGTTGAAAGTCAAATTAGGCCACATGACCAAAGTACATTTACTTTTGTTAATAATAAATATTTACTTACTGAAATTCTTGATTAAAATGGTAAAAGTTCGTGTTTTCATATGTCTGTTTTAGCACTTTATATTAAATGATGTAAAATTTCCAGAACCAACTGTGGTAGGCTAGGCTTCACCGACCACCCTCTCAGTGACACATCAACATGTATTTTCTGATTCAAACACAGAAATACACCGATACCATCAACAAATGGTACAAAAACGGGAAGCCCCAGATGTAAAACGGCATTCTACAATGCTATGAACTATTTTGCGCATGTCTAGACTAACTCAGGTTTTAATAAACGAAAGAACTACTTAGTTGGTTCTTTTGAAACTCCTTAAAAACGAAATTCATGTAGCTTTTTTCCTTCAATCTTTAAAACGCAGATTTGAATCCTTAGATTTTATTTTTTATTTGATGATTTAAATTTCATTTTTAAAAATGAGATAGTAACCTCTATCAATTTGCAGCTGGAAAACTGTTACTACATGGACTTTTAAAACACATATCCGGAGTAGGCAGGTCTAAACTAAAGTCCTACTTGCAAAAACTGTTGCTGTTGATAACAAGACTGTAGTTTGAGCCAAAAACCACTGAGGTACGTACGACTTAGAGACAAGAACAGAAAATCATACAAGGTGAGGCAAGAAGCGGCAAAAGGAATCAACCACTCCTCTCGTTCAGTGGAGAAATCAGAACTACGATGCAGATGCAGACATTTTCTCCAGATTAATCTAAAAACAAAAGTAAAAGAGTTCTGATGCTCAGCAGTCTTAGATAACTAAGGTATTCTCAGCTACTTTTTTTAATGAGCCAATATGTAATCACCACTTTTAACTAGCATGGAAACACTAATAATTTCACTAAGAGACTCGATTTCTATAAACAGCAAAAACAAACTGGGAGAGGGCAGAAGCAAGAGAGTAACCTTATAATAATGACATTATTTCTTACAAATAAACCATAAAGGAATACTGTAGAAAAAGTCACATTATCATTCTTCAATCAGCTTACTGATTTTAGAATGAAGAAAAGAAATGCTGGCATGTATTTATTCATCCAGCAAGTATTTATTAAATCTATTACGTGCTAGGTACTGGGTATACAAAAATAAAGTAGTTCACTGTCTAAAGAAAGAAAAAAAAGGATGTAAACAAATAACTATAGAACAATGTAAATAAATAAGCCAAACACCAAATGATGAGGGAATAGAGAAAAAGAAACGCCTGTGAGAACCTTCGAAAACTTCTCAAGGAAGTGACATGCAGGCCATCTCTTTAGGGTTAAGTGGCATCCATTCTTTCACAAAGCAGAGAGAATGTAAGGGGAAGAGGTGGGAGAGAACATTCCACGACAGGGGAGCAACCATAAACTCAAAAGCTTAAAAATCGGCAAAGTAGCAATGTAATAAAAACAAACTTTCCTGAGAGGGCACCGGATCTAGCATCAGAAGACATGCTCTTAAATTCTAGTTCTGCCACTTACTAACTGTATTTCCTTGGATAGGTCAACCTCTACGCCTTCCTTTCATCATCTAAAAGTTGTACCATAAAATGCTTTAGAAGTATTAAAGAATACTGATGCGCCAAAATACAAAAATTAATTAATGCTTAGAATACTAAAATTTCGAGATCAAAATATTAGCTTATCATTTCATATAGAATATACCATGTATACAAACAGCCAATCTTTTATGGCCTATCAAAATTTTCATAAAAGTAAACACATTTTGAATTGGTTAAAAGGTATATTTTTTATATAATTGTAATCTATACAATCCACAGAATACAAAACAAGATGATAACATAGCCAGAATCAACAAGTGACAAGTTTAATGAAACGAGCTTTATACTTAACTGGGCTCCCAAATGAGAAATTGAAGCAGCAATTGCACATCTGTGTCTCTGTTCCTCTCATCGTGGTTTAACTGACAGGAAGCAGAGAACGAGATATGGCACACACACGCCAAGTACTTCCTGCCTTCTCCGCTACATCTTTAGGTCTTGTTTTATAAATAGTCCAGCAGTTTATGCAAAAATATATCAAAATATTGTATCAGAAATATAACATAAATGGTGAAGAATTTTATGAAAAACAGCAAATAAAAAGGTATTTTGAGGTTGGATTTAAGTTTATTGGCACACGAAGACTCATTTATTAGTGTTTAATGAAGAAGTGTTCTGAGTGGTAAGTACCTTATGAATTAAGACCTGAAAACCACAATGACTGAACAAAACAATCAAATGTCTGAACAATAGAATAAACCCTCACCTTTTTTACTCAACTGGTTAGATAAGTTAACACCCGACCACCTAGATCCCAACTCAACTATCACTAATCTACTGTCCACTTCCCTATATATCCAAAACTTGGTTCACGTTATTTACTCATTTATGTTCGACTATCAACTATATACAAGCCAAATAAAATTCTATTCTCAAAAGGTGACTAGGTCTGGGGACGTAATGTATAACATTATAACTACAGTCAATAATACTGTAGGGAATATTTAAAAGTTGCTAAAGTAAATCTTAAAAGTTCTCATCACAAGGAAAATAGTATTTTTCTAGCTTTGTATGGTGACAGATGGTAAGCAGACTTATTGTGATGATCGTTTCCCAGTGTATGCAAGTATCAAATCATTAGGTTGTACATCTGAAACTAACATATCATATGTCAATTATACCTCAACAAGAAATTTGTAAAAATTTTTTAACTTTTTTAACTAAAAATTTTTTAAAAGATGAATTCTTACTGCTTTAAGTCATTTTAAGCAAACTTCCAATTAATTATAACTCAAACAGAGGTGTTCACTTTTAATCATGCCTGGCTGCCTCCCAAACTAATAATTCTTAAGAATCACCAAAATCCATCACTCATATGCCTCATATTCCATAAAAACTTGGGAACAATGCAACCACATGCTCCATTCATACTGGTCAATTCTCACCTAAGCTACAAGTTCCCAAACTAAATTTCACCAGGCTTCAGTGCTTTTCCTTCTAAGTCGATGTCCAAAATGATTTCATGTTTTACTGCACATGAGCCTATCCTGAGCTTCCTGTGGCCACTCTTCTAAACAGAACTCAATATACACCTAATAATCAGCATTAAGCATGGCTCCTGAAGTAAGTAACACTTCTTAAGTGAGTAGCTTGGAAAACAATTTTATTTTTACCTGGTATTTCAGTGGAAGGATACAGTTTATTCTTTCCAAAAGTGTGAGAGTTTTTATTACCAGTGCCTCCCTAGCGTACCTTGAGTACATCTGCTCTTTTAAATGTTATTACCTTAACTGTCCCCAACATCTAGGAATAAGTGTTCCCTAAACTCTGAGGGAAGCACCCATTTTCCTTACCGGTTAGATCCCTTCCCATGGCCTCTGGCTCTGACATTTGGTCCAACTGCCATAAAGAGCAGAAGTCTCGGAAGGTGGCAGAGAACCCCGCACCCACCATCTTCACAAACATCGACATGCTAACAATGGTGTACCACTGTCACCTTACCCAGGGCAGATGAGTGTTATGCCTTCCCTTCAGCTTACTCCCAAGACAATCAGCTGTAAATCAGCCTCTAACAATATGCAAATTTATCTCTGACCCATCGATGGACAAAGGATTGAATAGAACGTCCATTTTAGAAAGTTCCCATCTTAGAATATTTTGAATGAGTGACACAACAGATCTTGTTTCCAAATACATACTGTTTCAAACTAAAACACGCATAACGTTAATTCCAATTAATTTTTCTACTTGAAATCTAAAATCTTCACATTATTTTATTACACACCCTCTAGAACTTAGTGTTTAGAAAAACATTACTAAAGACAAGTCATGATTATTAGGCTCCCATTATGAACAGAGAGACAGCTCATCTACACAAGACAGCCTATCATCCATGGTGCCTCTCACAATAAATGTTCTGACTTTCAGCGGAACATAGAAAAAGTTCACCTTAGAGATGCCATGTATGGAGATCTTCACAAGAAGCCTGGGGGCCTAATACCAACCATCTCTAACGTGCCTAAAAGGTGCAGTCTCTACCAATACCATGGACACAGTGACGGTTCCATCCCCATGATCCACTTGAATATACTCTAAACTGCCATAAGAAATGTTGGTTTTAGAAACTCACTTCTTCAATTTCCTCTGAAGCTAAAGAATATACAGCAACTCAAAGTTCTCCCCATGAAGAACACAATAGGAAAATGTAAATCAGAAAAGGCCTACTGAGGAATTGAATCTACAGGAAGAAATTAATTTGAAGGCTTTTACTAGAAAGCATATAAAAATGGTTGGAACGACCGCCAATTCCTTTTACTGTGAAAATTAAACCCAAAGTTACTGTACAGAAATCTCTTAAACTGGAATAGAAGTCAGTAACTGCCTTCTTCTGCCTTTTAATTTCCCTTTCCTTAATCACAAGGTCACCACCTAAATGGAAACAGTGAGGCTCAGAATCAACACTTTCACTTTGAGAAATGTTGATTTCCTCATTGGACAGGCACTAACAATAGAAAAATACTGTATGATAACTTGTATTTAACATAAACTTTAATAAAATTATATTTCTATCACATAATTATGTGAACATATCATCTTTAATTTAGCCAACCCCTATTTTTGGACATTTGGATAATTTCCAATGTGGGACTATTACGGCGATTCTCAAAATGTAATTCTTATACCCACAGAAGATCCCAAAACCCTTTCAGGGAATTCGTGAGGTCAAAACTATTTTCATAGTCATATATGGTATATTTTGCCTTTTTTCACCATGTTGCCATTTCTACCAATGGGAGGTACAAAAGCAAAGGTTTATGCCTCTGCATAAATCCAGGCTGTGTCACCAAACCATAGTCATTGTATTCTTGACCCCTAGGCACACACAGTTTTAAAAAGGCAGTTTCATTTTTCTTTTCTTAAATCTCAACCATTAAATATATCTTTTAAGTATTCTGAGTGATAAAATGGGAAGTATGCATCAAGTACTTCTGTCGAATACTAACAGAGAATGGTTACCTTGAAGAAAAGTACTAATGTTATTGTCTGAGTTGTGAGCTAAATTAGCTGCTTTTTCCATGGAACACCAGTTTTACTTGAAAGAATACTTACCCAGAATTAAAAATATTTGGCAGACATTTTCTCAAACAAACAAAAAAAGTGAGCCCATCAATTCAAGGAAAACAACAGCACTTGTCATCAATGATAAAATGTGAGGTTTTGGGTCAAAATCAGAATTTTGGAAAACTTGTGTCCACTACTTTGAGTTTGCTAGCTTTCCAACATTTAAAAGACTTCTGGTAAGATTGTTATGAAAATGATTTTTAAAAATATGTCAAGATTCGGAATACTCAAAGACCAATGAATGATGTTACAAAATCTTGCTTAGGTAAAAGATTAATTCATTCCAAGTACAATGGACACACAATGGATTTTAATGTTGCAGAGGACAAAAGCTCATTGAGAGGGTTTAGGAAACTAGCATTTGGTGAGTTTTGGTGCAGAATCAAAGAAGAAATCCACAATTATCTGAAGTGGCTATTAAAATACATGTCCCTTTCCAAGCAGACATCTGCGTGAGGCCAGATTTTCTTTACATTCTTCAACCAAAGCAATGTATTAAAACAAATTTCATGCAGAAGCAGATATGAAAGTCTAGCTGTCTTCTGAACCCGAAAAGGGTTTGTAGTCCACTCAGTATAGTTTGTTTTGGAAAACAGAGCTGTCTTTTATAAAAAGCAATTCTGTTAACATATAATAAATTTCTCTTTTAATAAATTAATGTATTGATATTTTTAATTGCTTTAATTTCTAATGTTGGTAAATATTGATAGATGTAACTCATATGAACAAAAGCTCTTTGGGATCCCCAATAATTTGTAAGAGTAAAAGGAAAATACAATGTTTGAGAAGATTTAAAAGTAGAAAGTTTGAGAACTGCTACACTATTATAAGTGGTTCAAAGATTCTGACAGTTAAATCTTTGTTCCCATCCTAAATATTCTTTAGGACAGAGTCCTGGAACTGGAATTATTATAGCAAAAGTAATGTATATTTTCATGGCATCTGATATAGGCCAACTGCACTCCAGAAGGTTTTTTCAGTCTGTACTATTATCAAATAGAATGCATGCATGCACATTCAATGGCATTCTTACCAACCACAATATGTAACTTTTGTTAATGTGATGAGCAAAAAAAATTTCATTTAATTTGTATTCCTTTATTAGCAACTTAAGTATTTTAATACTAAAAACAAATTAAACACGGCTACAAAATTAATTACATCAATTATATGTTAATATAATCACTGTATAAATACAAATATAGTAGCTTAATATTCTCCCCAATTTCAGTTAATTTTGCTATTCTTTGTGCAAGGAACTTGAGAGGGAAGGGTACAAATAAATAAATGGTAAAGGTCATCATCTATGATTTTCTTCATTGGAAAAAACCTTCAAACTTATGTTTTTATTCTAATTGCTCTGGTGATTTTTTTAAAGCTTCATTTAACTAATGTAAAATTCTGCTTTATTATCAAAATGAATAAGGACTAGATTAAATGCTAAAAGTACCAATAATCTGTTAAATTGTCCAATTTGGGCAAATTTCTTAACCAGTTTCCTAAATAAAATTTAAGGATGGGAAAAAAGACATCTCCAAGAATGATATTTAAACCACTAGTTGCAACAGTTCAGCATTCTCTTGGTGTCAGAATCCCTACACACCCTTAAAAGTTTAGGACCACAAAGAGCTTTTGTTTCTATGGGTCACATTTATCAATATACAAGTTCATTATAAGTATAGGCTATTATTATTTATTAAATGCCCACTAAAGGGGTCCTTTCCCAGAAGAATAGTATATTGAAAAGAAAACTCTCTGGGATACATGTTTTTCCTTTGGTAAAATAAAGCTGTTAAAAGTATAAGTTCTAGTATGTATTCCTCATCTCGGTAGATCACACAGAGCACCTTCAAGACCACTAATCCAATCTATCTGTAATTTTCTCTAGGCTTTATGTACATTATGATAGATTTTTAAATGGAGGTGAATTACTACAGTATACATATACAATTTATGAGTAAAGTTTCTATGTTTTGTTCACTGCTATATTCCCCAGCATTAAGAATAATGCCTAGCAGACAGCAAATAATTGTCAAATGTATCAATAAGTTACATAGGATGAAAGGAATATAATTTAAAAATTCAGGAGACCCCTGAACTCTATAACTTACACAGGAACCCTTTCAACTACAATCCCTATGACTTCTACTTCCATTTGCTTTTCTTTGTCCCTGCTACTACCTATGCATATATTGCAGGAAGTATCTCGGAAAAGATAGCTAAGAGATCATTACGAAAGCAAAAACTTGGATTAAGATCCGTGTTTTCACTTTATAGCAATTTTCTCATTTTCATCGTTAAATTTTAGAAGACTTACATAAAGATTCCATATCAAGTTTATAGCCAACAAAAAAAATTCACTAAAGTTACAAGAACTGCAATCATTATGATGAGAATATTAAGGAGGCAAGATGAAACATGATCAGGAAGCAAGATGAAAAACTGATTGTATCAATAAATCTGGTTACATGCAAAAGTCTAATTTGTAGAATTAACTACTTAAAGTTTATCAGTGTCAATTAATACTATATCAATTGTGTGTTTTAGGAATCTTTGTTCTAAAATATGTTTTTGAATATTTAAATGTGGGATGATTCGAAAGACTAGACTAAATTATTTCTAGCAACTATAGCTCCAACTTTAAATGGATCTCAACCGGAAGTTACCCATCGGAAGTATGCCTACAGCCATCTTGTTAGTTAAGTGGGACAGACAGTGTCTTACACAACTTAGTTCTGAATCCAGCTAATTCCTTTCACTGAAATAGGCAATTAAAGTTTTTTACTGATATAGAGTTTATTCACCATTTTTAAGTCAATTTTTACTCTTTATCAAATTAAATATTATTTCTCAGTTACTTATAAATGTGGGGGAAAATAAATTGCTCCTATATGGTAAAATTTGTTGAAATAGTTCAACCAATGAGAAAGAGAATACATTCTCATACTCATCACCCAGCTTTACATTAACATTTTACCTTGTTTCAGATTCTTAAGAAAAAAAAATCATATACAGTTAAAGCCCCCTGTATATCCCTCTCCAATCTCATTTTATCCTTCCTCTATTCTAAATTAATGTAGCCCCTGTCTATATTTTTATACCTTTACTACATATGTATCAATAACAGTATTGTTTTTATGTACATAATTGGGACTACATTGTGTCTATTCTATTTTTAAAATTTTTTATTCAAAATGTTTAAAATAACTGAATTCCAGTTAAATGACACTAAACTGTTTAGTGGTCAAATATATTGATATCTGCAAATGACTCTGGAATGCATCAACTGCCCACGGTCTTGGAGTTCCAGAGGACTTTACCACCCCCACTGCCCTGCCCCGCCCAGAGCAATACATCACAGTAAGATGCTGAATGCATGAGAAGGCAAGAGCGGCAAGCACCATGCCAGGGGAAGATAATGAAGAAGTCTACATTACACTAAACTACCCATTTTCTCCATGCTCTTCGTAAAGTCTTCACACACCTCGATGGGATGCTATTACTCCTGCACATATGTTCCAGGAACCATGTGCAGGAATGTTCCCAAACTGGAAATAATCTAATGTCATCATCAAGAGACAATAAATACATTCTGGTACAGACAGATAATGGAACACGGGCTGCAGTTAAAATTAAAAGACATTTCGCAGAGTTGAATGAAAGAAGCCAAGGTACTACAGAATATATATGGTGTGATTCCACTTACATAAAGTTCAAAGGGGTAAAACTGTCATAAAAAGGTTATCACAAAAGCTATTATAGTTATTTTTAAAGAGAAACACACATCAGCAGGAGTGGTCATGCTCTATTTCTTAACCTAGGGTGCTGTGACATGGGTAAACACTTTATAATTATATTTAAACCACATATGTTTTATGCGTTCTCCTAATGCCTACTTCAGTTTTAAAGAAAAAAGCATAATGAATTATCCCATTACAATACTAAGCTTCCATTTAGCATTTTGATATAAAAAGTTAAGATGTACATAAATACCTCATTTTTAGAGTTTTATTATAAAATTTTTTAGTTTTACTAAAACAAAAAAAAAACAAATTTAATTCAGATTTTTAAAATTATTTAAAAATTTTTAAAATTACACAAAGCTGTATGATCACTATATGACTGAGTTTCCATCATGCAGCTAATGAACTTTACACTTTACATCATATAAAGTCATACTGGTTCTTGCTACCTTGAAGAACTTCTAATGTATAGAGCGGAAGACAGGTAAGGATACATCCAAGAAAACACAAATTTTTAAAAGCAAAAAAGCTTTATAAGAAGTGGCTGCCTCTGGGCAGCAGGGCTGAGAATGGGAATGGGTAGGAGAGGGAGGCTGCTTTTCCTTCTAGGCTCTTCTATTCTATTAGAGCTTTTAAACAATGTACATATATCACTTTGATAACTTATTAACAAAAAATTTTTCATCTTCATACCAACTCTAGAAGGCATCAGTATTGTTTATAGTTGCTTTTTTTCACATAGCAATCAATCTCAGGCTACCAGAAGATAAGAAGGAGCTGATAATGCACCACTCAGCAACTAAAGGGCAAATGAAAGAAGAGTTCTGCATTCCTTCCGGGGGAAGAGAATGAAGTGGAAAGTTTAGGAAGAGTTTCTTGATGATGAAGAAAGTGTTTACTCAGATATCTGTAACTGGAAGAGAGGGAATGGAAATGTTTCTGCACAGAAATTTGTACAAACAAAGCTCAGCTGAACAATCTCTCCCTCTCTGCCAACAAGGCAAATAGCATGAATTACTTTTTCATAAACGGTGGGATGCCTAGACATTTGTAGTATAGACCAACAGTCACTTTTACTATTGTATACAGACCATCAGACAAGACACAAAGACAGAGGTGACCCAAAAAACTTCCTCTTTAATAAGTTTTTCACACTAATGGGAGAAAAACATTGCTCCAGTAATTGAAAACTGCTCTCATCATTTGTGTTGACTCAGTGACATTACTAATTTAATTTCCACTATCTATATAAAGCATCTCAAACAAAGAAGCAAAATACTCTGGTGGAAATACAACTGATGGAAGCAATAGTTATTTTCAGACCATTCAACAGATGAGACTCATCTTCTCATCCCTACAAGAGTCTGTGAACACCTGCGTCTTATTAGATGCGATGTAACGTAAGGCAAAGCCTACAAATACGCAATCAGTGATGTAGTGAAACGTCCAAAGAAACCTCAAATGTCATATTGAAGCATCACATGGGAAAAAATTACTCCCTCCCCTTCACAGACTCAGACAATTACAAATAATGATAGTGTATTTCCCAGGAGAGATTTTCAAAAACTATAAATGCTACCTTAAATCAGGAAGGGAATGTTTTTTCCTAGAACCCCAAAAATAAGGGAACGGAGCGAGACACCATAAAACACCAAAGAGAACTAAAAAAAAAACTAACATTGGGAGGGTGATGGTTTACTGAGAGATAAAGAACAGGCTAATTACATTGAGGAAGCAAAAATAATTAGTTTAACTACATTAATTATATATTGTGGTCAACATAGCAGTGGTTTGGGAAGTGGGAGGGGCAAATGGAGAATTAGAGACGAGGAAAGAGGGAGAACCACAAAGCTGAAAGACATAGCACATTGACAGTGGAGGAGAGAAAGGGACAACGGAGGCAGAGAGGGGAGGCGAAATGAGTTCCATGCATCTGCAGCCACTTCCTCATTTACTAGGAGCTGTGGGCTTTGAAAGGTCATTGCTCTTCAAAATCCAAACATTAAAATGCTAAATAACTGATTAATCACTCTTCCTAAACCTGTAAACCCTTCTTCTTAAGGTGTGGCCTATAAGTGACTAGATCACAATCTTCTAAGCTAGGGTACTTATTAAAAATGAAGATAGATAAGCCAAACCCCAGGCCTAAAGAATCAGAATCTCTTGAGTTGAAGCCAGCCGACTTACACCAAAGACTGAAACTGTTGCTCTAAAATGTATACTACTCTTTGAGTAGTTACAATGTGTAGTCACCAGACAGAGATTAAGCTGAGGGCCGTGTGCCTTTGAAAGATTTGTCACTGCTAACTAGCAGGGTCTGCCCAACTCAGTAGTCAAGGGTTTAATGCAGCAAATAATATCTGCCTACTACTATGTGCTGATACTTGTCAAAGGTTGGAAAAGACAGAGAAATAGAAGAAAACATCTCTGATCTCAAAGAGCTTCTATTCTTACTTATATTGGTGAAGACACTTGACCTAGGCAAATGCTATTCATTCTTCGATATTCATAATTCCTAAAGAGCTACAAACTTTCCTGACTCTTTTAAGTCTCAGTCACCTTTCCTCCTGAGGCAGTACGAGCCTGAATTTAACTTCTCAGAGATTTGGTCCCACTCTTTACTTACTTCACTAAGCGCTGTTTGCCCAGAAAGAATCAAAGTTTGTGGGGACAGAGCCCGTCTTTCCTAGCCTTCTCTACCCTATCTACTGCTTAGGACAATGATGGCCACATTGTAGAGGACCTGATATTGAACTGGGTTAGGAGACTTGGAAATTTAGATTTGACAGTTATAGGGAAAGTAATAATAATTTTAAAAAAAATCCAAACTTCCAGACTTAAAGAAAGGCAGATCTAAAGTAAATTTCAACCACCCCAATAAAACACATTGAACGTGAATAGACAAAGATTCTGTATTCCCCAGAAGATTCTGAAAGTGCCTGGTATGTATAGTAAACTCTCAGTGAAGGAGGGAAGGTATGACAAATGGTATGAGATTACCAATTACGGGAAGGTTCAATTCAAGGTAAGTATTATGTTGGGGTTTAGAGACCTCTAAATTCTGTCAATTCACGTGCAAAGTTTTATACACACTCCCCATACATACACTTTAATAGTACAAGGCATCGTATTAAATAGTAATTGCCCTCCTAAAAGAATATATGAGGTAAAATTAAAGCAGAAATAAACCTGTTTTTGTACCTGGAAGTTCAAAGTAAATTCCCAATATCTTCCATTTTTTCATCTCCCCTAAGCCCAACTTAAACAAGGACTGTCACAACGCTTCAACTATAAAATAAGTCTAAGTGAAAAAAGACTGTTGTAGAAATGAGACAAATGTATTATCTTCTCTCTGATGTAAAAGAAAAACTAGTTTGAACACATTGTCAAAATCGCTGGTTAATTCATTTGGCTGCACCTTCTCACCAGGCAACTTAATTAAGGTTTTATTTATTAAGATAATATGGCCCATTTCAAACAAAGCATCACTTGCTGGGGTTGACTAGCGCGAGCAGCTGCCATTAAGCACTGCACAACCTTGAGCAAGTCACAGGGCCTCTTTGGGCCGCTGTTTCCTCATCTATCCAGTTGAGGCAGTTGGATAACCTTCAGTCTTTTTCAGCACTGAAGTTGTATAAATTGTTATTTCGAAGTTTAATTCTGATGCCTCAGTTTAAACTTATATTCACTCTTATGCAGAGTGGGAACGGGGACTTCCTAGGAAATCTTACTGGCCTTCTCTGGCTTCCATGCTTTCCTTTTCCTCTCTTCTTAAAGCCCCATCTCCCTCTTCTTTACATAAGAAACTGAAATATACGACCAGTGTGCATTTTATTTAAATTGCACCAGCATCTTATTTTAAGAAACTAAATTATTCTACTTCTCTTTAATACATAAAATCTTACTATTTGCTTATTTTGTGCCCCCTGATTTTCCTCTTGTGGGTCACTGGCTTTTAGAAAGACTCAAAAAAAATTTTTTAAGGCAAAAAGTTCCATTAGATTTTTCGCACAGACCAGAAGTAAACAGTCTCTGCGTATGCGAAGGCTGACTAAACCAGCAATGCAAACACGGATGACAGCGAATGGCTCCGAGTAAAATGTCTGCTGTGCCTTTCTCATAAGACCACAAAGTTGATCTTTTAATATCAACGAGCCTTTCAAAAGATTGAGAAATGATAACTGACGGCCTTTCTATCTTCCCTTACATCTGACAGGCCTTTCAAGCACTGAGAAAGATAACAGCAAACTTCCAAAGAACTAGCTAAATATCATCATAGTTGATAATATATGACTTGGCAAGTTTATTTCCAAAAACCTTATTCATAATCATTGCATATTCTAATTTTGCTTGCATTCAAACTGTAGTTTCATACATAACTTTCCTAAGTAAAAACACTACTGTATCTGGCTTCTCAGAGTACCTAGAACTTTACGGCACACCAGAATGTACATGGGGCAAGATGTCATAATTTCAATAACAAATATTTCAGAAAAAGATTGAACAATCTTTTCTTTCACAAAAGTATTACTTTTTAAAATTCAAAACAAGCAAATTTTAAGAACAGCAGCATAAAAGGAAGTCCAATACTACACTTTTTCTTTTTACACAAATTGAAATACATGTTTCCTTAGAAGCTAGTTACGATGAAAAGGTTATAACTCAGAGCAAGTTTCCAGTGCGAATTATAAAACTTTATTATTATTTTCTAATAGTAAATCTCTCGCTCTAGTCTTTCTTCCTCTTTCTTCAACAGTCACTTTTACTTGTTATCTAAATGACTGTTTATTTTACTTAAACTTCTCTTTAGTTTCCAAAATTAAATGTTTAGTATCATTTCATACACTTAAGAAAAAGAAAAAAGAAAAGGACAGAATTGTCAACGGGCAACACCTATGACTAAGTTGTCCCTAAACTTCTCCTTAACTGAAATGCCAAAACAAAGCAACTGCTCCTGAATTTTTTTTTCTTAACACCCATATCACACATGAATAGTAGTTTACTTAACTCTAATTTCTGGCTGCCCCCTCAAGTACAATTAGATTTTTTTAAATTAAAATTTGACCTAGTTTGTTTTGTGATAAAAAGAAAAATCTCCTTTGTTCTCAAGACATACAGAGGGGGAAAAATAATCACACAAAACGTAAAAAAGCCTTTACCAAGAAGATCTAAAACTTTCCAGAATCTGAATGCTTTGTTCCCCCCCAGTAGTTAAGTGCAATCAGGCATGTGACTGGCTACACATTTTTTCAGAGTTAAAGAACACGTTCAGCCATGTTCTCCGACAGGTAAGAGCCACCCTCCGATCACCAGCTCAGGAAACAGCCAGGAGCAAACACCCAAAATCACAAGTTACCTTCAAATATTCTCATTCTCTTTAGATACTGTCCTTTGGGCTTGAAAATATAAAGCAATCCGGCAAGTTTTATGCTGTTAAAATGGCTCTTGGGGAAGTGGTGTCTGTGCTTCAGCTTATGAGTCACACATGAAACTAAGTGTTTCTAAGGGAGGCACGCCCATGTTGCTGTGGGCCCAATTATTCTGCTGCGTCAAACATGCAAATCTACAGGTAAAAACCGGGGAGAGGTCTGACAAAGAAGTGAGGCAGAGCCCAGGGGCAAGATCTTGATTAAGCCATTACTCACCTCAGGTTAACTAGCATAATTTCAAATAAACAGTAAAACACAATCTGAATCCACAAGGAGGCAAAACTGAAAACTGTTGTTTTAAAAAGTAAAGTCTCAATGTTTAAAGTTATTTTAACATATCGAGAAAATAAAATTATGAAAAAGTATGGGAGGGAACTGAAGGGAGACAGCAAACTTTCGGGGTTTTAATGTAACAATGAACTAGTGAGTCTAACCTGGCTACTCATTAACCCTTACATGAAAGGGTATATTACTATGTAATCTGAAAAGCTGGCAAACTGCAATACCAGATGCAGATTTCTAAGTTCTATAAACAGATAATATCCACCAGAAAATTCAAAGTTCAGTGGAAAAATAAGCGTGAATTAATCTGGTTTGTAGACAAAAACCAAAACCAAAAAAAAAAAAAACAAAAAACAACCCCAAACTCAGGGTTAGAAAAGAACTAAAGTCCAATATAGCAAAATGATTTTAAATACAAGTGCAAGCTTGATAAAACCCTAAATTAAACAAATTATTAATGCAATTATGGTTCATAATTCGACTACTTCCAAGTGATAACCACAGTTTTCTTTACCTTTCAAACAAAATTTTCCGCAAATAAAAGCTGACTGTGTGCCAGGCCCCCCCGCTAAATAAAGCTCTGCCGTACCATACACGGTGGCCTGAGGGTGCCAACCAAAGATGTGGCCAGTGAATTTTTGCTCTCCAAGCCACCGTACATCTGAGGAGGTGCCCCAGCAGCTGAAACACCACTACAACGGCTTACCCTGTCCCCTGGGAGAATATCCATCCATTTATTCTAAGAGTTTATATTGATCAAAATGCCTTGAAAGTGTTCAGCACTTCCAAAAGGTGCTTTTTATATGATGAAGTACAAAGTTGCTAGCTAGTCTTCATCCTAATGTTTTACAAAAAGTAAATGAGACTTAGCAAGGTTTTCTCCCTTTGCTTAATTACTTGGAAGTAATTATTCTCCCTTACTAGGGGCTCAGCTGAGCGGACAAGCTGTCATTAACTTAAGACGGAAACTTTACTACATTGCTACAAAACCAGGGACAGTGAACAGACATGCCGCCCGTTAACTACCTATTTATTCCATCCCAATGAACACTGCTTGATTCATCTTTCCATTAAGATAATCTCCATGGTCAAATTATTAATTAAAAATTATACTAAAAAGAAAAACACATCACTTTTTCTACTATCAAATGTAATATTTAGTTTGCTTTGGCTAATTTGCCCAGAGTGACTATTCAGAACCCAAACATCAAGAAAAAGGTCCTGTGAGCAGACAATAAAGGTTCACTGGAAAACCCTCGTTTCTCAGAGCGGGGGCTTGTTTTAGATGACAGTAATGTGGTTACCTTTTAGCTAATTAGAAATAGAAATGATAAGGAGTGAAAGAGGGAATATAGAATGGATGGTGTCAGAATAAGCAAGAGGCAGAGCTGATAATGAGAGGTTTTTTTAAAAACCTATAAAACTACAAATAAATATAATTTTAAAAGTACTGGGATTTGGCACCAGTCTGTAAGGCCAATAAAGTCCATATTCTCCTTAAGCACATCACCATACAGTAAGTGCCTCGAAGTCGGCATTATTATGATACACGTTTTAAAAGACAAAGTGAAGGGAGTTCCATTCAGGATGCGGGGCAGGTAAGCACTGCAGCCTCCCCCCATGACCGCGTTAAAACCGCAACTGAATCATGAAACGGTCGACCTGAGAATGAGCCGACTAGCTGAACAGAACCGCTGTAACTGCGGATCTAAAGATGAGACTCTACTGGACTGGGGAGAAGGGCAGAGATGAGAAACGGGTTTGGTCCCACAACCACATGTGATGGTTGGGCATCGGGAGGTGCACCTTGGCTGCGGAGGTCCCCCTGGAGAAGCAAGGGGCCCCAACCCCACACCGGGGCTCCCCAGCTCAGACTTCCAGTGCCAGGAGGAGGCGTCCCCACAAAAATTGGCTACGAAAATCAGTGGGGATTCTGGCCATCTAGGTGAGGGAAGGCAGTTGGATATGCAGATGAACCCTTAGAGCGCCCACACACAGGCGCACCTGCTCCGGGCACTCACCCTGGGCTCTGGCAGAACAGCAGCTCGTGAAGTGCCAGAGACATGCAGGCGGAGGTCTGAGTCATGTGGCTTCGGGGCGAAGGCTGGATGGACAGCTGCCACCGTGCTCCTGCACAGCCTGCAGGTGGATGCCATCTTTCCTGGGATTGCCCTCCCCCCACATGGCCAACTCTGAACCTGCAGTGGCCTGGTGAGATCTGCTCATTCTACCCAGGTGACTCCCTGGGCCCTGTCTCACCCAACTCCCAAATTCCCCGGTGGAAATTTTGAGTGATTACTCGGCCACCAGCCCCGCCCCACATTCTTGACAGGAGATTCTTCAGCAGCCATCAACAGGCCTTGGCTTGCAAACCTCGGGAGACACTCAGTGGTGGGCAACCAGCCCCGGCCCTCACTGCACTATTTCCTGAACAAATCTCAGAGGTCTGCGGGCCAGAGGCGGGCAACAGCTGGCCTCGGTGTGAGCTGAGACTTTTGTGAGGGGCCACAGGCTCAGCACTGGCAACAAATCTGAACCTGCACTAACCTGGGAAACACCACTGGCCACACACTGGTGACTCCTTCAAACCCCACCTCATCCAACCCTGGTACCCCCAAGGCTCATTCAGCTGCTGAGTCTTACAAAGCAGCCAGGAGGCAGCCTCAGGACTGGGGTGCCCTGGGACTTTTGCTGAGCTGTCCCAGGCCCAGTACTGGGGGCAGTCGGCCTCGAATTGTCGCGTGGCCTCTCACACACACCTCCAGGCCCAGCTCAAGTAGCGACCAACCCTGGATAGCTTTGTAGCTCCTTCCAGGTAACTCCGGGCTAAACCCAAGCAGTGGCTGGCCTTGGCCTACGTGGGAGCCCCTCCCAAGGGGCCCCGGAACCAACATACCCAGAGGCTGGCATCAGACCACAACAGCACCACCTGATTAGCCCCATAAGCAGCACACTCAAAGAGTGGTCTCAAGAGGCACATGAACCCACTGGAGCAAACCCCACTCCTTGGGGTCAACCAGAACACAGCAGCTCATACATTGTGGGCATAGCCAATCCTCACAGCCAGTTGGCCTAGGAGTCAAATCCACCCACCAATGGCACAAAAACAATCAAGTCTCAACAACAGGAGGGCACACGCAACCACAGGGAGACTGTGCCTCTGGGCTAGACAAGACACCTACCACATGAGGCCACTGGCTAAGACTGGGAGACCTAGCAGCTCTACCCAATACACAGAAATGAAAACAGAGAAGCAGCCAAAATGAGAAAACAAAGAAATATGTGCCAAATAAAAGAACAGGACAAAACTCCAAAAAAAGAACTAAATAAGGCGGAGGCAAGGAACCTAGAAGATAAGAGTTCAAAATGCTGGTTATAAAAATTCTCAATGAACTTAGGGGAAAAATAGATGAGCCAAGTAAGAACTTCGGCAAAGACACCATAAGCATAAAAATGACATACAACAATAAAAAATAACCGGTCAGAAATAAGGAATACAATAACTGAAATGCAGAATATACTAGAAGGAATCAACAGTAAATTGGATGAGGCAGAGGATCGAATCAGCGATTTGGAAGACGAGCTACTGGAAAACACCCAATCAAAACAGCAAACGAAAAAAGAATTTTAAAAAATGAGCATAGTTTAAAGTAGTAGTCCCCAACCTTTCTGGTACCAGGGACCAGTGCTCCCTGAGAATCTAATGCCTGGATGTGAGGTCGAGCTGAGGTGGTGATGCTAGTGCTGGGGAGCGGCTGCAGATACAGATAAAGTTTTGCTCGCTCCCCCCAAGGCTCAACTCCTGCTGTGTGGCCCAGTTCTTAAAAGGCCAAGGACTGGTACCAGTCTGTGACCCAGGAGTTGGGGACCCCTAGTTCAAGGGACCTCTGGGACAACAGCAAGCATAAAATCATTCACATCACAGGAGTACTAGGAGGAAAAGAAAGAAAACAAGGGATTATGAACCTATTTGAGGAAATAATGACTGAAAACTTCACCTAACCTGGTGAAGGAAATAGACTTACAAGTCCAGGAAGAGCAGAGAGTCCCAAACAAGATGAACCTAAACAGACCCACACCAAGACACATTATAATTAAAATGGTAAAAGTTAAAGACAAAGAGAGAATCCTAAAAACAGCAAGAGAAAGGCAGCTAGTTACCTACAAGGGAGCTCCCATAAGACTGTCAGCTGATTTCTCAACAGAAACTTTGTAGGCCAGAAGGGATTGGCAGGAAATATTCAAAGTGATGAAAAGCAAGGACCTACAACCAAGATTACTCTACCCATCAAGGCTATCAATTAAAATTGAAGATGAGATACCTTCTCAGACAGGAAAAAGCTAAAGGAATTCACCACCACCAAGCCAGTATTATAAGAAATGTGAAGGGGGCTTCTATACAAAGAAGGGGGGAGAAAACATAAATATGAATAATAAAATGGCAATAACTATATACCTATCAATAATTACTTTTTATTTAAATGGATTAAAGACACACAGACTGAAAGTAAAGGGATAGAAAAATATCTGTCATGTAAATGGAAATGAAAAAATCTGGTGTAGCAATACTTACATCAAACAAAATAGTCTTTAAAACAAAGGCTATAATAAGAGACAAAGAAGGACATTACATAATAATAAATGGATCAATCAACAAGTGGACATAACCCTAGAAATATTTATGCACCCAACACAGGAGCAGCTTAATATATAAAGCAAATATTCACAAAGACTAACAGTAATACAGTAATAATAGGATACTTTAACATCCTATTGACATTAATGGACAGACCTCCTAGAAAGAAAATCAAAAGGAAATAAGAGTCTTAAATGATAAACTAGGCTTATTTAACTGATATTTTTAGAGAGTCTCACCCCAAAGCATCAGAATACACATTCATCTCAAGTGCACACGGTACATTTTCCGAGACAGACCATGTTAGACCACAAAACAAGTCTCAGTATAATTTAAGAATACTGAAATCATTATCAAGCATCTTCTTCAACCATAGTGGTATGAAACTAGAAATCAAGTATAAGAAAAAAATGAAAAATATACAAACACATGGAGGCTAAATAACATACTACTAAACAGTGAATGCATTAACAATGAGATCAATGAAGAAATCGAAAGATATCTTGATACAAATGAAAATAAAAACACAATGACCCAAAATCTATGGGACACAAAGAAAGCAGTCCTAAGAGGAAAACTCAGAGCGATACAGGCCTACCTTCCAGAAACATGAAAAATCTCAAATAAATGACCTAATCTCACACGTAAAGGAACTAGAACAAGAACAGCAAACGAAGCCCAAAGTGAATAAAAGAAGGGAAATAATAAAAATCAAAGCAGAAATAAATGAAATAGAGCCTTAAAAAATAATACAAAAGATCGATGAAACCAAGAGTTGGTTCTCTGAGAAGATAAACAAGATTGCTAAACCTTTAACCTGACCCATCAAGAAAAAAAAAAAAAAAAAAGAGGACCCAAATAAAATCAGAAATGAAAGAGAAATGACAGTTGACTCTATAGAAATACAAAGGAGTATCAGAAAATACAACAAGCAATTATATGCCAACAAATTGGACAATCTGGAAGAAATGGATACATTCCCAGAAACATACAATCTGCCAAGACTAATTCAAGAAGAAACAGAAAGTCTAAACCGACTGATTACTACTAATGAAATCGAATCAGTAATCTAAAAACTTCCAAAAACAAAAGTCCTGGACCAGATAACTTCATAAGTGAATTTTACCAAACATTCAAATAAGAATTAACACCTACTCTTCTCAAACTGTTCCGAAAAATTCAAGAGAAGGGAAGACTCCCAATATTACCCTAATTCCAAAACATGACGAAGACATCACAGAAAAAGAAAAGTATAGGTTGATATCCCTGATGAATACAGATGCAAAAATCCTCAACAAAATATTAGCGAACCAAATTCAGCAATACATTAAAAAAATCATATACCATGATCAAGTTGAAGTTATTCTTGCGACACAAAGTTGGTTCAATATCTGAAAATCAATTACTGTGATATACCACATTAACAGAAAAATAAAAATCATATGATCACATTGATGATGTAGAAATAGTATTTGACAAAATCCAGCATCCATTTATGATAAAAACTCACTGCAAAGTGGGATGAGAACATACCTCAATGTAATAAAAGTCATATATGACAAACCTACAACTAACATCATACTCTATAAGGAGAAGCCTAAAAACGTTTTCCTTAAGATCAGGAACAAGAAAAGGATGCCCACTTTTACCACTTTTATTTAACATAGTATCAAAAGTCCTAGCCACAGCAATCATACAAAAAAAAGATATAAAAGCCATCCAAATTGGAAAGGAAGAAGTAAAACTGTCATTATTTGTAGATGACATGATACTATATACAGAGAACCCTAAAGGTTCCACCTAAAAAACTGTTAGAACACATTAAGTTTGAGATGTTTATTAGCTATTCAAGTAGAGGTGCCAAACTGGATATATTTTCAGGGAGTTGAAAGCAAAGTCCTAAGCCCAGGGTGGAAGTCTGGGCTAGATATATAAATCCGGGAGTCATTAACATATATATGACATTAAAACTACAGATATGAAAGGTAATAATAACACTCTTAGAACACTCCGGTATCTAGAGGTAAGGGAGATGAGGTAGAACTAGCAAAGAAGGCAGAAAAGAACCAAGAAATGTAGCCGGAAAACAAGGTAAATGCGGTATTATCCTGGAATTCAGTAAAAGTATTTCCCAGAGGAGGGAATGATGGCAGAGCAAATAAGATGAGGTCTGAGAAAAAAAATGACAGTTCAATTTTGCAACATAAATGTCACCGTTGATATTGAAAGAAGAGTTTTTCATGGTGTGGAAGATGTTTTTTTAAAAAAAAGCTAATTAGACAGGTTTAATAAAGAATGAGAGGTGAGAAACTAAAGATGAAGTAAGTTTGCTGTGAAGGGGTGAAGAAAACATTTGGTGGGGAGGGATCATTGCTGTTTAAGAAAAGCAGAGCCTTTTCTCCAGCCCAGAAGATTCCATTTAGTATTGCGCTTGATTATGTGCGAGTCTGTGTCTAAGCTGATAAACTGGTAAACACCTGCGGGCAGAACTACATCATGCAGCTTATAACCGACTGTGACTGTGGACGAGCGACTTCAAACTCCCATGAGATTTTAATTTCCTTTTTCATAAAATATTGGGAGAATCTAGAGATCTGGTAATGTTGAAGATCCATTTCAGTTCTGACCTTTTATGATTCTATAGTCCCTCCAAGACCTCTGAATAGTGTTTGAGGAATTGTGAACAACTCATACTGATGCCATGTATTTTTTAAAAAGTTTCCTCATCAGATTCTTATATTGTTATAGGAAGTAGTAAAATAGAAAGTAATAAAATTATCAGATATTCAGAATAACTTGAAATTTTATAAAACCCCCCAAAATTAAATTTAATTCAAAGTGTCATGGTTAAAAAAAGCAAAAAAAAAAAAAAAAAGACCCCAAACCACACAACCACCAAAAAAAAAAAAAAATCTAGATTTAATATTCTAGAAAACTTTATGGCAGTAGAATATTTTAGCAAATAGTCTTTAACACAAGCCCATAAAAGTTCATCTTAAATATAGCAAAATGTTATGCTCTTAAAAAAGAAAAAAAGACATCTTTTGTCCTTAGTAAAATTTAAGACAATATAATAGAAGGCTAGGCTCTTATTTTAAACTGGCCTGATTTAGGCTATGTCTATTTTTATTTGATATTTATTATTTATGTATAAAACAAAGACCCTGTTTACAAGGAGATTAAGAAAAAGCTTAATATCATGTCTTTAATTCTCATAAAATGGATGTACTCAATGCTAATCCATAACTGAACATGCAAAGATAATTTATGTGGCTTGACTTCTGCTTTAGGACTGAATCACAGAATGCTTAGCCCTGATGACTAAGACCTAACAACGTAAGAAAAAGAATTACTTTTGTTCTTTAATAAAAAGAAGAACCAACTATAAATAGATAAGTAGGGGAATTTTAAGATATGTTAAATAAATAAAAACTTCAATTCCTTTCAAGTACCTGCTGGTCAAAACGGAGAAATGAAGAAAGTACATAGTTCAATGGTTCAAAGTCCAGTTGGCTGTAGTGTGACCCAGGTTTGCACCCCAGGGTCACTATCACCCAGTTGTGTGACCTAGAACTCGAAGCCTATGTTTTGACCTCTGAAAAAGGGATCAAGATAATCCCTATTTCACACACAAAAAGATTCACTTAAACTGTTTTTTATGAGTGCCAACGTAATGTGTTTCAAATAGTTATCAAAAAAGAGGAGATAAACAAACATATCAGTAGTACATTCATACGCAGCAATAAAACGGAATGAACTACTACTGATAAATACAGCTTGGGTAATAATGCTGAATGAAAGAGGCCAACGTCAAAAGGTTACAGACCATACGACTCCACTTAACCAACATTCTCGAAGAGACAAAACTATGATGATGGGGAACAGACCAGTGAATGCAGGGATATGGATTAGGGGGAGAGTGTAACTATAAAGAGAGAACATGGGGGACCCCTGAGGGGTGACACACCATTCTACATCCTGATTATGGTGGTGGCTATACACACTTATACATGCGTTAAAATTCACAGAATAATATACTCGAAAAAGAGTCAACTTTACGTTATGATACCTGAAAAAATAACATAATTTTTAAAATTTTCCAATACCTCCAAAACGCATTACTCCAGTCCACAGTCATGAGAAAAATATCAGGCAAAATCGTACTGAGGGAGATTCTACAAAACAGCTGACCAAGGACTCTTCAAAATGTCATGTTCAAAAAAGAAAAGGAAGTATGACAGATCCTGAGAGGATTAAAGAGACATGACAACTAAATGCCACATGGTATGTCCTAGGAGGATCTTGGAACAGAAAAGGGACATTAATGGAAAAACCACAAAAATATTAATAAAGTCTATAGTTTGATAGTATTGTACTGATGTTAATTTCTGAGTTTTGATCCTCATACTGTGATTATGTGAGATGTTAAAATTATTGGAAGCTGGATGAAGAATACACAGGAATTTTCTGTATTTATGCGATTCTTCTGTAAGTCTAAAATTATTTCAAAATACGTTTTTAAAAAATGCCAGAATCTTTAAGAAAAAGTAAAGCTTACAATAATTTCATAAAGCAAAAATATATATTTTCTTTTTCAAAAATAAACCAATGCAATCCCGCAGATTTTGATTACCATAGTATAAGTTTGATTACCTAGTATAGGTGTTACCTACACTAAGATCATAAATGTTATCTGAATGGGACAAAACAGATTCTAAATTATATGACTTATTAGCCATGCTCACTTCCACTGTATATGCCTATGACTAAAAAAATCTATCAACATTTGATTTCCCAATTCAAGAATGATGTCTTTTTTAAAAGAAATTTCTCAAATTCCACCATGTAATATTCCTATTCAAAAAACCTTCAACAGCCTACCAGCATCCACAGAATAAATTCCAATACAAGATATTTCTGCATCTTGGCTTGGTTTACCTAATTATAGCCTCTCTTGTGGCCACTCTATCTCCCAACACACACCCTACGATCCAGCTCTGAACTTCCTATTAGTTCAGAGCCTGTCACACTTTCTCTTTCCACATTTGCTAGCCTTGCCCATCCAGTGAATTTCCTGCAAAGCCCTTCTCTCCTCTACCAAAAAGGAAGAACTGGTCTCTTCCTTCTTCATGCTCCCACACTATTTTGTAAATGATCTAACAGATCCATAAATCACATTGTTTGCCCATTCATACATACGTTTATGCACTGCTACCACATGCAAAGCACTCTGGTAAGCTTTGGGAACCTAAAGGTGATTTCATTCAAACTCCTCCTGCCCACTTTACAGGAATATCTGGTGAAAAACACTGTATTTTTTTCCTGTCATTTGTTCACATGCCTCATTGGTCATTTATTTGAGCCTGATAGTATTCCTGACCCACAATAGTTGTTTAATAAATATTTGTTGAATGAAAACATTTGGAAGTTCAACTACACATTGGCTCAAGGATAAATCTGTTTTTTTCCCTTCCACACAATCCAACCATTCTCAGGTCATTTCTGTATAAGTCTAAATTATACAAAGTAAGGCCCCTTTCTCACTTTCCTGAATAGTTCAAATTACATGAATAGGCTGGTGAGGCTGGTCGGGGCAGCCCTGTTGGGGGTCAGGCTCTGTTGGGGGGTCGGGCCCAGAGCAGTAAAGCTCTGCATTTGTTGAGAGAGAGAGAGCAGCTTCTGGATTAGTCCCAGTGTTTATACCTAAACATCTCACTGTGCTAACAAACGAATAAAATTAGAGACAGAGAGGCAGAAAAGAAGAAACACTTCCGCTAGATTAGGACTGATCATCCAACTTCCCGTCTTCTGTTCCTTTCAGGCTGTAATTTACACAGCCTCCTGTCGACGCACTTCCTTAATTAGAAGAAGGTAAAGGTTTCAGATAAAAAATAAGAAAAAAAAAAACAGTCCAAAAAAACTCAAATAAAACACTGAGCCTACAGGCTCTTTTTATTCATGTTTCATAATACTTTACAGATGGAACAACTGGGAATTCCTATTTTACTATCATCACAAAGGATATAGTTTAGCTATATCGAAAATGCTCTGCTGCTCTTCCATACTTGACACTGTATTATTGATACAAACAAAACTTCAAAACTTAAAAGTGTTTTAGATTTACAATCATTTTAGGAAATAATTTATTGCACATCTACAGTGCTCAAGTATTTTAATGTTCTCAACTTTCTATCTCCAAGTCTGGCTCCTGAACTCCCGATTCTTCTATCCAACTTGACAACTCCATTCGAATGTCTGATGGTCTTCTCAAACTTAACACATCCCAACCTGAATTCCTGGTATTTCCTCTAAAACCTACTCTACCCAGTTTTTTCCAGTCATTTTGGTGGTGATTCAGTACTTCTAGCTGCTCAGACCAAAAACCTTGGCTCCTGACCCCTCTTTCTGTCACAGTCAGGGAATCCTGCTGATTCAATCCTCATAACATAACAGAACTCTGTATAACCACCCAACTTCACAGTTACTATCATGCTCCAATTAAAGTCTTCGCAACTGCTTGCAAAGATTGCAAAATCTTACCCTGGCTCCAGCTGTGACTGTACTTACTATTTCTCACTTGCTGCCTTTCTTCTCGTCACAATGACCTCTCCTTGTTATCCCATGAACACATGGAGCATTCTTCCCCGCCGTACGTCTTCGCACAGCCTGTTCTCACTACCTGAAAAGCTTTTCTGTTAGATATTCAGGTGGCTAATGCCTTTCTTCTTCTTGTGGTAAACTGCTGCATTAACTGCTACTCATTTGTCCATCCTCCCCTGTATGAAACATGACTTTGCCTCTTCTCCCATCAAGAGGCCAAGTCTACTTCTCTATCCCTTAAAAATGGGATTGGCCAAGTGATTTGCTTTGGCCAATGAAATAACAAACAAAACACAAGCTGAGGCTTGAAAAGTGTAGGCTTACCTGCTGCTGGACCCCTTCTGGCATCACTAGACGACGAGAGCCACCAGCTGTGTGCATGAAGCCACCTGAGTTCATGTGACTAGCCCCAGATGAGTCAGCTCTAATCTCAAGAATCACCCAGTCAACCCACAGAATCAAGAAAAATAATAATACAGGAGATAAATGTATATGCTCAAAAAATATGACTTGCTCATTTAAAGCCAAGATTTAAAATAATTTTCCCTCTGGAACCCTATGCCCTTTCTACAACATTCCATTTAAAACCTCATAAATATTTTGAACTTTAGAATTTAGTTTGAACCACCTTAATACACATTTCCCAAATTTAAGAATATTAAAATAAGCATGTATAATCTGATGCAGATTGAGAATTCAATTACAAGTGAGAGAAGTCAGTCCCAGGATTCGTCAATCTCTCTGCCTTTGCTCTTGCTGCTGTTTCCTCACTATCCTTTCCTCCAATCCTTCAAGACGCTCCTAAAGGTCACCTTAAAGAGACGATATATAGGAAAAGTGAGGAAACTTTTAAGTAAAGATGTCCCTTACCAGACGATAATCTTAGGTAGCCGAATGTAGGACTAGAGAGCTTAAATAGGATATTTTTAAAGAGATCTGATACTATCAAAAAACAGATATCTGATACTATATACAAACTTAGGTTATAATAAAAATGGCATTGATAAAAACATTAAATTCTATTTTGTGTAGAAAAAACAAAAATGAGAAAAACTGTTCATTAGGCGGTATAAGCTAATGATTTCAAACCACTGTGAATCATTTTTTTAAATCCCGCTATCACATCATTCCAGTTAAATAGTTAAATGTAAAAAGTATCAGAAGAAAATACAAACATCTTTATATTATATGGTAAGAAATGTCTTTCTACTCATGACACAAACAGCAGAAAAAAATAAGGAAAAGGATGACAGTTAGCTACATGAAAAATTTAAAGCACCATAACCAAATCTAATGTGAAAGACATTAGACTAATGTGGGAGACTATGACAAAAAAAAAAAAAAAAAATCCCTATAAAAGGAGAATAAAAACAAAACCTAGTCCTGGGTTTGGCCGACACAGGCAAATACATTTGTTGAAACTTGGCAAACACTTTACAGAAAATAAAGTTTCTACTCTACTTAAAAAACCAAAACTACGACTCTTAGGCAATATATTGTCAGTGTGTAAGAAAAACAGTACTGTACAGAGCTACGACAGCAGGCTCGTTCTCAGGAAAACAGTCTTGGCCTCTTCATCCAAAGACTGGCCAATGAGCATCTAATGCCGTTTTAAGTTTAAATGTTCAAAGTATAAAGATTCATGCATTTAATATAAATTTTACCTCAAAAGAAAAAAAAAGCTACAAAATTTTGAAACTATAGTCAATGATAAGACTGCTACAGTATTGAGATGCAAATGTTCCAATGCATGTGCTTTAGACAGGACACATGTGTGAAAAGCAAGTAGAAACTGTTCATGGTAACATCTAGGTGGTGGGTATGAGTGCTCATTATAAAATGTCCACTTTGTTATATGTCTAAAAACTTTCATAATAAAATGTGGGAGAGATGGAATCAAACACTCTTAATAGAAAAATGGACAGTGGGCATGAATAAGTACCTCACAAAAAAAAAAAAAATGTGGCCAAACACAAGAGAAGATGTTCAAAGATGTTCATTCTCACAACCTCAGAGCAGAAAGGTTCACTCACGGAGAAGAGGAGAGACCCAGGGGTGCCTCAAACCCAGGCCAGGGATTCTAAGGGACTAGGGGACAGAAAGACGGAAGTGCTGGTGGCTCAAGATTAAACTGGAAGACCTTGGAACTTGGCCATTTATGGTAAAGATGCGCTAACACCGGATCTTCCTGGCCAACAGGCCCTTGGTTCTGAAAGGGTTCTGGTGTCAAGTTCTGGTTATGTCCTAGTCCTCTGGTGCCACGGAAGGGTGGGGTAAGAATGAGACTTTGGCTCTGGGAGCAGCGGGAGGCCAAAACTCTTCCTTCTGGGCATGCCTAGCTGCATGACTTGGTCTGTTCTCTCTGAAAAGCAACTCAGTATCTCATTAAACAGGACAGGACCACTTAAGCTGGTTCTGTGGTTACATAGCTACAAATAGAATTGCTAGATGGCATAATTCCATTTCTAATTCTTTTAAGGAACTGCCATACTGTTTTCTATAGTGGCTGCACCATTTATATTCTCACAAAGAGTACACAAGGGCCCCAATTTCTCCACATCTCTGCCAACATTTGTTATTTTCTGTTTTGTTTGTTTTTTATAGTAGCCATCCTAATGAGTGTGAGGTGGTCGATTTGCTTTTATGTAAACCTTATATGCTTTCTTTGTCCTACAAAAGAGGTGAAAAGCTCTCTTAAAATATATTCCATAAACTAACAAAAATCATTCTAGAAGATATTGAAAATGGAAAAGAAGAAACAGTCTTTCAAAGCAGGATTTTAAGGGACAATAAAACTGTGGTTCACGTGAAATGGCAAAACAAAGAAACAAACAAACAAACCAAGGGGGAACAAATAAAGACGAGGCATTCCCACTCCTCTCTGAAATTCCCCGATGCCAACTGCCTGCTTGGATTTCTGAGTTCCTTACGCCCATATTCTGCCTTCCATCGGGGTATTTCCCCTCACCCCTACCCCCACCTGTGTTCTGGGACTTTGCTTGCAGTCAATCCCTTCCTGTCGTGGTCTTCTTTTCTACTTCAGCTCTTGCAACTGGGTCAGTGCTTGCCGAATTGAGTGGGTGACTGAGTGGCAGGGCCCCACCCTTCCCAGTTAATAGGGTCATCTGTGTCCCTTGGCATTAAGAGGGCATCAGTGATAAACATAGATGTTGGGAAAGCTGGGCTAAAAACCAATCCCATTAAGACCCTGAAAGCTTGAATTAATGTTTAATTAAATCTGGAAACAGATAAAAAACACACAAAGAAGATTATCAACACATACTAAATCAGAAAGGTATCCTAGTCTTGGGATTTTGAACCCAAAAGAAACTTTAACTCAACTAGAAAATTAAACTAAAAAGAGATTTAAGACTACCTAGAAGGACTCTTTGAATCTAGAATTCATTAGCTAAGTACCTTCCAGAGATCTACAATAAAGCAAAAAAGTTTAAAGTCAAAGGTATTAATTTAATACTAAATAGTTTACATTCGAAAATAAAAAAGTATACATTAGAATTTACACACATACATCCAACACACACAAAATCTATGGAACAGTTGTTACCGCTTTATCAAAACTCCAGTCACGTATGCTTTTCAAAGAACAAAGTGTTTTACACTTACATTTGTCAAAATGAATCCAGGTGTGAAAAGTAAAAGGGGATGCTGATTACCATTAATCCTAAAAGTCACCATTCTAGCATAAAAAGGCAGATACTGCGTGATAATACAATTTCTTAAGTATAGGCTAAATATTAAACTAAAAATTTCTTTATATAAATTCAATGTTGTTTACGATTTAAAAAACGACATGATAATGAAACCATTAAAGAAGGTTAGAAAACATAAATATATCTTAACATTATTAGCTCCTTGCTCCAATACTTAGGAAAGGAGCAAACAGACCATGAAGTATTTTGAAAGTTACTTTCCTTACACAATACCCAAATAATATTGTTTTTTATATGGCAGGACTTATGGGCCTAGATAAACAAGCATTTTCACAATTCATCATCTACTTTGCTTTCAATTACACAGTATATATCAACTGTAGAAGATATAAATGTAGCAAAAATAATTTAAAGTCACCCCCAATCCTATACATTCACTTTGAAAAGAGTTAATGAAACCAAACATTTAAAGTATATTATCATGTTTGTAATGTTGCATTAAAAAAAAAAAAAAAAAAGGCAAGAGAAATATTTAACATCATTAACATTATATCTGAAAATCTCTCAATTACCAAAATGTCAGGTCCCTAAGGTAACTTAGGGGGCGAGGGTTACTTCATCTGTTCTCTTCCTCAGCCTGGATGTTACATTCAGAGAAAACCACCTCAGAATGCTGCTTCAGCCCACTTCTGCTTTACCAGTCACACCAATTTCGATTGCTCAACAGCTACCCCACCCATCCTGACGCTTCAGGGAATACAAGTGTGCAAGCCATTCACCTCATCAGCTGTAAACACAGCTCATCTCCTGGGAAAATCTGGGAAGAGTCCAAGGCAGACACGTCTCCTGAATCAGAGCAAAGAAGTCTTTCCCAATCACCATTTCGTTTTGATTCAAGCTACGTCACCAGTTTAATTTGCAAGCCGACTGCCCTTCCAAATAAATAATAAAATCCAAATTCTTTACATAAATACGATTAAGGCAACTCATCAGACGTGGAGAATTTCTAACAATAAGCTCCAACTCCAGAAAAAATGAGAAGGGAAGCCCACTTTCACTTAGACAAAAAAAAAAAAAAAAAATGGGAGCGGAGTTTTGACATATTTCTCAAGAAATATAACTCTTAAGGACAATACCACATGTCTATAGTACAATATAAGGAAAAAAGACCATTTTACAACAGGCCTACATGCCACAATGTTTTAAAAATCACACTCTTCAATATGAAATTTCTGGAGGAAAGAAGTATGCCATCTAAAAACCTTGCTGGAATTTCTTTGTAACTTTTTAAGCAATTGGTTGTATTTTAGATTCTATTTATTTAAAAGCCTCAGAAAACAAACTAATTTCGACTTTCTATTTAATGAGCATGGAAGAACCCTCATCAGTGATAAAATAGTGTATTTCAAATGAATGAAATTTCACTCTTAATTCTTGAGGGTTCTAGTTCTAAGTTAAGTTGTCCACAGGGTGGCAGTCTCACAGTCTTAACTTTGTCTGGATTCAATGTAAAATTTCAGCGTTCAATAAACCACATACACATACGCACACAGAGGACGATAAAGATTTACTGTCTGACCAACCCTAGGAACAAAAATCCCCTGTCCTCTCAAAAAAAAAAAAAAAATCTATGCTTTGTAACTTCCCTATTTCTTTTAGGAGTGTTTACTTCCTAACATCTTAAATATTTCCTTCAGCGTATCTCTTTTATCTGATCCTTTCTATTCTGCTGCCACCACGTTATTTAGGGAGAGACGAGAGGCAAGAAGAGCTCTTAGGTTATTACTTTGCTTTGGTCAAGGCCTAACCGAGAGACAATGGGAGCTGGAATAGGAAGATGGGAGTGAACACAATGCACACAATCTTTCTATCCTCCAGTTCATCCTGCATACTACCACCTAATTAATTTTATTTAAAAAATTACCAGAAATCCCTTCTACTAGCTAAGTAAATTCCCTATGCCAAAATTCAAGGACTTTCATAAGGAGAACCTTCCAAAACCTTCCATCTAAATGTTCTTCAAGAGTCAAGGGGTTTATGTAAAATAAACTTAACTTTGAACACACTTTGCAACTTCCTGGTATTCATTCATTCATTCAAACATTTTATGAATGCTCAGAGCGCCCAGCACTGTTCCAAGTGCTGGTGAAACCCAAGGGGAACAAGTCAAAGTCCCTGCTCCAAAGTTATACTCCAGGACTGGATAGTCTTGGGTTGAGAGCTATTAGGGGAAAACAGACAAGACCCCAAGCACTTCTAGCTCTCTGCAGAAAGAATAACGCTCTTCCCAAGGATGGGCCCTTAGAAGCACACTAGGGGTTTGAGGAATAATAAAAAAACACCAGAGATCTGCCAGCACTGATATAACATTCTCTGCTACAGACCCTAATCTATTTTTGCAGCCTTATTTTCCATTCCCATACTATTCGTATCCTCAGTTAAGCCAAAATGTGCTAGCAACTATTAATGTGCCTCTGTTCCTGCCTGCTTCCTAAGGCCTTGCCTCCCACAATATCATCTCCACCAGCAAAAGCCTCACCTGACTTCGAAGCTTATCTCAAATGCTGCTGCTCCGAGAGGAGGTCCTTCCCCATTCCCTTCACACAAACCCAGACTTGGTATTTTGGAGTACTTACAACCAACCCTTGGTTCAGTTCCGTCTGAGCATTTATCATACTATTTGTTATTTCATAATTAAAGGACCTGTACATCTGAACCTCCATCAGCTATTTATTGAGCACTTGCTACATCCCTGGACTATCTAGAAACTAGAGTCGCAGTGTTAAATTATTCCATTATTATTTTTTAAATATTCAATATCCTGATGAGAAATGCAAAATGTGGAAACAAATATTCTATAAGCTTTTTATTGCTTCAAGCTTTTATCGATTTTTTGAGATATAATTTACACACCCTAAATTTCACCCATTTAAAGAGTAGAATTCAATGTGTTTTAGTATACTTATAAAATTGTGCAGCCATCACCATATCTAATTTCAGGACATTTTAATCACTTTAAAAAGAAACCTTGTCCCTACATTGGTCACTTCCCATCCCCCTATTACTGCCCCCCCATCTCCCAATCCTAGGCAACCATAATCTGTCCTCTTTCTCTATAGATTTGCCTATTCTGAACATTTCATATAAATGAAATCGTACAAGATCTGATTTTTTTGAGCCTGGCTTCTTTAATTCAGCATAACATTCTCGACATTCATCCCTAACATGGCACATATCAGCACTCCCTTTTTATTGCTAAATGATATATGATTGTAGAAACACACCAACTTTTATTGATTCATTCATCACTTCGTGGACATTTGGGTTGTTTCCACTTTCTGCTTATGAATAATGCTGCTTTAAAATTTGTGTACAAGTTTTTGTGCGCACCTATGTTTCAATTTCTCTTGGGTATATGCCTAGGAGAGGAACTGTTGGATCAGTGGTAACCCAGCGTTTAACATTTTGAGAGACTGTTGAACTGGTTTCCAAAGTGGCTGCACCGTTTTACGTCTCCACCAGCAACGCATGAGGGTTCCAACTCCTCTCCTGTTTGAATCTTACAGAATAAGAATGACCTCACTATACAATATCCTTACCTCCTGGAACTTCTAGTGGAATAAGACAAGAAAGAAACTGAAAAACATAAACGTGTTAATTTTAGATAAGAAAAAGGAGAAAATAAAACAGGGCAAACTAACCAGAAAGTAACCAGCACCAAAGGGAGTCCAGAGCTGGATGGTCAGAAAAGACGTGTCTGAGAAGATAATGCTGATCTGAGATGTGAAGAGCTGGAGGGGAAATATTCCAGGCAGTGGAAAAGAGAAAAACTGAGAAAAGAACGAGTTTGGCAAGTTTAGGGAACAAAATGGAAGCCAGTGCAGTTGAAGTATAATGAAGAGGCAGAGGAGGTAGGAGTCGTGCAGGTGAGCAGAGGCCAGATAACTCTGGGCTTCAGAGATCATGGTAAACAAGGTCGCTGGATTTTAAAATGCCATCATCATTTTTTTAATCTCGTATATTTCTTTAAATACAGGTGTCCGCCTATGCAAAAGCTTATTGACCTTTCGGATATCTTATGACTACACCTAAAAGTAGCAAATATTAAAGAGACTATTTTGGTAAATCCACACCATTTAATTAGTATCACTTTAGTTTTGTGGCCCAAGACAGAGTCCCGATGGTGTTTTGGTAGTCATGCCTATGAATTACAAGCATATAAATGAACCCTTACAAAGTCATCAATCACCTAGCCTTAACCATATGCCTTTCTGACAATAGCTAGCAGCTCTGTCTTAGAATATTAAAGTCATTTCTAACAAACCAAACCAATAAGAACATAGGTGCAGATCATTCTCATAACTTAAACCTAGATTTCATTCTTTATTGAATTCTAGTTTACTGACCACTTTTCTCCATTCTACTAATTAAAAATATTCAACTACTAAACATAAAACCTATGGGCACAAAATAGTCTATATTTTTCTATATTGTTCGAATCTTTTAAAACAAACACTTTTCATATATTACTGCTACAGTTGGCTTTTTCAAAGAGACAAAAAAAAATGTTTTGGAAACTCTAGTGACATAAATGTCACTCCCTTGATAAAAGAGCCTGTTATCCCGTCCCAGCTTCATATCCATGGCTCTCCCTCCAGGCACTGTGTGCTCCTGCAGAAGCAGACGCCTTACTGGCCTCATTCTTGTTTCCCCCACCTCAGCTTTATGATTCACATTCCCCACTGGAGATAGCCAACCAGTTCTTCAAGGTCCAGGGCAAACCCTGTCCCTTCCATGTCTCTTCTCCAAGCCTCTTCCCTGAGCAGAAACGTCCTGCCTCTCTGTGCTCCTGCAGCACATCACCACATGTGCATCTGCATCTCATACAGAGATACTGTCCCCAAACTGCTCCCCTCAGTATGCCCTCAAGTACAAACAGAGTAACGCTGTTTGCAATTACTGGGTGCTCAGTTGAAAGCCACATCCATTTCAGCACCATTGGGCACACTATGATACCAAGTCATTATTAAATGCAAGGTCAGGGGGTCAAGACCACTTTAGAGGCAGTTAAGGCAGAGCAGTCTTTCCCTCCTGCCTCATTTGGACCTAATTCCTTAATAAATGGTGTCTTAATAATCACACAATCCCACTATTTAAATGAAACTTTTCCAAGCTCATTACCTGTTTAAGAACTGCTGGACAATTCTTGCGACTCTGTCCGAAGTCTGTGAGTGATATGTACCATCAAGAATGGATGGCTCGAAACCCAGAGCACAGAGAAGATGAAAGATCTACACAGGTCACAGAGCTGACCACAGGGGCCAACATGTGATTCTATTCAGTATTCTACACACTACAGCCTAACATGAAGAACCTGAACATCAGTAACTTTCAAACGCATCTGATGGTGCTTAGTGTAGGGTAAATAGCCGAATACTTATATTAATGAAGATAGTTTAAAATGTTCTTAGTTGTGGTTTATTTGCGATGTAAAAATAATCCTTAATCACGTAGATCGTATTAAGATTATTTCAAAACTCACTGTGCAGTTAAAAGTATATAAAAGTTTGGCAAAACTTCTGTTCTTAGTAATGGCACTGACCGAAGACCTATCCACAAGACCCACTTTTTCCTTCTTCATTGGTTCCCAGAAGCCCAATAGACTAAACATTATAGCTCACCCCATTTTCTAATTTCAGCTTGCATTCAAGATAACGCTTTTGTTTCATCTACAGCTCACATGCTGCTGACACAGCTGCCCCTTCTTCGTAATAAACACTGGGCTTCTATATTTAAAAATACAGTGAAACTTTGTTATAACATCCCCTCCCCAGTCTCTGGCCAATATTCTCTCTTCTCAGCCCCACCTCCACCCCAGGCTTCTCTATCGCCGGCGCTCAGAGCGTTAGACCCTTTGGAAAGTTCTTCTTTACAGACATCTCATCGTGGTGGCACTTTTCTTCGCAGCTCGTGCGCGCGCGCGCGCGCGTGTGTGTGTGTGCAAAGGACGGGGAAGGACTCCTTTCCCCAGAGGCCTTCCCAAGCTCTCAAGTCTGTGGCTCGGGAGTCTGCGGGACTTTCCGAGCAGCGCCCAGCGCGCAGCACCCAGCACCCCGACGTCCAGCGGGGACGGGCTCCCAGCGTGCGCCTCCCGGGGGGCTGCGCTGTTGCTGGGGGCGGTGGGCGTCCTGGTGAGCGCCCAACGGAGGGGCTGGGGGCGGCTGGGGGCAGCTGGGGACAGCCGGGGGCCCCGGGCGCCGAGGGCGGGGGGCAGACACGCCCGCGTCCCCTTGGGCAGCCGGTAGGGGGCGGTCGCGGAGGGTGTGGGCCCAAGGGGAGCGCGGGGAGGAGATAAGTCGAGGCCAGAGTTAATCATCACCTCCCAAGCATCTGGCAAAGGACGGCCCGGGGCCGCGGTGGCGGGAGGCAGCCCCGGGGAAAGTGAAACTCCCTGCCCGCGGCGCAGCGCCGCCAGCCTGCGGTGGGGGGACAGGGACGAGGAACCCCGGGCGCGCTCGCGGGGCGCAGCACTCGTGACTCCCAAAGCGGTGCGGCCCAGGGCCCGGCGCAACCAGCCATGACTAAGGATCATTTTCCACGAACACACCGGGAGAGGCGGACGGGAAGGGAGCCAGAGTCACTGGGAATAAAATAAGTTAGTGCCCCCATCCTGATATTTTAAAAATAAAAAACGATGGACGTTCCCATACCGGGAGTCGAACCCGGGCCGCCTGGGTGAAAACCAGGAATCCTAACCGCTAGACCATATGGGAAGTGCTGGTAGGACTCCCCGTGTCTCACCTGACAAGGGCTCGCGCCGCCGCCTGGGCTTCGCCGCGCTCGCCGCCACTCCCGCCTCCGCCGTGTCCGCGACTCCGGAGCCGCTCGCCGCTGCCCACGCGCTCCCGAGCGAGGGGACGAGCCCGGCCCCGGCGCGCGGGCGACGCGCAGGCGGACCGCGGCCGCCCAGCTGCCTCGGGAAAGTTTTGAGCAAAGCCCGGCAGCTCGCGGCCCCGATTCCACCTGGTTCACCTTTCCTTTTTTAACTCCGCCAACGGCCCCCAGCCTACAGGTCCGCGTTTCTCCGCTGGTCAAAGTGCGTGCGGACTAGTTGGCAAAGTGGAGGGCGGCGACGTCTTGGGGAACAGCTGTTTGCGTTCGGGGCGGAGGCGGCGCGCGCGCTCCTCGGCCACGAGCCAGCGAGTCGGGAAGAAGGGTGGGCGTCTGGATCCCGGGGAAAGGGACAGACGGGGGACGGCGGATGACGCGGAGACCTAAAGCTTCGAGCTCGGGCCCCCGGCGTAGGTCCCGTCGCGATTTCGGCCCCGCTCGGTGACCTCGCTCCTTTTATACCGACCCCACCTCTCCGGGCCGGGAGCACCGCCCCCGGGGGGGAGGAGGCGGCGGCGGCGGCGGCGGCGGCGGCGGCGGGCGGGGGGGAGGGACGGGGCAAGGGCGCGCGCGCGCGCGCGCGCGGATTGACGCGTCCGGGCACCCGTAGCGCGGACCGCGGCACGCCGGGCGCGGGGACGGGAGGGCGGTGTCCACGGTCCGGGGCTCGGGCGGGCCTCGCGGCGGGCCGGGCTCCCACTCGCCCCGCGCGGAGGCCGGGCGCTCGAGCTGGGCCGGCGGAGACGCGCGGAGCGACCGGCCGCGTCATGTGAGTCGGGCCCCAGGCTGAGAACAAGGACGCGTTGTTCCCCCCGCCGGCCCCTTCCCCGCCGGCTCCTGCCCCCGCCGGCAGCCCCCTCCTCCCCGCCCTCCGGCTGGAGGCGGGACGGGCGCGCTCTTAACTCGCTGCGGACCGGCGCCCGAGCGCCAGGGCGGGTTCTCGGGGCGGAGTGGACGTGCTGCCCCCCGGAGCAGCCTGGGGGCAGGGAGGGCGCGCTCGGCGGAGGGAGGGAGGCGGGCGGCCGGGCGGCGGCGGCGGCGGCGCGCCCCCTCCGCCTACGCTCTCGGGGGTCACCCGCACCCTTCTCCTTCCCGCACCCCTTGAACCCTGGGCGATGGTGAAACTTCAGGGTTGGCCTGTGGCCACTGCTGAGCTCCTCCGCCCTGGAAGCGGCCAGCCCTGGTTAGAGTAAAGATGTTTTGTTTTTTTTCTATTGCTAGCTGAGAGGTCCCTTGGCGTTTCTCTCTCTCTCTCTCTCTCTCTCAAGAACAAATTGTATTAACTGACGGTCTCGGAGGAACCAGTCTCTCACCACAGGAGTCTTGTGCTTTGTTCTTTTGGTGGAAATAACTTGATTTAATGCAGACTTTATGAGTTTCTTCAGGCCTCCATTACAGTAACCTCTCCAAAATGCTAGAAAAGAATGGAAAGGATAACTCTTCTCTAAGATGTACCTTATTTCTTCACGCTGATGACAGTAACACATGAGGGAAACAAAAATTTTTAAGCTGTTTTATTTCAGGGAGTTTTAAAGCCGGTGCAGACTTTTTCTGTTCTACTGGCAACAGAATTTCGGTTGACTACTTCAGTCAGGTGAACAATGAAACGGCGCTGTGTATAACAAAACAAGATTGAGTAGCCGAGGCTTCTATTTCAAACTGTAAGAAGATATAAAGCATGCAGAACTTTACCTTTTTAAATTCTGAATAAGCTTAGACTTGTTTTTCCCTTTTTCAGGGCAGACTACTGGAAGTCACAACCAAAGAAATTCTGTGATTACTGCAAGTGCTGGATAGCGGACAATAGGCCTGTATGATAATTCTACTATTAGAGATTTTGCTAATGTTGTATTTATGTAAAGTGTACCTTTTTGATCTAAACTCAGAGTTTTCAAAGCACTCTCCTATACATTGCTTTTGATTTTTCAAAACGTTGAAAGATAGCTCTTCTTTCATTCCTTTTAGGAAAGCTTTGAGCCTTCTTTTTCATCAGCCTAAATTTTATTATATATTTAGCTAAATTATTTCTCTTTGGCCCATCA
>CM053508.1:3320462-3356990 GCA_028627145.1 Eidolon dupreanum | reverse complement strand
TTTCCTTTACTAAATGTATTTGGGTTTTTCCATATAAATTCAGAGAGAAATAAATGCATTCATTATACATTTATGTAGCATCTTACTCTCCAGAAATAGAAAATTTAGTATCAGAAATAACTGTTTACAAGGAGAAATTTTAAAGAGCTATAATATAATAGAGATGTAACTAAAATTATATGGCAATTCAAAATAGTGAGGAATTAGCTGTGATTATGTGTATCTGAGAGATTATCACAGAAATTACTTTTGAGCTGATCTGTGAGTTAAAATGAAGACATCAGGAATGATAGCATTTTACCATTTGTATTCCTAGCACCTAACACAATGCCTGGTATGGTGCAGACACTCCATAGGTGTTTCTGTTGAAAAGGACTATGGTGGCTTGTTATGAGGGTGTAGCAAGCATTCCAGACAGGTAGAACAATATGACCCAAAAAAAGCTTTGAAAGTTTGGAAAATAAAGAGTCATCTGGTGGAAGTAAACCATGAAGCTCTCTGAAGATGATACGGCAGAAGAAAGGCTGGGAAAATAGATTGGGACCATATCATGGAGGGCTGGGAGAATAGATGATGGTGCCAGTTACTGAGATATGAAATGTAGAAACAGAGAGTTTAAGTGAGACAGTGATGGATTCAATTTTGGGTAGGTTGAGGTTGAGATACCTATAGACCATTCATGTGGCAATTTTCAATAGATAATTAATGGTTAGAGTTGGGAATTAGGGAGATAAATTGAGTCTGGGAATGTAAATAATATGTTAACTTTCAGGAGTATATGAGATCACAAAGAAAAAGAGAACAAGAAGTAACATGAGTGAGAAGTACATATATTAAAGGAATGGATAAAAGAAAAGCCAAAAAAATAAAGTTAAGAATGGTCAGGAAAGCAGGAAATGAGATCAGAGAGTTAATCATGAAGAAAACCTTGGGGTCCAAGTGTTGTTGTAATTATTAGGATCTTTAGAACCACAGTCAGTTTTAGACTATAGAAATAGTACTAATCACTGAGTTCACACTAAGCTTTCAGTGAAGTGCATGTAAATGGTTTACAGTGAACCATGTATGATTATATGCTAGAGATTATAATTATGTCTTCAAATTTACATAGAAACTATTTACGTCTTCCTTCTAGTGCTACTGCTTGTTTTCTTTGTTCACTACCCTTGATTTCACAACACTTGATTTTAATTCCTGCAAACTTTTATCTTATTCTTCCCCTGAGTCATTCATTCTATCTCTCCTCTCCCCCACCGCAAGATGTCAAAAGGCTATCTCATTCCTTCCAAATTTATCAAGCCTGCATTCCGTGAAGTCTTTAAGAGACGCCCTATCTGGCTCTAATAATTCTTGTGGAAGTACCAGTAACTTCTAATCCTTTATTCTGTCCTTCCTTCTCTGTTAGGTAGCAGTCGTGTATTCTTGTGTGCAATACTACTGGGATGTATGTTGGTCCTTTTTATTTTTCAATTATGTTTATAACTATAGACCTGTAGTGTTCAGTACACACTGAATACCTTGTAAATTTTTGCCAAATTAAGTTTTTTGGAAAGTTTTTTTTTTTTAAGCAAAAATATTTTTATAATACAATATATTTTGCTTTAAGCATCTCAGTGGGAGAAACCTGAAGGATTTCAAGGAAACTTAAAAAAGGTAACTAAAGTACATTAATAGTGTCTTTGCTTCTGTCTTTAAAGTGATTGGCTCCTGGGATTTTTATAGAGTATTGTTAAGCAAATTTACTTCCAAATAAGCTCCTACCCACCACCTGCAGATACTTTGTTCCTTTCTTCCTATAATCCTTTTATTAGAAGGCTGGGTGGATGTCGAAAGTGGTTTCTACCCAAAACTCCATGCAGGGCAAATATTATTAGTTGTCATTCATATGTCCCTGTCCACCTGAGAATTATTCCTGGCTTTCAGAAGTGAGACATACTCCCCGAAAGCTGGCCTGTGATTAACACAAACCAAGCGTCCTGGGCCAGGAGCAGTACCACCAGTCCTAACTCTCAGGTGTCAAGAGGAAGGGAGAGGGTCCCTAACCCTGTCTTAGTTACCTAATACGTAACCTCATTGTTATGTGCAGTTTATGCTGGTTTTTTCCTCCCGTTTAGACAGCAGCAAAGGCCATTTGGGTAGAAGGTTTAAGTGAAGACGGCTATACCTATTATTATAATACAGAAACAGGAGGTAGGTCCTTTGATTAACTATCTAAAATTGTACCTGAAACTGCTTATTAGCCTGCTGATAAATCACCTGAACTAGAGAATTTTAGTACATATAGTATATATAGTGATAAACATTTTTATAGCAATTGTGTATTACCCTTTATAGTTAAAAATATTAATACAATGGAAAAGCAAGAAATGTACCTATATATAATATACTGCACTATGCAATGTTATTCTCAACTGATAGTGCATGCACAAATTTTAGAGTCCTTTTTACTTTCTCTACTATTACTGATTTTTATCATGATTATTTTAGAAACACAGTCATTACCTTAGAAAGGTACCTTGGAAGGCACCTAGTTCAACTTGTTCCTTTCTTGAAAAAAAAAAACAAAACCGATGCTGTTTTAGCAGTGGCTGAGATTGTCAAATTTTCACTTTTACTAATTTAATAATGTTTCAGTTACATAAATATTTATAAAACATGCATAATTATTGTTACCTAATTATCTGTTTTTCAGATTAAGATTTTATCTAATTTAATTTCATAAAACTGGTTTTAAGGTAATTGTACTTGTTTCTTCTGCAGTTAAACTAAAACAGTTATTAGTACTGGTGTAACTTCAGCGTGATTTTTTTTTTTTTTTTTTTTTTTTTTGCTGTTGCATTTTTTAATTCCTACTACCCAAAGCCTTCCACATGGCATTACATTTTTAGGCAGAAAAAGCCCTTTTAACCTGTAGGTAGATACCTTGTTTTCCCAACGATAGCAGTGGTCATCTTAGTTACGTTGAGGTACTGAATCATAGAGACCTAGGCAATATATCTTGTTGCTCTAGAGTGAGATCCGAGCTCAGTGCACAGCTTCTTTCCTTACCTGCATGATGGTGGGCACATCACTGAGCCTGTAGTTGCTCTTCGGTAAAACAGAGACGATCATGAACTCGGGGGCCATGAGAGTCAGGTGTCTACGAAGTTCTCACAACAGTGCCTGGTACATAGTAGACGCTTAACAAATTATTTATTTCCTGAGAATTTTTTTGTGTGAAACAGACAAGGAAAAATAGCGTTTTTCATTAGCACTAGCAAGTATCCTATATTAATAAGGGACTGTATATACTGATTTGTCCTCAGTAGTTTCAGTTTATGTCTAGACCACTGTAATTATTAATAGAACCCCTTTCATTCTAAACACTGTTCCAGTTGGACAATACATATTAGAGTCTCTTTCCCTTTTCTTAAACTAAAAATAGATAATAACTGAAAGATAATTAGAAATGCTATCATTTCACTAAAAGCCCAATAAACCACTAGGTGGCAGTAGAGTTCAAGCAAGATTTTTTTTTTTCCAACTATAAAAATGACATATTCGTTCACATTTTTACAGTATGATTTCACTGTATGAGGATCCCAGAAAATCTTTGTGCTAAATAAACCCCAGGAAATCTGATGTGTGCTCACTATTACATATATTTCCTGAAACTGGTGTCAGTTAAATCATGAGAGTCCTTAGAAAATATTGCCCAGTTCTTAGGTCTCATTCCATCGGGGCTGTAGTTGATGCAATTCAGATTGTTTGAAATCAATTTCTGAAAGATACAAGAGCTTACAGAAGTCTTATTATCTTCTTGGTCAAGCATGGTATGAAATAAATGCACTGTTGTCATTTAACGTAAGTGACAGGAAGCATTCTATTGGGAATTACTTCTGAATTGAATCGGTAACCAAATAACATGACTATTAAAATGTGTCGAATAGAATCCAGATGGGAAAAACCTGATGATTTCATTCCACACTCTGGCGATCTGAGTTCTAGTAAAGTCAGTGAAAAGGCACTTGGCACCGTAGAAGAGTCCAGATCATCAGATTCGCATAGCGGCTCTGATGGGGAACAGAAAGCAGAAAAAGGAGAGGTCTCCACACAAACACCAAAGCTGAAAATAAAGTTTAAGGTAGGTTCTTGATTTACTCTTTACAGAAGTTCATCAATTTATAAAAAACCGTATAGACTTCAGTTTTCTGGTGGAAGATAGACATAAAACCAAGACACGTATTCTGGCAACTGGATAGATAGATGTACCATTTATTGATATCTGTTTGGTAGCAAGACAAATTCATTTTTAGACCTGAGTTTGAAATACCTCTGTAACATTTAGAGAGCTGTCGGAACATGCAAGTCAGAATGTCTAGGCTGCAGCTGCTAATATGAGTATCGTCAGCTTTCTGGTAGTAATCTAAATCTCAGAATGGGTGTGGGAACCTAGGAAAATGACCCTGGGGAACATTAAACATTTAAGTAGCAGACAGAAAGAGGTGGCCACAAGGTAGAATGAGGAAAGAGTGATCAGAAAGGTGTACAAAGAAGCAGAAGAATTTAATATTTCAGAAGCCAAAGGAATAGCATTAGGATTAATTAGGCCTAGAAAAAGAAAAATGTCCATTGAATATTTCAGTAATGAGGTCCCCAATGCCTTTGTAGCAATTTAACCAAGATATTGGGTGGCAGAACTCAGATTACAGGGGGATGAAAAGTGGCTCAGTATGTGGTATATGTGTTTGGATATGAAATGAAGGTAGAAATTAGATGGTAGGATGGTGGCTACCAATTGACTCTTAATCATGATAGATGTGTGGTGGTATTTCCTTTGAGAGGACCCCAAAGGAGGTAGAAAGGCAATACCAACAAGGGTAGGTGGATAGGTTGGTCTTGAACAAGTAATAAATTCATTTTCTGTAAGAAGGTTTCCATTTTCTGTAAGAAGGTATGACTATGGATGAATTGGCATCAGGGAGGAAATTGAAAGAGTCGTGCCTTTTAGCCTCAGTGTACTCATTCATAAAGAAATCAAAATTGCTTGCTGAGAGTGAGGAGCTTCGGGGGGCTTGACAATATTGGTGAATTGAAATTATCACTGAACTGGGGTGGGAGTGGAAATGAGCCAAGAGGATTGGCAGGTGCAGCTGAGGGCCCAGCCATGGTGTGAAAGTAAAAACAGATGTTGATGTAGTATTGCTAGTCCTGCTTTTGCGACCTTTCCAGGAACACTCGGGAGCCCAGGTGGCGAAGCATACAGGACACACAGCATTGATCCATGGTTGAGATTGCTGGCCTGAGCGGTGAAGGAATGTCAGGGATGTTGGAGAGAGGCTACTTTGAGGCCACAGCTAGGATCGTGTCACTGCCTGGATTTTCTGTCCCTACGCCATAAGTCTTAGTGGCACTGAGGGTGAGGGATGTATCCAGTTTGTAGAGGAGCAGCAGCAAAGATCTAGTAGTAACCATCTCACAGTGTCAAGTTTAGGTAACCCAGCGTCCATCCTGGGACAGATACTAATTTCAAGCAAACAAAATACTACAAAATACAGATGAGCAAGGACAAATTGTCTATAATCCTGGCATACATAACATTAGGTAACTAAAGACAGACATGCGTCGTTTTATTGCGCTTTGCTTTCTTGCGCTTCACAGATGTTTTGTGTTTTAAAACTTGAAGACCCCCACAGCAGTGGTCCGGAACTGAACCCGCAGTACCTCCGAGTCTGCCTGTATAGTGCAGACCAGACTCGTTGGCTTGGAAGCTCACAGAACTGAAGCTAGGGAATTTTTAAGCTCTAGGATGACAGCGAGTTTGAATAGAGAGAACACAGTGCCAGAGTTGCCACATTCATTGGTGAATATGGAGTAGTGGCCAGAGGTCATTCGATCACATAAGGAGGAATGGAAGAGAACTGTATAGAAAGTGGTAGTAGGAGCCTCACAGGAGAAGGCATTCATTGCATGAGGATCAAAGTAAAAAGTATGACGACCTTAGTAAACATGTTTTATTTTTAAAGAAGCGATGGCCTAGCAGCAGTCAAGATCTGCGAGAAAGCGGCCACTGCCTCCTAGTCCTGTGATCCCAGCAGCACGAGGGGACGAGTTAACATTCATGCAGATGACAACAAACAAACGGTGTCCCAGGACTGCCACCCATGGTCGTGAAGTTTGCAAAGAGGCAGAAATCTAGTTCATGGTCCGCTTGCTAAACTGGGTCACAGGGCTTGTTATCCCAGAAGAGGGGTGCCATAAAAGCACCAGCCCTAGCTAGGGACTCCTGTGGGAGCTTCGGCCTCCGGGGTGTGTCTTTCTCATCTCATGTAGCTACCAGTCGTACAGGCCACTAACATCCTGGTGATGTCCTCACCGTGAAGATGGCTTTCAGTTAAAACTAACAGGTTCAGGAAGTTGTTTAGATAAAGAGTTCAGAAGGGTCCGGTGACATGGCATTACATTCAAAAGGAGCGCAGTAAAAAGGAAGGTCACCATTGGATATGTAAGTAAGGAGAGAAAGCAAGAAAGAGAAGAGAGATAAAAAAGGCCAGCATATGTCTTTAATTGTAGAACATTATTTTAAAAAACAGCCTTGACCATGGTATGTTAACATTTTAGGTGTATTGAAAAACCTAATCAGGCATTGAAATTTTTTAATGTACATATGTTGTGTTACGTGCAAATTTAAACTAGTGAGTTAATGTATCGTTATTTATAAATCAATAATGAGACTATATTAAATTTTGTTTCTATTTCAGTAATGTGTTATTTCTTGACTTTGAATTTTCAGGAAAAAAGTAAAAATAGTGATAAAGGAACTGAACCAGAAAAACAGAAAGAAAAAAATATCCAAGAAGAGAATTCATCAGGTCCAAAGGAAGAAAAATCCAAAGCTCATAAAAAACCAAACCCCTATGGAGAATGGCAGGAAATCAAACAGGAAGTTGAGTCTCAGTAAGTACCTGCAACGTAATCCTGCTGTTGTTACAAGTGTTTTATACCCCAGCACTTCCGTAAATTGCAGTGACTACCTTGAAGAATAAGGTGCTCACTAAAAGTGTAGCTCATTTCTTTTATTTTCAGAGTGGTTTTATTTTTTCTAAGATTTTAAAATGTGAGTTAATGATTATTTTTTAAAAGTAAGCTAATTATTTTCATTCATACTTAAACATGACATTTCTGTTGACCACACATGTACACACTAACTAGCATTTTGTGCACATGACATTCTCACATTTGTGTCAGAAACAAATATCTGTGCTACCAATAAACGCTGCATATGAAACATCTAAAAGCAAGAAGAAAGCTCTTGTTACTGTCTCGAAAATGGCTTATGACCCTTACCAAGGTTTTTAAGCCAGTTTCAAATATCAGAGCAGTTTTATCAATTAAACAAGATCATGGTGAGATGTTACCTGTTTTATGTTATTAATTAGCTGTGTGTTCAAATCTGTTATTGTCTTAGGAGGATTTACACAAACAGGAAGATGCCAGCTTCACGAATTAGTGTTTCTTAAATGCTTACAAAATATTTAAGTGGAGGAAAAAATGTATTTACATGAGTTAAGCAGTTATTCTCTGAAACATTAATGTTTTGAAATGGTTATGTAGGGTGACTACTCTGTCAATACTTTTTTTTAATTTATTTATGGTGACGTTGGTTAATGAAATCCAATAAGTTTCAGCTGTATACTTTAAGAGTAAGGCATATATATTTACATTGTGTGTTCACCTCCCACACTTAGATTTCTTTCTGTCATCACATATTTGACCCCCTTTACCTCGTCTACCTCCCCCTCACCTTCTGGTAACCACTAGTGTATCGTCCATGTCCATGAGTCTCTGTTAGTTTGTCTTGTTCATTTTCAATACTTTTATAGTGAAAGTATTTATTGTTAAAACTAAACTTTAAGGAGTAGTTCATTTTTTTCACAAGAGAGTATTGCAAGTTTTGGATAGCTTTATGCACTGTTCTAATTAGAATTGATTCCCTAGGGGATAGCAAACTGTAAAATAGCTTAGAACTGCTATTAAAATATTATTATCATGAAATGTTCAGTGTTACTTAATGAAATATTAGGAAATGTGTATGTAATGTGACATGGTGCCAGGCACTGGGATAATTATTTTGACTATATACGTTGAAGTTTCAGAAATAATAAGACATTACTTCAGCCCTAACTGATTTCTTAAGTGACTTAAAATAGGAAAGTGGTCCTACTATACCAATATCTCCTTTACTTCAAAGTTGAGATTTTTCAAATTTTGATTATTTTCGCTTGTAAAGCCATTCTTGTTAAATTTTAACCACTCAGCCAGTTTAATATGTGATGGATTGCGTCTGATTTCCTAAGTAGATTAGCCTAATTTCTTAAGGGCTTTTTCTCTAAAAAAAACCTATATATGTTCATTATTGAAAATTTTTGAAAATTAAGAAAAGCATAACTCATTCAGTTACCCAGAGATAATACTAACATTTTAAAGTATTTTCCCCAATTTTCATCTTTTTTCCTGCTTAGCATTATGTTATCAATATGACCAACTTCTAACTTCTCACTATTTTCAGAAAGATGATCTTGGGGATATGGTATACCCACCAGTTATGTGAAAATGTGTCTTAGTCAAGTCATGGTTTTATTTTTACTTTCTATTCCAGTGAGGAAGTTGACCTGGAACTTCCAAGCCCTGAAAATGAATATGTATCCACTTCAGAAGCTGAAGCTGGGGAACCCAAAGTAGTTTTTAAAGAAAAAACAGTCACTTCACTTGGAGTCATGGCAGATGGAGTGGCCCCAGTCTTTAAAAAGAGAAGAATTGAAAATGGAAAATCTAGAAATTTAAGACAACGAGGTGATGACCAATAACTGTAAAAGAGCTGTTTGTACCTGCTTTTTGGACAAAAGAGAGACTCCGCATCTTAAAAGCTTTTTTGTCATTTCTAAATACTTTAAGCTAAAAATTTAGATTTATTCTAAATGTATTTTATGTGAATTTAAAATAAATCTTTTCATGTGAAATTTATTTTTGTTCCTAAAATGGAAGCCTACCACATTGCATTGTAATACAGTGTATTATGTTCAGTGTCTAAAAAATGCTAATTATGTTATAAGATGCTATGTATCTGTTATTTAAAACATGGAAAAGCAAGGTCTTTATTCTATTCATGCTCGTATGAACATACCTTCACTGAAAATGCATTACTTTTGCACACTGTTATTAACTGTTGTCCAAGACATGAGAACCAGACCACATAAGAGGATTCACAGTCCAGTGATGATTCAGTTCTGAGGATCCTGTCAGAAGGCTTATATACAAAGTGTATGCATATTGGCTTATGCCACTCAATTTAAGGTCAAGGGCCAAGAAAAAGGACTGCAGCTCAGGTATTTCAAATGCAGTGCTTAATATAAAGTGCAGATTGTCTCAAAGGTAGAAGTATGCGCTGAGTTCAGTTCAAAGCAACAACCATTGCTTAAGCGTCGTTCCTTTTCAGCTAGGCATTATGCTAGGAGCTGGGGATACAGAGATCAATAACACATAACCCTAGTCATGACTTCATGTTCTAGCATAGTCCTTTTTCCCTCAGTCTGCACTCCGGTAGCATACATATATGTACTGGGAAATCTTTTTAAGGTGTATTTAAAACAATGTAGATGAAGGCTTGAACAAGAATAGTAAGGTCTCCAGCTTCAGCAAAAGTTTCTAGAGTTCTCTTAGATTAAAAATTCCCTGTTTTTTCTGGTTAAATTTCTTTAAAAGTAGCATTTTCTTATTTAATGCATTTGAAGTAGATACTTTCCCTTTATTACTCCAGATTCTTTAAATTATATTTTTTATAAATTGTACAATACTTAACATTTGGTAGTAAATATTTGTCTTTTTAAGGTTACTAGTGTACATGTAAGAAAACGATAGCTTATTAAAAACTATGAAAGTAAATATTTGAGTTTTTTTTTTTAATACTAATCAGAGTCAACAGCATTGGTGAGATAATATTGAGATTTGTCCTTACATTGTTCAATTTACTTATTTAGGTATTTCGTATAGCATTATGAAGTATTTATAGCCCATTTGTCATCTAGTTAAGCAATGCATTTTGTTGCTTGACTGTCCTCAATTGGAAAAGATGGTAAGACTATAAATGGAATGCTGCTCTCTTTTACCCACATTTAGCTTATACCAAAATATACAATTGAAGACTTTTTTAAAACCACACTTCATCATGTAGTGTTTCTCTTTGATACACTCTTTAATTCTATTATTTTTGTAGTAAGAATTCTTAGAATTTGAAGGTGAATCTCCTTACATAGTACTTTTACTTTTGCTTTGAAAGAATAAGAGAACCTATCAACTTAGATTTTTTCCAGAAGTTAAATACTTGATATGATTATTTCTATCATTACCTTCCTATTATTTTGTATATACTTGTATATGTGTATAAATGGGAGATTATAAAAGTTTATATTTCTAAATATAAAAATCCAAATAATAGAGAAATAAAACAGTCCCAATAATTTCTGACCCCTCCCTTATGACCACTGTGGGGTTTTTTTCCGGAAGGATGTTAACCCTGTGAATGTATGTGGTTACCATTATGACACCTGGATGAAATATTCAAAAAAGCATGATCCAAACATCCAAAAGTGATGTGGGTTTTCCAATGCAGTTTTTATAAATTCTGAAAACTACCGGGAGAAACAACCATAACTGATTTTTAAGTAGTGAAAAACCATAATAATTAAAAATAGTATGGTCTTGATCACATCTAGGCATATTACATAAACTAGGGTTTGTTTCTGGTTGTTATTGTGACAGTACCACACTAACTTCATTACTGTGTTTTTATAGTATATTTTAACATCTGATAAAGCAGATACCTTTCTGTTTTCAAAATGTTCATATCCATTCATGATTTCAAGTAACATATTGTCAAGTTACCACCTCTGCCTTCCCTCAAAAAACTTACTTTGTACCATACCTACTGAATTGGTAATAATGCCATGTTTCTGACATTGATTATTCTCATTTAATCAACATTTTTATTTAGTTATTTTCTGTCTCACTAAAGTTTTATAGTTTTCTCCCTATGGGTCCTACACATTTCTTAAAATGTAAACTTACTAAAGGCTTTGTTATTGTTCACAGATCCTAAGTACATGGCTCACTGTAAGCACTTAATACTTGTTGCTTAGTGAATGAATGAGGAAAAATAAGCAAAGGAGGAAATGCAGATAAAACTACAACTGGAAGTCACTTTTCACCAGATTACTAAAGATCAAATCGTTTACCCTTTTCCTCGTTCGCCCTGAGAATCTTGCCGGCAGTAGTTCGGGCTGCAGCATTCACCCCAAGATAACTCACGATTACAATCTGAACTTTAACCCCAACGTTTGCCATGAAATACCTCTTATTATTTTTGTATCGCTCTAGTATATCAATAGTCTTTGGAAACAAATGACATAATTCTATTTATAGCGTTCTGGTTTTAGCAGCACACTGGCAGTGAGCTGCACTTTTTTTTCTAAACGTGAAAGAGCTTATTAGTGTTTGTGAAGCTATGGGAGTGTAAGTGGTCTTATACACTGCTCGTTAAAGTATTCGCATTAATCTTTTCATGGTGTTCTGACATCTTAAAAAGCTTGCTGACCAGGTAGAGATTGTCCCTTCCAGGGCTATCCCCTTCTTAGCGATGTTAGAGATGGCAAAGGGCTTGTCCCAGAGCATGTCTTAACGTATGCAACCAATCCCAAGTCCATGGGCCCAGCCATGTCCTTCTCTAACTCACAGAGCCAGTCTTTCTTCTACCTTAAATCATCCCAGGGCCGGACACCAGACAACTAGAGAGACCATGCCTCTAGCCCAAAACCCACTGGAATTACTCAAACTAGCCAGTCCCAAACTTGACTCTGCCCTTCCTTGCCTTGCCTGCAGAAACTCCAATAAAGCCTTTGGCCTAGACTTAGCCCTCACTCCTATCTTTCAACAAAATCTGCTTCTTCCCCTGTGGCGCTCTGTGGCATGCAGTGACCTGAGACCTGTGGGTATAATAAACTTCCTCCTGAGCCTCATTCCCATCTCCAGGGTGACACCTACGCTACCATGCCACATCCAGCACATACATTTGTAGAACAGTAGGAATCGATACAACCTATAGAGAGCAATTTTTCCAAACCTCAAAATTTTAAATTTTGGTATCTCGTTAACCCACACACATGAGAAGTGACACGTAAAACTAATGTAGCATCACTCCCAGATCAGACATTAGAAACCACCTTAAGGTCTGGCGATAAAAAACCAGTTACATTAAGCACAGCTCTATGTGTGCTTTTATGAATTGATCTGCAAGATACACCGTGGGGTAAAAGTAGCAAGATTTAGAAAAGGAAGGAAAGTGCACTGGTTGAAGAACATTCTCGTGCCAGAGCAATTTATCGTCAATCCCTATTGGTGCCTAGTAGTCCTTTGTAAGACGTGAGCTAGTTATTTCACCCCTCTGTGCCTCCATTTTCTTATCTGTAAAACTGATGGCTTTTTTTTTAGAGCAGTTTGAGATTTACAGCAAAATTAAAAGGAAGATACAGAGGTCCTTTGCCCCCCTGCACCACTCCCATGTGGAGCTTCCACCTTTATCCGTATACCTTACCGGACTGCGACACTGGTTCCAATGTAGCCAATCATAAAATTATAGCATGATCTATAAAGTCTATGTGAGAAAACTCATTTTCAAAAACAATGGGAAGAAGTATGACAAAATGTACTGAATCCAACCTGGAGCACGAAAGAAATATGTGGTGTGAATCCATAAAGTCTTGAGTTATTCCAGTTACGAGATGAGGGTGAGGCGGGGATCTTGGTTAAGCATCAAAACACATAGCATGAGTCCAAAAGAAAATGATCTTCAAACACAGAGAGAGTGAGGGAGGGAGTGATCAAGAATAGACTGAAAAATGCATGAATGTCTTATTTTGAGAAGTTAAGTTTTGTTGTCTTTGAGTATTTCTTAGTATACATAAAAATAACCATGCCTAAAATGTAAAGGTATAACTTGTTACTCCCAAATGCATCTATATAATCTATTTCTAAACCTAGAAAACTCCTACAAGACCTCTCCATTCTCCTGAAAGTAAATCCATCTTTCCTCCCATCTAGCATTAAAAAGTTAAATTATTAAATTATAGAATACTCTGTTTTTCTGATTTGATACAACAATATTTGTTTTATTGCAAAGTACAATATCTTTACTTCATTATGGGCTCTTGTGCTTCATAGGACCTACCTCCATCCCGACATCGCATGGAGCCTACCAGTATTATCACATACTTATCTACATTATGGCTTATGATCATTCTGTTGCTTAAAGTCAGAGGAAGTCTTCAAACGGAAAACATCACCAGATGCAAGTGTTTAATGAAGTCTTTGCTGATCCGATTTTTTTTTTCAAGAGCTGGTATGGCTGTCATCTGCACAGTTGTTAGTAGATGACATTGACAGTACTGTAGTCCCTGCCTTACCAGAAGGGAATAGTTCTAAGTCCCCCGTGGATGCCTGAAACCAAGGAAAGGACCAGACACTATACATACTAAGTTTTTTCCTATATATACACATACTTTTTCACTTAAAGGAAACACACCGGAGCTTCCCTTGGGCATATCTGCATGGCCAGCATCACTACTCCTGTGCTTTGGGGCCCTTATCAATAGGGGTGACTTTAACACATGCGCTGAGATATTACAACAGTCGATCTAATAACTAAGACGGCTACCAAGTGGCTGAGGTGAGTGGCATGTACACTGAGGGTACACGGGACACAGGGATGATTTGCATCCCAGGTGGAATGTGATCATTTAAAACTTAACCCGTTTTTGGTTCAGGAACAAAAAGTGCAGCTCGCTGCCAGTGTTAATTTAATTTTACATAAACGTACTCTTTGAGGCTGAAGCAAATTGGACTGGTTTTCAACGGGAAAATAAAATATAAAAACTGTTCTCGGAGCTATTTCTAAACAGAATTTGTCTCTAATCCTTATGTAACAGAAATATATTCATTAATCAGATTCATCCAATGAATCTTCGGCTGACGACTGTTCGAGAATGGTGTTAACATCACACGTAAGTACGCTACATTTCCTAGGATTTGACGTTTTCAGCAACTGAGAATTACTATATTTTGTAAGTGGAAATACCACTACTAAAAATGGAATGTTATAAACAGAATGATGACATTCATTTCCAAAGACTATTGATATGCTAGAGTGATACGAAAATAATAATAAAGGTGAGATATTTCATGGCAAAATTTGGGGGTGAGGTTAGGACTGTAATCCACGACTTATCTCAGGGTAAATGCTGTAGCCACAAGCACCGCCAACAAGTATTCTCAGGGCAAATAAGAAATGGGTTAAGAATTGTTCACATCTAGAATTTTCCATCCAGTATTTTCAGTCTGCGGGTAACTGAAACTGTGAAAAGCAAAACTGTGGATAAAGGGGGAACTACTGTACTCCTCATAGAAAACAAATAATAAAAGGTAGGTGAATTGGTGATATGTCTAGTGGTATCCTGAATCCCAGACTCCATCTTCTTCTTTAACTTAGAAAATCTTGGAGATCTTTTTCCCCCCATTCTTAGTCTAAGCAAAGCGAAAAAAATTTGGAAGAGTGTAATTTTACATCACTAGTGGTGTTCAAGCAGGATATGAATGACCGTCGATCGTGAATGCTGTGGAAATGAAACCAACTGGTTGGTTGATTTTTAGGGTAATTTCTAATTCTACCATTCTGAATGATGAAATGTAGAGCCAAAGAAAAACGTGAGATAAAATACAAAGAAAAATTTGATTTAGTTTGACAATTAACTGCAATTCAGTCAGAGAGTAAAAAGAAACATCACAGATAAATCCAATGTTTTTAGACTAGAATGTGGGCAAATTTTGGTATTATATATAGAAATGAGGAAATTACAAAAACTTGAAAATAATAAAACACATCAGGGTTAGAAATGCCTTTCCAGGTCGAGTCCTGTTCTACCATCAGGGTACAAGAGAAAATAGAGTGAAAGGATGGAGCCCCTGCTCTCCGTAAAATTACAAGCTGGTGAGGATACAGATGAGTCAACGCGCAAGGATTAGCACGCACCCTGCCAGCCGAAGCACTGGAGAACGTGATGGCTTGTCCAAGGAGCACCAGCCCGGATGTCAGGGTCGCCGGCAGGCTTCCAGGAGAAAATGATGTCTAATCTGGGAACTGAAGAGTGAGCCAGCCGTAGTGAGGCCGTGAGGTAAATTACAAACCATAAAAGCGAGGAGGGACATGCACAGGCCAAGGTCCGGAGGGGAGGAAGTGGGAGGGTGTTTTCACAATCGGGACACGAAGGGTGAAGATGAGGCAGAGGTACAAAGATGCTCCAGAAAGGCAAGCAGGGATGATGCACGGACGAGTTGCCAAGCTGTCCAGGAAACTGGCCAGCCAACGAAAGCTTTAGTTACTGGAGAGACACGATCGGATTTGCGTTTTATAAAACGCGGGGCTGCAACATAGAGCTGAGTTTTTAAATTTTATTTCTGTGTCTATCTATTTATTTACTGTCCTTCGGATATATTTGATAGCCTGGTGAGCTCTATCGATCCCATTTCTGAATAATTATCCAAATGCCTGAAATAAAAGATAAAGCAGAAATTAACAAAATAATTAAATTTATAATAGCATCGAAAAGAACAAACTACTGAGGAATAAATTCAAGGAAAGTACAAAATATATACTTTGAAAATTACAAATTATATTGTTGAAAGAAATTTAAAAAGACCTAAATAAATAAAGGCTGTCTCCCATAGTCAGAGATCAGAAAGCTTAATGCTGTTAAAACAGAAATGTTCACCAAATTGATTCAGATTCAACACAATCATTATCCTAGCTGAACCTAAAATTCATCTGGAAATGCGAGGAATTAAGAATAGCCGGTCTTAGAATAATAAAGTTAGAGTATTCACATGTCCTGATCACAAAACTTACAGAGCTACAGAAATTGAGACTAAGATACTGTGGTGCTAGCATAAGAATAGACACAAAAATTAGTGGAATAGAATGGAGACTCTAGAAATAAGCCTTTACTTTTATGGTCATTTGAATTTTAACAAAGGCGCTAAGACCATTCAATGGTACAAAGAACAGTCTTTTTAACAAATGGTCTCAGAACAGCTGAATAGCCAGCCAGCCACATGCAAAAGGAATGAAGTAAGACCATACGCAAAAATTAATTCAAAATAAACTATAAACATAAATGTAAAACTATAAAACTTTTGGAGAAGAAAACATAGGAATAAATCTTCATGACATAAAGTTAGGGAGAGCCTTCCTAGATGAACGCCAGAGGCATAAGTGATGAAAGAAAAAAAAATTGATTTGGCTTCATCAAAATTAAATACTTTTATGCTTCAATGAACACCATCAAGAAAGTAAAAGATAACCCACAGTGTATTAGTTTGCAGGGGCTGCTATAACAAAATACCACAGCCAAGATGCCCTAAACTACAGAAATTTATTTTCTCGCAGTTCTGGAAGCTACAAGTCCAAGACCAAGGTGCCAGCAGGTTGGGCTGCGTTCTTTCTACATCCTCACCTGGACTTCCCTCTCTGCACTGCATCCCTGGTGTTTCTTTGTGTGTCCTGATCTCCTCTGTTTTATAAAGGACACCAGTCAGATTGGATTAGGGCCCACCCTAATGGCCTAACTTTAATTTCCTCTTTCGAGGTCCTGTTTTCAAATTCAGATGGACTAGGGTTAAGCCTTCAATATATGATTTGGGGGGAGATGCTATTCAGCCCACCACCTAGACCCCTCAAATTCATATCCATCTCACACGCAAAACAGATTCGCCCCCATCCTAATAGCTCAAAAGTTGAAACCCATCCCACCACCAGCTCTAAGTCCCAAAGTTCACCTAAATATAAGCTAAATCAAGTGTGGGAGGGACTCGAGGTATGATTCATTCTGAGGCAAAAATTCCTGTCTAGCAGTGAACTTATGAAACCAGGCAAATTATCTGCTTCCAAAATATAATGCTGGGACTGGCAAAGGATGGACATCCTCATTCCAAAAGAGAGACACTGGAAAGAAGAAAGAGGTCATGGTTTGCAAGCAAGTGCAAACTTTAGCAGGGAAAATTCCATTCGATTTTAAGGCTGGAGAGTAATATTCTTTGGCTTGATACTCCATCATCGAGCCCACTGGGGTGGCAGGCCTACTCCCTTAGTTCTAGAAGGAAGTTCCAACCCTGACGCCCTGAGCAGCCTTAGGCCTGCTGAAAGTGAGGCAGGAACAGCCTCACCCCTAGGGCCTGTGCTCCTGGTGAGCATGGCAGCCCTTCCAATCCCGGAATGGCCTTTGGAGTCCTGTTTCCTTTTTCTAGGAGGATAACGTGTTCACAGCCTAAGTATAGCTCTGCAGTACCTTTTTGTAGCATCCCAGACCTCCAATAGCCTTCCTCAGTTTTCTCACATGTCCCTTCCATTTAGCCCAAGCTGGCAGTGTTTCTGATGGTATAACTTTATGTCTATTCCTGGCTTCTGCTGAAATAACTAATTAGATCCATGAGTCACATCCATAATCTCTTTATTAAGTGATTGTCTAGCTACACTCTTGGTGTTCTGTCTAGAACAAGCTTTCTCATTTTTTTCAATAAGGATAAACTGAGGATTTTCCAAATCTTCAAATTCTGGTTCCTTTTTGCTTAAATTTTCCTTCTTCGATTTATATCTCTGCTTCCACATTTTACTGTAGACAACAAGGAGAAACTAAGTCGCATCTTGAATACTTAGCTTAGAAATCACCTAGGCTGAATATCCAAATTCATCATTTACAAATTCTGCGTCCACAAAACACTAGAACACGATTCAACTAAGTTCTTTGCCACTTTATAACAAGAATCAACTTTCCTCTGCTGTCCAATAACATATTCCTTATATTCATCGGAGGCCTAAGCAGAAGCACTTTTAATGTCCATATTTCTATCAATAGGATTCTGGAAGCAATCTAGGCTTTTTCTAAACATGTGCCTCAAAATTCTTCCAGCCTCTACCATTACCTAGTTCCACATTTTTAGGTGTTTGAAACAGCAGTACGCATTCCCAATACCAAAATCTATGTTAGATTGTACAGCTGCCATAACAAAATACCACAGCCAGGATGGCCTAAACAACAGAAATTTATTTTCTCACAGTTCCTGGGCGCTAGAGGTCCAAGATCAAAGTGCTGGCAAGTTTGGTTTCTTTTGAGGCCATTGCAGATGGCCACCATCTCAATGTAACCTCATATGGCCTTCCGTCTGTCCTTAGGCAACCCTTGTGTCTTTTTCTGTGTCCTAATCTCCTCTTCTTATAAGGATATCAGTCAGATGAGATTAGGGCCCATCCTAGGAGGGGGTGTGTGTGTGTCTCATTTTAATTTAATTACCTCTTTAAAAGCCCTGTCTTCAAATACAGATACAAAATCAGGTACTAGGGGTTAGGGCTTCAACATATGAATGGGGGGGGCACAATTCAGCCCATGACACATATAATAGAATAAAATCTTTTCAAATTATATATCTGACAAGGCAATAGTATCCAGAATATATCTAGAACTCTTACAACTTAACGATGTTAACTATGTACATCTTCACTTCTTTAAAATGACTTTTTCTCTTTCCTTTCTCCTTGATTTAAACTGGCCTTGGGCTCACTTGCTTCTTTTCCTTCCTTATCCTTCTGCATATTGCATGACCTCTCCCTTAATCATTAAGCCCTTGGGTCAGACTCAAAACAGTCTTAGGAACAAAGCCTCAGTTCTGTTGACCACAGGGACAGGTTTCAGTCAAACTAAAGATAGCATCTTGCAGCTCTACGCCCATGAAGGTGGAAGACCTTACCAACAACCCCTTACCAGACTGAAGAACTAGGCCGTGACTAACACCAACACCTGAGACAATGAGCTGCCTCCTAGCCCCAACCAATCAGCAGAGCCCATGACCACGACTCCCTCATCTACTGAGTCTTCCTCCATATAACCTATCTGCAGAGACCATAGGGGAGCCAGGTCTTTGAGCGCTAGCGTGCCTGTGTCTCTGGACTTGGCGCCATTTCCTTAAATAAACCTTGACTTTCTTTGCTGCAAACTCATGCCCACGTCTCTTTTGGCTATGCCTTGAGGTCAGTAACAACAATGAAAACACAACGCAATTGAAAAATGGGCAATGGATCTGAGAAGCCATTTTTCTAAATAAGATATACAAATGGCCAAGAAGCACTTGAAAAAAATATGTTCAATGTCATTCTGTTACTGTTGGGCCAACCTAAACTCCATCATGCCCCGGTAGTACTGAGGGGGTCCTTGGTTCTTTTCACCGATGCAGTAGAGAATTACAGGTCAGCGAGATTTGGGAAAAGTAAGATTTATGAAAGTATGTTTGAAGGAAGAAGTGGGTGGCGCCCAAGAGGGCAATAACTGCAAGGAATAAAAAACATATGATTAAAGTAGCTCCAAAAGATGAGCGGGTTACAGCAAAGAGGGCTGTAACAGCAGAAGTGAGGAATTCTGTATTACATTAGGGCCGTGATGGGAGGTTACAAGGTGGTGCTAAACGATTGGCATGTGAGGACATTTTGATTGACATTTGGCTGTTACATAACTCTACCTACTGTGCATGCAGCTACCCAGAATTCAGTCTGTTAGAATTAGATTCATGAACTTCTCGGCATAGGCATGATACTATAATGACGGTATAATGAGGCCAGGTAATGGGGAGGTTATTGTAGGACTGACTGCACACGTACTTGCAGCTGGATTGAACCAGCCACTGCTATGGCTTCATTCCTTTGTTCTTCAGGATGCAAGGATGATTTATAACTATAAAATGGGTGTTCTAGGGAGGTCTTTGGAAGGGACCTTCATTCCTTTGTTCTCCTGTCGTTCATGTCTATCTAACTACCTAACAATTAGCCATTAGATAGTGGGGAAATGCAAGCTAAAACCACAATGAGAATGCACTTCATGTACCCAGATGGCTATAATAAAGAAATGGATAATAGCAATCATACTGTGGAGAAACTAGAACTTTCCTACATTGCTGGTAGGATTACGAAATGGTACAAAAGCTTTGGAAAACAATGTGGCAGTTCCTCAAAAAGTTACACATATATCCCCAAGAGAACTGAAAGTATATGTCCACACAAAAACTTGTACATGAATGTTCATAGCAGCATGAATTATAATAGCCAATAAGTGGGAAAAGACTTACTGTCCATCCAATGAGAATAGATAAGTAAAATATGGTATATTTATACAATGGAATATAATTAGGCCACAAAAAGGAATGAAGTACTGATAAATGCCATAGCATGGATGAACTTTTTAAACATTATACTAAATAAAAGAAACCAGACACAAAAAACCACATGTTGTATGGTTCCGTTGGTGTGAAATGTCCATAGAGACAGAGAGTACATTAGTGGTTGCCTAGGTCTGGGAGAAGGGAATGACATTGAGAAGAAATGGGAAATGACTGCTAATAGGTACAGAGTTTCTTTTGGAGGTGATGAAAAAAATTTTTTAATTGATTGTGGTGATAATTGTACAACTCTCTGAACATATAATAATGACTGAATAATATACTTTAAGGAATTGTATGGCATGTAAATTATCTTAATAAAACTATTAGGATTACATATAAAACCACTTATTTTAAAAGTTATCAAAATATTTTTAAGTAAAAGGTACTATTATATGTGCTTCTTCATAAAAAGATCTAGCAGAGGGTATTATTAATAACATATTTCAAAGAACAAATAACTATAAATAATATATTTAGATATTTACAACAATGTAACATGATATGAATATACTCATGATTTCCATTGGCAATAAAGTTATTGTTTATATTCACAAAAAGGAAATACTAAGTTTCAGGTACAGGTTAGTGAAAATAAAGATATAATTTTTCCCCAGTAAAGTTCGTAAATTCTCTGAATTCTATTTATAAATACTTTGGGGTTCTTTGAACCCCAGGGTAATAAATCCTGAATCAGAGAAGAAATCAGCTGGAAGGCTATTATCGAAGTCCAAGCCAGAATACCTATGGGCTAGATTAATGGCAGGAGGAATGGAGGAAAGTGGGTAGATTATAACTGTATTCAGGGAGCTGACTCAATAGGACTTAGTAATTGAAAAGATGTTGACAGTGAGGGAAATATGATGTCTGAGCTGCTGCTTGGATAACCAAGTGGACGGTGAGCAATCCATGGAAATATGAATACAGTGTGGAAGGAGAAGCAGCTTGAGTGAAGTGAGACTTGGTAAAGACAAAGAGTTCGTTTTCTTTGTATGTGTTCAGTGTGAGGTGTATCAATAAGATAACTGGATATGAGGCCTGGAGCTCAGAAGAAGAGATGGACCGGAGAAACAGATTTGGGAGTTGTCAATATCATACCAGGACTGGATGCAACCACACAGGGAGAACTTGTGAAGACAGATGACAAAAACAAGGGCCAGAGCACCAGAAATGTTTAAGGGAAAAATCAAGGACAGAAAGGCTGTAAAGATGATGTAAATGGAGCAAAGTCAGACGAGTAGTAGGAAAGCCAGTAGAATTATTTGATTCCTACACTATGGAAACTCTGGCTCATGTATAAAGTCATACAATTATTTTATACACTTCGTTTGTCACATCCTGTGCTGTGGGATTCAAATGATGTTTATTTTTATAGTCTCTGTATTGTGTTAATTACTGAGCTTAACACTAAAATTTTTAAATGTTGCTGCATTACTGATTCAGGAAGCTATTTCATCTGTGACTAATAAAAACAAACAAAAAGAGACCCTCCCTTTAAAAATTATGTGTTAATAATTTATTTTATTGTGGTAAAATATAAATAACGTAAAATTGACCAATTTAAGCGTGTTAAGTGTACGAGCCAATGGAATGAACTACACTCACGATGCCGTGCAGCTTTTACCATTATCTATTTCTAAAATATTTCATCCCAAACAGAAACTCTATACAATTAAGGAACAGCTTCCCATTTTCCCCTGCCCCCCAGTGTCTCCTATCCTCCAATCTACTTACAGTCTCCATGAACTTGCCTATTCTAGATGCTTCACAAAAGTGGAATCATACAACATCTGTTCTTTTGCGTCTGGCTTATTCCACTTAGCATGATGTTTTTAGAAGGTTCACCCATGTTGTGGTATGCGTCAGAATTTTATTTGATTTTTATAGCTGAATAATATTCCATTGTGTGTATAGACCACATTTTCTTTAGCCATTCATCTGTTGATGAACACTGGATTGTTTTAACCTTTTGGCTATTGTGAACAATGCTGCTATGGGCATTGGCGAACAAATATTTGAGTTCCTATTTTTAATTCTTTTGAGTATATATCTAAGGGTGGCATTGCTGGTTAAATAAGAATTTTATATCTAGCTGTTAGAGGAGTTTTCCACAGTGGCTGTACCATTATACAGTCTTAACAACAATGTACGAGGGTTCCAATTTTTACCAACTCATTATTTTTCTTCATTACTATCATCATCATTGTCATCATCATCACCCTCCTGGTGGATACGAAGTGGTATCTCCTTATGGTTTTCATTAAGCTTCCCTAATGACTAATGATATTAGGCCATCTCTTCATGTGCATGATAGCCATTTGTGTATTTTCAAGAAACGTTTATTTAAATCTATTGTCCATTTTTAAAATGGGTGTCCAACTTCATTCTTTTGCACGTGAAAATCCAGTTGTTTCAGCACTATCTGTTGAAGAGACTATTCTTCTCCCACTGAAGAGACTGACAACCTTGTCAAAATCAACTGGCCATAGACCTATGGGTTTATTTCTGGATGCTCAATTCTATCCCATTGGTCGATATGTCTCTTCTTATGCTAGTACAATACTATTGATGTAAAAAATGTCCAGGCCTGTAGATAATTTTTATAAGAGTGTATTTGAGCCAAACTGATGATGTACACTGGGGAGCAAGATCTCAAGGGCTCTTCAGAATAATAGTTTTGCAACTTCTTTCATGCATTTGAAATTAAGGAGGGGACATAAGGAAGATCATGTGGATGTGGGAGAAAGCAAGGCAGGGATCTAATTACAGGAGAGTTAACAAGATTGTCTGCTCTCTTGAGGGTTAATACTCCCTTTCAGGGGTATTACTTCTGGTATTTCAAAGGCCTGTTAACCTAGATATACAAGAACAATGGACAAGGCTGGCTTAAGATCTTTCACTAAAGAAGTTATAGGCCTTGGGTGTGACTACCCACCAGACCTGCCCAGTTAGGAATTTATGATCAGATCACTTTGGGAGGTTAGGTGCTAAAGAATGCTCTATTTTTTTTTTTTTTTTGTCCACAATATTATCTTGATGAATGTAGCTTTGTACTGTGTTTTGAAATCAGGAAATGTGATATCTCGTCTCTCATGAAGACTGGACAACAGGAATATATTCTGAACAGGAATCACCATATCTATTTAGTCTGTTTGAAAGTTACATATCCTTCCCCCCCACCCCACAGCTTTACTGAGGTACCATTGACCAAAAAAGTATTTTATTTAAAGTGTACAGTGATACTTTGAATACAAATACACTGGGAAAGGATTCCCACAATAAAATTAATTACCGCATCCGACACCTCACAGTTATATAAATTTTTTTAATTTTTTAATTTGTATTTTTTGTGAGACTGCTTAACCTCTATCCTCTGGGAAAATTTCAAGTATACAATATAGTATGATTGACTATAGTCACCACACTATACATTAGATCCTCAGAACGTATTCATCTTATAGCTGAAAGTTTCTGTGCTCTGACCAACCTCTCCCTGTTTCACCCACTCCCCGACCTCCCACTCCCTGGCAACCACCATTCCACTCTCCAGTTCTATGAGTACAACTTTCTTAAGATCCCACATATAAGTGATACCATGTATTATTTGTGTTTCTCTGTCTAGCCTATTTCACTTTGCAAATGGCAGGATTTCCTTCTTTGTAAAGGCTGAATAATAGTCCATTGTGTGTGTGTGTGTGTGTGTGTGTGTGTGTGTATGTGTGACACCACATTTTTTTTATCCATTCATCAGTTGAAGGACGCTTAGATTGTTTCCATATTTGGACTATTAGACTAGTGCTGCAATGAACAAAGGAGTCTAGATATCTCTTTGATCTCAAAAAATAAAAAAATAAAATAAAGATCTCAAAGAGATATGTTTCCTTTAGATATATATCCAGAAGTGGGCTTGATGGACCTTATGGTAGTTCTAGTCTTAATTTCTTGAGGGACCTCCATACTGTTTTCGATAATGGCTGCACCAATTTACATTCCTGCCAGCAGTGCTCACAAGTTCCTTTTTCTCCCCTACCCCCACCCTCTCCAACACTTGCTATCTCTTGTCTTTTTGATACTAGTCATCCTGACAGATACAAGGTAATATCGAATTGTGGTTTTGATTTGCACTTCCCTGATGATTAGTGATGTTGAACACCTTTCCATATACCTATTGGCTATTTTCATGTCTTCTTTGGAAAAATGCCTATTCAGGGCGTGCACCCATTTTTAATTGAGTTTGTTTGTTTGTTTAGCTATTGAGTTCCTTATATAGTTTGGATATCAGATATATCGTTTGAAAATAGTTTCTCCATTTCCATAGATTGTCTTTTCATTTTGTTGATTACAGAAACTTTTTAGTTTGATGTAGTTCCACTTGTTTATCTTTTTGCTTTTGTTGCCTTTGTTTTGGTGTCAAATACAAAAATCATTGTTTTGTGGTCCAACCTATGACCCATCCTAGAGAATGTTCCATGTGCTCTTGAGAATATGAATATTCTGCTGTTGTTGGGTACAACGTTTTATGTATGTCTAACATGCAGTTCAAGTTCAATCTTTCCACATTGATTTTCTGTTTGGATGACCTATCTATTGTTGAAGATATTGAAGTCCACTAGTATTATTGTATTACTACTTCTCTCTACGAATTTGCTAACATTTGCTTTATATAACTAGGTGTTCTGATATTGATGAATAAATTTATAATTGTTAGGTCTTCTTGGTGAATTGATGCCTTTATCATTACATAATGGCTTTCTTAGTCTTTTGTTAGTTTTTTTGTTTAGTTTTTGACATGAAGTTTATTTTGCCTGATATAAGTATAGCTACTCCTGCTCTCTTTTTGTTTCCATTTACATAGAATATTTTTTTCCATCCCATCACTGTCAGTCTATTTATGTTCTTAAAGATGAAGCAAATCTCTCATAGGCAGCATACAGCTAGGTCTTGGTTTTTTATCCATTTAACAACTCTGTTTTCCTATTGGATAACGGTCCATTTATATTTAAGTGATTATAAGTAAGAAAATTGTCATTGCTATGTTCTTGTTTTCTAGCTGTTTTGTAGGTTTTTTTATTCCTTTCTTCCTCTCTTCTTGTCCTTTCTGATTTGATGATTTTCTTCTTTGATTCTTTTCTTTTGTGTATCTACTATATGTTTTCGTTTTCTAATTATCATGAGGCTTACATAAAACATTTTATAGGTATAAGTCCATTTTAATCTAAGAAATGTCCTTTCATCCCCAAAACTCTGCATTTTTACTCTCCTTCCCCACAGTTTATGTTGAGTAACAAGCTACATCTTTTTATATTGTGTATCCATTAACAAAATACAGTAGCTATAGTTATCTTTAATACTTTTGTCTTATCGATGTAAGAAAGATCCAAACCTATAGAGAATTTTTAAAAGAGTCTATATACTAGGGAGCAAGATCTCAAATGCTCCAGAGAATAACAATTTTGCAGTTTTGTTCTTTTTTTTTTTATGCATTGAAATTAAGGAGGTGACATAAGATTAATGGAGGTGGGAGAAAAGGCAGGCCGGGATTGGATTACAGGACCGTTAACAATAGCGTGTGCTCTCACGAAGGTAGTTAACCTGAATGTTCAGAAATGATGGACGGGGCTTGCTAAAGCAAAGATAAACTTTTGACTAAAGAGTTATATGCCTGGGATGTGCCTACTCACAATGATCGGCCCAGTTACGAATTTCTGATCAGATCACCCTGTGAGGTTACTCACCACAGAACCCATTTTCTCATCCACAGTCTTTTCTTCTTTATAGTAGAGTTAGAAGTTTTTACATGCCTCCATTACCATATGAGGACATTCCGAATTTAACTATATCTTTACCAGTGAGTTTTATACTTTCATATGTTTCGTGTTACTAATTAGTGTCCTTTCAATTAAGCTTTAAAGACTCTCTTAGCATTTCTTACAAGGCTGGTCTAGATTTGATGTTTTATTTGGGAAAATCTTTATCTCTTTTAATTCTAAATGACAACTTTGCCAGGTAATGTATTTCTGGTCGGCAGTTTTTTACTTTCAATGCTGAATATATCATTTCATTCACTTCTGGCCTGTAAGGTTTCTGCTGAAAAATTTAGTGATAAGACTATGGGGTTCCTTTGAATGTAATAAGTCTTTCTCTTGTTGCTTTCGAGATTCTCTTTAAATTTCTGAAAATTTAATTGTAATGTGTCTCAGCGTGGGCCTCTTTGGATTCATTTAATAGCACTATGTGGGCCTCCTGAATCTGGATGTCTTATCTTTTCTCAGGTTTGGGAAGTTTTCAGCCATTATTTCATTGAAAAACCTTTCCGTCCCTTTTTCTCTCTTCCTTCTGGGACATGCATAATGAATATCTTGATACTGTTGATGGTGTCTCATTCCTTAAGCTACCTGAACTCTTTTGCATTTTTTTCTTTTTGCTCCTCTGATTGCATAAATTCCACTCTCCTATCACTGAGTCTGCTGCACCTTTTTTCCCTCTGCATCTAGTCTGCTGTTGAACCCCTCTATTGAATTTTTCAGTTCCATTTTTGTATTCTTTAGCTCTGTGATTCGATCGGTACTTTGTTACATTTTCTTTTTGCTGAAATTCTTTGACCTTGTTTATCTTGGCCTTGTGAGCATCTTCAGGACGATTATTTTGCACACTTCATCAGGTAAATCATTTATCTGCATTTCATTCACTCTTTTTCTGGGATTTTATCATGTTCTTTCATTTGGAACACATTCCTATTTCTTTATTTTCCTTGCCTCTCTGTGTTGGTTTCTGCGCATCTGATAAAACCACCTCTCTCAGTCTTGAAAGAGCAGCCTTGTGCACAAGATGAATCTCACCAATCATCATGGCCCAAATTCCTGTTTGCCTCTCAACCCTTTGTACTTGTCCAAATCACCACCTTTTTTTTTTTTCAAAGTGGTTCCTAGAAGATTATAGAGTGTGCCAAGATCTATTAGTGCCCCAATAACATGGGAAATGCCCACACACCTGTTCAGGTTCCCAAAGCTAATTTTAAGTCTGACCTGCAGGCAGAGACAAGGAAAACCAAGATGTTAGATATGCAATCTAGGTCCCATCAAAGAGAAATCAGGAGCTGGGTATTTTAGCCTACTTGACCACCCACCTAAAAATACCTCTTTGTTCTCTGTGGTACCAGGGGACTCACGAATCCTGAGCCCAGTCAGCTTGCAGAGCTGGGTGATTTAGGAGCCAGTCCCTCAGCTTGTAGCCATAGAATGTGGGTCACTAGATGTGTGGACAAACCCTTTTCCCAGAGTGGCTGGAGACTTGATTTTAGTTTAGGGCTGGGGGAAAAGGAACAGGAAGTTCCCATATAGCCATTCTGACCCTCAAATGACTACTAATCATGGGCCTTCTCAGCTCCCAGGTACAAGGTCATCAGAAGCCCAGCCCTTGGGCAGCAGCCGGAAAAGTATGCAGTCAAGCACCTTCCAGTGAGAAGCCGAGAGCCTAGCGTTTTTGCCTGGTCCCTCTGTGTTGAGCCAAAAAAGACAGATAAGGGAAGTGCTGACACTTCCATTTAAAACTGCCTCTTAGTAAAAACAAAACAAAACAAACAAACAAAACAGCCTCTTAATTTAATGTGACTTCAGAGGACTTGCAAACACTAGACCCTGTCAGCTGTCAGGACTTGGTGACCTGGGAGCTTGTCTCTCAGGTGGCATCCATGAAAGTTGGGGTGCTAAAAATGTGGACATTTCTCCAGGGAGAAAGTGGAGATTGGTTTTATTGATGGAGTGAGCTAGAAGGAAAATGCTAGGGAAGTACCCAGGGGCTCCTTCCGGCTCCTGGGAGAATTCCGGTCAGTACCCAGATTCAGGCTGATCAGAAAGAAGCCAGACCTTTGGGCAGCAGTTGAGAACGTATGCAGCAAAACCCCTTTCACTGAGAAGCTGGAAGATGGGTGTTTTTGCCTTTTTCTTCTGTGCTAGGCCTTGTGGGACATGGTCAGGGAAATGCTTGAGTCCCCATTTCGAACTGCTTCTCTGTAATGTGGTCCTGGGGGTCTTGCACATGACAAGACGGGTTGGCTCTCTGAACTACGTGGTTTGGGTGGCAGCCATAAAATCTGATGCACTAGAGTCATTGTCCAATTCCCTCTTGATAACAAAAGTTGTATTTTCTAATTATAAGTTAATATGTCAATATCACCATTTTTGTTTATTTGATTCTCAATGGTTTAGTTATTCTGATTCAGCGCCCAAACCAAACCATATCAAGGTATAGTAATAACTGAATAAACCTTTAATGAAGAGGACTAGACTTGTGACGTGGTGCCTTTGTCAAGCCTTTGCTACAAGGCCTCTGTGACTAGTCTGATCCTCCCCCAACAAAAACATTATCTTCCATTCAACTGTTTCCAAGTTTTAACAATAGGAAGATATCTAGGTTAAGCTGTCTCAAGCGTCTGACACCTGACCTAATAATTGTGTAATAGCAAATGCTTATTTAAAAGAAGAAAAATGCATGGCAATTTCTAGAAGACTAAAATGAAGTTCTCATAAATATATAAATCAAAATACCCAAAGGTTTCAAGTACCAAAATCTGCAATCTTGACACTACACACTATACTGTCTCTCCTTATCCTTCTCTTTCTCCACCTGACAATGTCCCTGTTGTGTATCATTTACTGAGGTGGTTAACTGTATTGATGTGGTAACTGCTTTTATAATGTCAAAGGCCAGATGGTAAACTAAGTGCAATATAATTTATTTTAGATAAAGTTATGGCACTGTTGCTGATAGGTATTACAACTGTACGAGAAAAACATCAGAACTGCACAGAGAAGTATTTATTATCTGCCTTGGAACTGTACGTGGAGTCTCCCTATACATGTGACCAAAACTTACAGACGAGAAAATACAGCATGACATACGCGTCAAGCTCCCTTAGGGCATCCACCATGAGAAACAGACTCTGCCTTTTAGAAACTACGTTCCCGGATGGTTGAGGGGCCATCGAACTGATAATAATTAGTTTTCTGTGATGACTTATCCAGTTTAATAAAACCCTTCTCAGTGCCTGCCAAAAAATTGTGAGCAGAAGGGAGGTGGAAAGTACCTGATTTTAGACCTTTACAGAGCAAATCTCAATTTTTGTAATACTATCAATCATCAATTGCTGATTTAACGTGAAGTTTAAGGAATGAGTGAGGAGAAGAAGACAAAATGTTTAAGCTGGAACAGAGCTCTTTAGTTTGCTTTGTAGCAATTAACTTTCAAAACGACTGGGACAGAAAACCCATCTGAATTCACAGGTGCTTATGAAAACTTGAAGGATTGTGAAAGGGCCGGGAACAGAGAGGTGTGTCATACTGCTTTATTTCCCGTAGCTTGCATTGGTTCGAACGTATTTAATTTCCAATTCTCTACCATCTTTGTAAAAGACAGAGAAATATATACTAGGAGAAATATGATTTATAATAGCATCATTATCCTGTAATTGAAAACACTGAGTGTTTGGTAGGCTGGTGGGATATGCCCATTAGAAATAACCTGTAGCTCTGGAGGCCAGAGGGTTGCTATGACAACCAGGCAAGAGTTTAATAATAGCTCTCCCTCAAAGCTGGAAAATTGACAGAAAGATGAGAGCTCTAAATGCAAGTGTTTCTCATATATATGCAAACAAGCACCAGATACATTTATTTCTTTGTTCAATAAATATTCATTGAACGCCTGTGCTGTGCCTGGCACTAGATTAGGAGCTGTGGAGAGCACATTCCAGGGTAGGAGACAGATAATAAAGAGTAAACAAATCGATAAACTGGATAATTCCAGCCTGTGAGGCCATAACAGGACCCTGATACTAAACACCCAGTATCTGTACAGAACATAGAGAACCAGTCACAGTTATCTCAAAAATCTCTCCTTTAAGCTTGTAAGAGATTTAGCAGAAGTGAAACAGAGAATGACAGAAACCCAACGACTAACTGAAGTATTACTTACTCTTCACTTGCTAGCAGAGGTTAGGATTCTGTATGAAACTAAGCATTGTTTGCCTTTAAGTATGGTTACTTGCAATTAAAATTATAATGATAAAAGTTATATCACATATTTGACAAAAGCAATTATTCAAAATGTCCTCTGGCAGCCGTTTTGAAGCTTCAACAAACACAAAAAGTGACGCTATGTGTGCATATCAAATAAACTCTGATTAACCTGAGGTCAGTACAAGAATTCATCAAGAAACTGAGTTTTGAATAGATTATTGTGGCTGATGCTCCCGGCTTCTCTGAGGGATTCAGGGGTAGATTACACTCACATAGCACTGCAAAAATGATCCAGGCACAGAAAATGCTAGAATATTGCTCAGTAGCCGAGCTTGCTCTAAGAAATATCCAGTTTCCATCATTACTCTATAATTCTGAACAAAGCCCATCTCTCCCAAGCCCCCTTGCAGTGAGGTGTGGCCATGTAGTTAAGATCTGGCCAGTGTCAGGTGACTGGAAGCGATGTGCACACGCCCTCCCCTCCCCGCTCCCTCACTCCTGATGACGGAATATGAACATGAGGGTGGGCCGTGTGGATCAGGACAACACCCTAGGGTAGCAGAACAGAAAAACAGGAAAGCTTGTTCTCAGATGACTTTCCAGATCAGGGCCAACAAACTAGATTGAACTTTTATGTGAGAAATGTCTGTCTTATTAAAACAGCTCTAGGGTCTTTGCACAAACCACCACGCCTCCATACCAACTAATGTGTCAAGTGAGAGGCAATCACCACTGTGATACCTTCTCTGTACAGAGATTTTGGTTCAGGCTGTGCCTAAAGTGAATGCCATTGCTGGATTTTTGTTACAGTAGGCAAAAAATGTTCAATTTTATTTTCTTAAGATGATCTAAATTAAGGTAATATTACCACTGAGAGTCCTGGCTTTCTCTTTTTTTAAGGCACAAGCACATCTGTTTTAGAAGAAACTTTGCCTGACATTTACATAAAGTCCTTTTTAGCCAGTGTTCCTAGAATTAACAAATAGTTTATCTCAAAAGAATATTCTCGATTGAGATACAGTGGTTCTAAGCAGCAATTTTAGCTTGGGAGATGAGACTGAAAAAGTCTGACTCCATTAGAACGAGGTAACTCTCCACAGCCTACGTTTTTTAGAAAATGTCTCAGATATAGATGAATATTATGCAAAACATCTGTTCCCTACTCTCCCTGTGATTTAGATAACCTTGAGTCCTCAAGGTTAAAGATGTGAGGAATAAAAGCTTGACGAAACAGACCCCAGTGACAAATGGCTCAGGGTCGGGGAAGGGGGGGGGGCTCCTTCTCCCCATCCTGCACAAAACCTACTGCCTCCATGGTACCCTGAGGTTTGGCAGCTGCTGGGAACAGTATCTTTGGAGGTTTTATGATTATTATTAAACTTTTTATATTATTATTAAATTGGTTTGTATATAATGAACCCTCTCATTGGTTCTAAAGACATTAATTGTCTTAGGTTTTTACTGAGTCACATTTTTTAGAAATAATTTTGCCTCTTTGTATTTCCCTACTTTATCATATTTGCTATAATAAATGTTCCTTGAAAATTACTTAGAATGATGAAAGGGTGCTGAAGTTCTTAGGCAGGTATGGGAAGGAGGGACTGTCACAGATACTCCTCCTTGGGTCTGATGAGATTCAGAAGTGTCATATATTATTGCAATTATAAAATTATTATTTGCCTTGGGGGAATCAATCAAAAGCTTTCCCCAGACTCTCAACAAGATCAGGCACAAATTTTTTTTAAATCCCATCTCAACTAAAAATAATGAAAAGAGCTATTGTAACTTAATTTCAATCTTTAAGCCACATTTAGACAAGCTAATTGCTAAATTATTTTCTACTGCCTCTTTCTGGAAACCCTAATGCCACTTGTCATTTGAACTGAAAAAAACTTGCCAAAATTTGGGTTCTTTTGAGTTTTTCAGGCTATATGTACAGATACAAAAGATAATGAAGGGCATTTTAAATCTTACAAATAGTAATCCTGCCAGCACCACACTGAGAACTTGCTAAAAGATGTAATTAAAAGGTGTGAAAACTGTGACAAGGTGCTTTTGGGTCAAGAAGGGATTTCAACACTGCTAGTTATGTCACTCACTACACATGAGAGGGTTGCATACATTCAGCAGAAACAATGAATTAGAAAGTCAGAAAGTCTGGGTTCTAGTACCAGTTTTATTTGTAACTAATCACATACAAATCACTTACCTATAAAATAATGGTTAACATCTATTCCCTAATCCACAAATATGTCACGAAACCAAAGAAAACCTCTTTGGGAATGGAGATATTACCACCATTTAGCTTACGCTTTAACTAAAGGTTGAAAATGACAAATTGACTGCATACCTTAATTCTGCAGATGGTTAATCTGGATGAAATCAGCATTGTCCTATTTCACCATGAAAAAACAAAAAGTTATCAAAAGAAGTTACCGGTGAAGAAATAGTTGACAAAAAATGACACTACTAAGAAATAGCTTTGTGTTAAGTACAGTGCTTTTAACAACCCTGATGTCAAATGGAACAAAATTTAGCCAAACAAACTAAAAGCATGTTTGACCTGGTGGAAGAACATACACTACTGGAACACGCATCCTATTTCACTAAAAATGTTCAATGGGAATGTTTTGTAGAATCTTCAGATAGCCAATACAAATTGCTCAGAACTTAAAAATCTTTTATGTCTCCCTTTCTCCATTCTCATCCTATGGTAGGTATTTCATTCAAAAATTCAGTTTCCCACCTGAGAGAGCACACTCCTCAGTACTCTGCAAGGGTGAAGAATTGTTAGCCTTCTGTCACCAGAGAATACACACAGAAGAGGAATCAGCATGTCACTGAAGGAAGATTCAGGAAGATAATTCTAATTGAGTACACAAAATTTTATACACTATCAAGCATCTGGTCAATTATCATGTATATGTACAATGACATATCTAGTAAATCCTCAAGAGGTAAGCATTTATATTTTCTTATATAATTAACCATGTCAGTTTTATGTGATTTAGTCTCTGTTTCTGGACTTTCCCTTACATACAGTGACAGTAACAAAGACTGGAGCATGGTTCACAGAGAAACACAGAACAGATAAGAATATCCTAATAAAATAATCATGTATAACACCACTGCTTAGGGAAATATTTTAGATGAAATATACTTTCACTACTGGCCCCAAATGCCATCATCCATTTATGTTATTTAACTGTAAACTTTTAATACAAAAATACCTTTAAGCTGATAACATTTAGTGACTTACAAAACTGACAGTATATTTCAATGCTACACAAAACAGTTCTATACTTAAAACTGAAAGTTTTAAAGTTCTTTGCTGGCACTTGATTTTATAGTTGATAGATACAATAACTACTAATCAATAAAATACTGTTCTTAGCTTATACATATTTTCAAAACCAGTATTACCTCACAAAACAGTAAAGAAGAATCACAACTTGCTGACAAATCTAAGATGAACACGAAAACTATACAGTCAAAATATTTTAAGAATCACAAACTTTTTAAGACAACGAATAAAAATTTACACAATCATGTCCTGTGGAAAAAAAAGGATTATTCCTCTGATTCAATGAAGCATGTACTAAGTATAGATAAAAATATGAACCTACAAAGCAAGTTACTGAGTTTTTTTTTTTTGTTCGTTTGTTTTTAACCTTTGTAGATGATTGGTGACACTGCTAGAATGGAATTTTTTTTAGATGGAAAACTGGTCACTATTTGCAAATACACATTTTATATTACAAATTTAAAACTGAAATTTCTTTCCAAACAGAAGAATCCTGTGTTTTTTTGTTCTTATTATCAGTGAGTTTATGGCAATTCTGTACGGTGTTACAAATGAAATCATTCAGTCACATTAAACATATATGTAATTTTTTTTTCTTCACAAAAGGGGAGAAAACTAAACTAAAACTTAGCAAACTATGAGTTAGAACAGTTTGTAAAAACCCACTGTTTTAAAGTTTAGGAAATCTACTAGAGTGTTCTGAAGGACAGTATATACTTTCAAAACCCTATATAGTAATTCCTAGCCAATCTGTTTTCTATTATAAAAATTAAAATTCAAGTTACTGTACTTGTGGCACTAAACAGAACATAAGATTTAATAATAGAAGACTAACTTAGCATAATCGAACAAAAACATACTAAACAAATCAATACTGGACTTTTAGAACAGTAAATTATTAAATAGGTTTATTTTTGGGGAAGTGCTTAAATTCTCTAATACTAAATTACATTAGTATTTCAAACTATACCCTTTCTAAACCAAATCTGAAATTAATTTTTTCTTTCTCAGTAAAGGGAAAGGGTATTTCTTTTAGCTACTTTCCAAGTAGTAAAAATACCTTAGTGTTTCAACCTATCTACAACCAACCCTGCTGATCCTGTGCATTTCACTGAGGTGCTACCTGTACCCACAAATCATCATCAGATAAAGAACTTGAACTTCCTGACTCAGAATCCAGCTCACTAAATCCACCCAAATCCCACTCAGTACTAGATTCACTCGGTATCTCTTCTTCCTCAGTGAGGAAACTGTGACCAGGCTCAAGGCAGGAAGGATAAACACGAGCTGAGAGGCAAAAAAAGTTAGAATCAAACTGAAAAAGGCCTAATGTGGTACCTATATTAATCCACTGGTCTCCACTAATGTCATATTCATACACGGTCACCCGGTTCTTTTTCCACTGCGGGGTACGCGAGGTGATCAGCAACAATTTTTGGCCATGAGTGATGATCCGGTAGTTGCTAGTCTCAGACACCAAAGGAATATTATTAATCTGCCTCCATTCTGCTCTGACTGGGTTGTAGACCTTCATGACGGGGATGTCACAGATACAATAGATCTCATCATTGAAGACACAGGCTTCCTGAAAATCATGGCGCTTGAGAGAAACACATTTCAGCCACATGTTGTGGCTGGGATCATAGCAGAACATGCGCTTACTGTTGAGAGCATACAGATAGTTCTGAATTACCATTAAGTCAAAGGAGATAAAAGAATGGGGTAGTGGAGCCACCAGTGCCCACTGGTTCCTCTGAACACTGTAGCATTCCACTTCCTTCAGTTTCACTCCGGTGATAGGGTCTCGCCCACCCAAGATGTAAATGTAGCCATTGAGGTAGGCCACATCCATGCCCTCGCGGCAGAGCAAGCGATCTGCCAGCTGCTGCCAACTGTTCTGCGCTGGCTTATACACCCAGAGGTCTTTCCTGGGCTGGGCAGCGAGATAGATGTCGTGGTCAGGAGAGACACAGACTGCTAAGGTGGTTACAGTCCTAGTGTGAGCAAGGCAGGTCAAAGGTGACGGCACTTTGTAAATATCGCCCGAGTATGGGTCACAGCACAGAAACGGATCTCTGGGATGTCCAAAGAAGATCACCATTTTCTTGGCACACACACCCAGCCTCTGCGGTGGATTTTCTGCTGCGGATACGACAGAGCTGCTGCTGCACTCCGGCTTTGGCACCAGAGACTTGTACAGCATGTCACCATATCGCATCTGCAGGGCCCCTTCAATGAGGTCCAGGCAGTACTTCTTCACAGTGGTGTTGGTCAGCAGCCCTTTCAGGTAGTCCTGATCTTCATCGCTGAAGTGTGCCCAGCGGACACACTTGAAGACCTCGGCAGCGCTGGGACCTCGCTCCTTGGGAGCCGCCTCCAACCACTGCACGGCCACGTGACACACTGTTTGCTCATGCTCTATGTTTAGACTGTCCAGGCGCAGCACGGCCAGCAGCTGGGCCAAGGTCAGATCTGCCAGAGTTTCCTCCCGAATCGGACCCATCTGACTGAGCTGCTTGAAGTTGTGGGCGATGAAGGACTGCGCTTGCGATCGCAGCTTACGATGGCCGAAGGCGTCGGCGAACTTGAAGATGGCGGTGCAGTTGGCCAGGTCCAGGCGGCGGGCCAGGAAGGAGGCACAGGCCTCCCGCACGTACTCGAGCTGCAGCATGTCGGAGGCCGCGTAAAGGCGCTCCACGTTGGCTTCACTCAGGGACACACGACCCGTGTAGCAGTATTCGACCAGCACCTCGAACGACTCGGCATCCACGTCGTGCATGGTCACGTTCGCCTGCTGGCTCTCGTACATGCCGCCGGTGAACATGCTCTTGAAGTAGGGACACGCGGCAGCCAGCACGTTACGGTTGCAGG
>CM053508.1:3287353-3320362 GCA_028627145.1 Eidolon dupreanum | reverse complement strand
ATGCCGCTCTCTTTGCGGCATAGACAGCGTCTGACTCACCGTCGCCCAGTTCCGCGCCCTTTCTCCGCCTCGGCTCGCCCTCACTGAACCCGCTGGCAGCAACCGAGAGCCACCACCGCCGCGCTGGCAATGCCGCTAGGCGTCCAGGAGAACTACAGCGCCCAGCTGGCCTTTCGCGCCTCGAGGCATGCCGGGCCGGCGGGCCCACGGCGTAGGCTTATGGGCAGAGGCCGCTGTGAATGTCGGGAGCAGTAGTTTCAATAGTATCGCGAGATTTATCGGCCGTTCATTGTTTGGGCAGACGGAATTAGAAATAGCCGATTCTCTCCAATTCGGTGTTATGGTAGAACTTTGTGTTTGGAATTCAGATTAGACACCCGTTCTAGTATTTATCAGTGCTTTGACCTCTCTCAGAACTGTCCTGTTTTTTAAAATGTGAATCATAACAGTAGTTCATGGCGTTATGTGAAGAGTAAATGAGATAAACTGCATGGGCTTATACGGGATTCTCTGAAACGCATGAGTAAAATAATTAATGAAGTAGTTACGCAATACCTATAATCTAAAGGTTCAATAAGCTTTAGCTCTAATAGCATTTATGAAAAATAAAGTAGCCACTAATTTGAAATCGTGAGCCTGTAGGTTAAAAACCCTTTAGGTTTTTAAATAAATTTTATTTTTAAGATTAGTTTTACTGGAAAATCGAGCAGAAAGTTACAAGGAGCGTCCACATACTCCACCCCCTCACAGTTTCCCCTATTATTAACATCTTGCATTATTATGTGCATTAATTACAAATGATAAATTTACACTGATAAATACTGATAAAATATTAATTGAAGTGTATAGTTTATATTAGGCACCACTCTTGTACAGTTATATGGGTTTTGAAAATATATATAACGTCATATATTCACCATTACAGTATCATACAAAATATTTTCACTGCCCTAAAAATCCTCTGTGTTCAACCTATTTATGCCTCCTCCTCCCTCCAACCAGCCACTGGGAACCACTGATCTTCGTAATACACAGTTTTACCTTATCTAGACATCATCTAGTTGGAATCATACAGTGTGTATCCTTTTAAGATATATTCTTTCACTTAGCAATATTCATTTCAGTTTCCTCCATGTCTTTTTATGGCTTGATAGATTTTTTTTATTATTGAATAGTAGTGCATTATATGGATATACCACAGTTTACTTATCCATTCACCTACTGAATGACATTTTATTTGCTTTGGATTTTTGCAATTGTGAATCAACCTGCTGGAAACACTCATGTACTGGTTTTTTTGTTGACCTAAGTTTTCAGCTCATTTGGGTAAATATCAGAGAATGTGATTGCCGGATCTGACAGTAATACTAGTTTTACAAGGAACTTCCTAGAGCCATCTCTTGGTTTGGTTATGCTGCCAGCTATTGTTGAACAGAAACTCTCAATCCACTTCTCAAAGCTCTTAAAAATTCCCATCAATTATATGCTTTACCACTAAGGAGAAAATTCAGATCATTACCTCCAAAAGTGGCAGAATTTTACTGAGGACAACTTATAACTCCAATGGCCACTTTGGGACACTTGGAATTTCCTTAAGCCTGGCTATCTACAACGTGCCCTCAAATCTTGGGCTCTAAGATCTCTTCTCACCAATATTCGTCTTGTTTTGCTGGATATGAGGCTGAAAAATAAAATGTTTCTAGTCTATCTCAAACTGTACAGTCTCTTAAAGATTGTCTCTTTTACCATGTGTCCACAATCTCAGGCCCCCATCCTCACCCAGATCTCACCATGTGACCAAATAAGCACTTTCTCCTACCCTCTATTCCTGCTTTTTCTGTGGATTCTCTTTTTCTTCCTTCAGTCTCTATTCTTTCTTTTTATCCCTCCCTGCCTCCTTTAAACTACTTAGCCCCCAACTCCCCAAAATAAGGACTCTTATTATTGGTCCTTCCCACCTGTGAAAGAAGACAAGTATTCCTTAATCTTTGATCTCACTCAGATTTACATGTTATTGTGAGAGTCCTTTTGGATCACCATAAAAATAGGGAAGAATCTAGTAATCAATTCAGGCTGATCCTCAGGGCATATTCTCTTGTGATCTATGATTTATAACAACTTTTGCCACTACTAGTGTGTCCCAGAGATGCCACTTTATTGTATGAAAAGCCAAATGGTCCACTCTTCAAGAGGACCTTCAATCAAATAAATCAGAACACCCCTGAGGCTTACATACAGGCCAAAACCATAAGGGAGAGTAAGTTTAGAATCCATTCCCACCATCTTCCTTCAAAAGTTGATTGGTCAAAAATACAAGATAGCAGAATACTAAGAGATGAATCTATCTCTTACTAATATAGTTTAGAAAATGTTTGGAAGGACTACTCTTAATCTCACCCTAAATGACTGAACCCTTTCCATCTTGGTCATTAGCGTCATTAAGGCTATGACCAGAAATTAGAGATATTATTCAAAACATACTGTAAATTAGTGAGGTGACCTTTCTCTGAAATACATATACTCAACATCACAAAGAGTCTGTTGCAGAAAAAAAAGAAAATCAAAACAATGTAAACTCGGATTCTTCCGCCGTCGCCGTCATCTTTGTCTACATCGCAACCGTGTCGCCCTACAGCATCGTCTACTCCCCTGTTTGAAGGCACTGCGAAGCCATGCGCATGCTCCTGGCTGACCAGGGCCAGAGCTGGAAGGAAGGAGTGATGACCAAGGAGACCTGGCTGCGGGACTCACTCAAAGCCTCCTGTCTGTATGGGCAGCTACCCCAAGTTACAGGGTGAAGACCTCACCCTGTACCATCCAATACCATCCTGCGCCACCTGGGCGCCCCCTCGGGCTGTGTGGACAGGACCAGCGGGAGGTGGCGCTGGTGGACATGGTGAACGGCAGCGTGGAGAACCTCCGCTGCAAATCCATCACCCTCATTTAACTGACTATGAGGCGGGCAAGGAGGACTATGTGAAGGAGCTACCGGAGCACCTGAAGCCTTGGAGACTGTCTCAGGACCAGAGGGCCAGGACTTCGTCGTGGGCAACCAGATCTCCTCTGCCAACTTGCTGCTGAGTAATCACCAGGTCCCAGCCCTGGCTGCCTGGACTCCTCCCCGCTGCTCTCGGCCTAGGTGGCTCCCCGCATCGCCCGGCCCAAGCTCAACGCCTTCCTGGCCTCCCACGAGCATGTGAACCTGCCCATCAATGGCAACTGGAAACAGTGAGGGCTGTGGCTCCCTCAGCATGAGGCGGGGGCCGCCTGCCAATCCTCCCCAGGACCAATAAAATTCCCAAAAAAGGAAAAACAAAACTAACAACAACAAAAAAAAACAATGCCAACTCAAGACTTTACAACTTATTTTGACGGAAACAAGTCAGGACAATTGGCTCCCTCCAAAACTCCCATAGACAGAGATAATTATGGATATTGAAAAGAAGAGGGACATTAGACTTGGTATTAACCAGCCTCAAAATGCAAATGTGAACGAGAGACCAAAAATCCATCTCTTAATGACTTTCCTCAGAGAATCCCTCCCTTTTCGGTGAACAACTACCTCTTAATGTGCAAAGGCGAAGAATCATAACTGTCCATGGACATCCCACCACCTTGCTAGTGGACACAGGCAACAATTTCACCATTAACACCATTATTCTCCGCAATTCTTTCCTACCCTTCTCTGCTCACCTGATTTTAACAACTCATTTGCTCCAAGCTTTTGCCCACGACAGACATAAAGTTTCTAAAAACAAAACGAAATTATTCAGCCTCTTCAAGAGCATTTTCTAGAACGTGCTTTCTCCCTTGAAGGGGGGCCTGCGTCCCCTAAGAGCATCACCAATTCCCCATACCCTGAGACCGAAAGATACCTCTGAGGGCTTCTGGGATTAGTTGGCTGTTGCTGGCATTCACTCCTGAACTTTCTTCACTGTTGCTCTCCCTTCTATGCCAGGACTAAGGAAACAACATCTATGTCCCCAATGGGGACGTTCCTGCATGTCTGCATTTTGAAATCCGAAAACCTCTATTCTCTTTTCCTGCTTTTGGACTCTCCAATTACTCACAACCCTTTTCTCTTTTTAGACACAAAAACAGAAGGATATACATGTCCTTATTTCCAGGATGGTTAGAAGCTTTTCTCTGCAAATGGTCTGTAACTGTAGCTAAGCTGCGACCAGAAAGAATTTTCCCTACTTGGGGATCCCCTTGTTCTTCTCTTGTGACAGGAACACTTCACGGCCTAAAACGTTATGATCTTTATCACCTTCCGTCCTCTGGAAAAATAAAACAGGCAGCAATGCTCTTAAATTCAAACCAGCCAAACTCTCTGAGGAACTCAGCCCGTCCAAAGTCTAGCACGTAGTGCTGACAATCCTCGAATCCTGCACCTCCAGTCAACACTGATTATTCCCTTATGAAATAATTCTGGCAGGCCAATGAGGATTCCTTACCTCCTCTGGTCCCTAGATGGCCATAATTTAATCCAACCCCACATCTATCCTTAAATACTACAAAAGTCTTACTAAATACATTCATATTTATCATCGACAGGTCAGATTTCCTTTCCCATCACAGCTCTTACATGATCTTCAAATTAGAGGTTTAATCGGCTGGAAAAGACCGCCGAAAGGACAGTCCTGAATCTAAGTGTAAAGGATCTTCCGCTGTGTCATAACCACCAATACTGCTAAAAGGCTGCACGGGGTACGGCAGGTACGTTATGTTTCACAATTTAAAAACAGAAGACGATTTCGGTTTTGCACATAAGGAGCTTGGGAGTCACCACTCTCTAACAACAAGTGCAAAATGGAATAGAATCAACAACTCCTCTTGGATCCATAAGGGGGAGGACACAGGGCAAACAGCTGCTCCCCAGATTGTGGAGACAGACAGGCGGACACAGGAAGCACTAGCTTAGCTTACCAGAGCAGAGATCTGGGAGCAGAAGCTGCTGCAGGAACCAGTGCCGAGGGAGGAAAACCTGAAATACGATGACACGGATCAGTGTGGACACTTCTAGGGTTAAATTAACTCCAGAGGACGCACCCACGGTGGGGCCCCATGCTATGGTGAGATTTGCCTGCAGGAGCTTGGCCAGTTTTCACAGTAAATATGGGAGAAAAATTCCTTCATACTTCCGAAGGGGGGGCGGGTAGGAACCATTTTAAAAAACAGCAGAGTACTTTGTTCTTAACAGGGACGGCCCTCAGGAGGAACTAGTTAACCAGACCCTAACCTGCTGGAGTCTTAGCGGGGCCTAACCGATTTAAAGGACGAGATGGACCGAACTCCACTCAGCTCAAGATTTCCATTGGGAAGAAGGAAAACACCCAAGTCCAGCCCACTCTATCCCACATAAAGGGAAGGAGAATAATAAAAACACTTTTAAAGCTGATGATTCAGAGGCATAGGTTCACTAAAAGACTGCAACGTAATCACAAAAGGATAGAACTAGAGAACATTTTCCCTTCCCCCACACCTCACCACCATATTACTACGGGCCTATTTGTAGCAGTTCCTTCTACCCGCTACATCGTGGCCAGCTATCAAGAAAAAATTAAAAGGCAAAAACGTAATCCGAAGAGACAGAGCATGCATCAGAACCAGCCGTGGAAGGGATGTTGGAATTACCAGACCAGGAATTGAAAATGACTGTGAATAATATGGTAAGGACTCATAGATAAAGTAGACAGCGTGCAGAAACTGCTGGCAATGTAAACAGAGAGATGGAAACCTAAGAAAGAACCAGAAAGAAAGAACAGAGGTTCTGGTTCAAGATGGTGACATAGGAACATTCTTAACTCACCTTCTAACATGAACACACTGAATTCACAGCTACATATGGAACAACTTCCTGTGAAAAAGAAACTAAAAACTAGTGGAATGACCCCTTCACTTTGGGCAAACAAGAGGGAAACCACATCAAAGTGGGCAGGAAAAGCTGAGACAGGACGTGGCCATAAACCCCACCCTTGGTGTGGGGAACCCACAACAAGACGGATCTCAAAACCCAGAGCTTCACCCTGAGGAGTGAAGGCTTTGTGACCCACATTGGCACCCTAAGTTTTAAGACCAGCACCTGAGAGATGAACCTTCAACACACCTGGCTTTGAAGGCCAGTGAGGCTTACACTCACGAAACCGGTGAGGCCACAGTTAACCGAGAGGGCTCTCAAAGGCTCCAGGTGCAGCAGGACCCATCCCAGGCCCCAGCACAGAGGAGCCCTTTGAAGATGCCCAGATTTCAGGTGAAAGGGACTCATTTGCTAATTTTAAAGTGTTGGCCTGAAGGGCAAGGGGCCTGATGGGAAACTTTACAGGGAGGAAGGCTGCAGGATACTCTCTCCCTGCTCTCCCTCTGCCTTGCCCGTGGGCGCCACTTTCCCCTTCCTTTCCACTAGGTGCCATATTTATGCACCAGCTGACAGGCGCCGTTTTCTGCCATTTCTGCCTTGCTAGGTCTGGTTGTTGCCATTTTTTTTCCTTTTCTTTCTGCTTCTTTTCCCCCCTTCTTTTTTTCTTTTTGTAGTAGATGTCATCTTCCCATTCTCCCTCTGCTGCATCCCGGAGGGTCAGTATCTCCCAGAGGGGGGTCTTCTACACAAATGTGTTGACCTGACTTTGGCGGCTGTCACCTAGGGGATGGCCCTTTATCACCTGGCTCTGGAGGCCAGAGGGACTCTCCTTTCCTGGGTCCTCTGGGCCTGTAACAATTGGAGAGACAGTTCTTGGTGAACCAGGGCACCTCACAAATAGGAGTAACCCCTAGGCTTTCTGAAAAACAAGACTATTTTTTTTTTATCATAATTTCTATGTTTCTAGAATTTATCCATTTCTTCTAGGTTATCTCATTCGTTGACGTATAATTGTTCGTAGTAGTTTCTTACGATTTCTAGTTTTTCGGAATTATCCGTTGGAATGTCTCCTCTTTTATTTCCTTTTTTTTTTTGAGCTGTCGCTCTTTTTTTTTTTCTTCTTAGCCTCGCTAAAAGTTTGTCAGTTTTCTTTTCTTTTAAACCAGTTATTAGTTATTAGTTTTGTTGGTCTTTTCTATTGTTCTTGTAGTGTTTACTTCATTTATTTCTGCTCTGATCTTTATTATTTCCTTACTTCTGTTGCCTTAGGGTTTAGGTTTCTCTTTTTCTAGTTCCTTGAGATGTAAAGATATGTTGTTTATTTGAGATCTTTTTAATTAATGTAGCCATTTATTGCTATAAAATTTCCTGTTAGAACTGCTTTTGCTGTATGCCATAAGTTTTGGTGTTGCATTTCCATTTTCATTTGCCTCAAAATATTTTTGGATTTCCCCTTTGATCCATTAGTTATTTAGAAGTGTGTTGTTTAATTTCCATGTATTTGTGAATGTTCCAATTATCCTCCTGTTACTGATTTATAGTTTCATATAATAACATGGTCACTAACATATGATCTATCCTGAAGAATGTTCCATATGTGTTTGAGAAAAATGTATATTCTGGTACTGTTGGATGGAATGTTTGTATATGTCTGTTAGGTCTATTTAGTCTATAGTATTGTTGAAATGTGTTTCCTTATTTATTTTCTGTCTGGATGACCTATCCATTGTTGATAGTGGGATATTAAAGACTCATACAATTATTTTACTGGCTTTCATTACTTTTTATTTCTTTGTCTTGCCTTATTGTTCTAGCTACGACTTCTAGGACTATGCTAAATAAGAGTGGTGAGAATGGGCATCCTTATTTTGTTCCTGATCTTGGAGAAAAAGCTTTCAATTTTTTACTGTTGAATGTATTAGCATACATGGCATTTATTATTTTGAGGTAGTTTCCTTCAATACCCAATTTATTAAACACTTTTATTGTGTAAGTATGTTACATTTTGTCAGATGTTCTTCTGCATCTATCGAGATGATCATATGATTTTTTAAATCTTTCATTCTATTAATGTGATGCCTATATTTACATTGATATCACATTTATTGATTCGCATATGTTGAAGTGTCCTTGCATTCCAGGGCTAAATCACCCCTTGGTCATTGTGTATAATCCTTTTTATGTATTGTTGAATTCAGTCTGCTAATATTTGGTTGAGCATTTTTGCTTTTATGTTTATCAAGGATATTGGTCTATAGTTTACTTTTTTGGTAGTGTCCTTTTCTGACTTTGGTATCCAGGTAATAGTAGTCTCATACAATGACTTTAGAAGTGTTCCTTTATCTTCAGTTTTGTGGAAGAGTTTGAGGATTGGCATTACTCCTTCACTCACCAGTGAAGCCATCTGTTCCCAGGGTTTTCTGTGTTGGGAGATTTTTAATTACTGATCCAATCTCATTACTCAATATTGGTCTGTTCAGATTTTCTACTTATTCCTGATTCAGTCTTGCTAGGTTGTATGTTTTAGGAATTTGTCCATTTCTTCTAGCTTATTCAACTTATTAGCATATAATTGTTCATAGCAGTCTCTTATGATCCTGTGAATTTCTTAGTATCGGTTGTAATATCTCCTTTTTCATTTCTTATTTTATTTTATTCTATTTTTTCTTAATTAGTCTAGTTAAGGTTTGTCAATTTTGTTTATCATTTTGAAAAAGCAGCTGTTTTGTTGATCATTTCTATTGTTTTTCTGGTCTTCTAGTTCATTTATTTCCACTTCAATCATTGTTATTTCCTTCCTTCTGCTAACTTTGAGTTTAGTTTGTTCCTCTTTTTCTAGTTACTTGAGATGTGAAATTAGGTATTTGAGATCTTGCTATTTTCTCAATATATACATTTAACGCTATTAAACATTCCTTTTAGAACTGCTCTTGTAGCATCCCATGGGTTTTGGTGTGTTGTGTTCCATTTTCATTTGAGATTTTTAAAATTTCACTTTTTATTTTTTCTTCGACCCACTGTAGTATATTATTTAGTTTCCACTTGCTTAAAAATTTACTTTTGTTGCTGATTTCTAATTTCATACCATTATTTTCAGAAAAGACACTTGGTACAACTTCAATCTTAAGTTTGTTAATCTTATTTTGTGGCCTATTATATGATCTATCCTTGAGAATGTTCCATGTGTGCTGGAGAAGCATGTGTGTTCCTCTACCTGGATGGAATGTTCTATAAATGTGTGTTGGATCCATTGCTCTAAAATATGATTAAGCCCAATGTTTTCTTATGGATTTTCTGTCTGGATGACCTATCTATTGCTGAAAGTATAGTGTTGAAGTCTCCTACTATTATTAGATTATAGTCTATTTTTCTTTTCCTATCTATTTGTCTTTGCTTAATATATGTTGGTGCTCCAATGTTGAGTGTGTATATTTCAATTGTTATATCTTCTTGATGAATTGACATCTTTATCATTATATAAGGACCTTTGTCTCATTATAATTTTTGGCTTAGAGTCTGCTTCGTCTCATATAATTATAGTTATTCCTGTTCTCTTCTGGTTTCTACTTGCATAGAATAACTTTTCCTGTTTCTTCGCTTTGAACTTATGTGTATCCATAAATCTGAAGTGAGTTTCTTGTAGGCAGTGAATAGTTGGTTCTTATCTTTTCACTTATCCAGTCACTCTGCATTTTCATTGATAAATTCAATCCATTTATCTTTAGAGTAATTACTAATACGTAAGAACTTACTAATGCCATCTTATTAATTACTTTCTGGCTGTATTGTAATTCTGTTGTTTCCTTCTCTCTCTGTTTTTGCCTACCTTTGCAAATTGGTGATTTTCCATAGTGGCATGCTGTTTCCTCTTTCTTTATCATATGTGATCTAGTCTGTGTTTTTGCTCATGGTTACCATTAGGCTTACATAAGACATCTCATAAATAAAACAGTCCATTTAAGCTGATAGCAATTTATTTCAATCACATACGAAAGCTCCACCCTTTTGCCTCCTATTATGTTTTTGATATTTTCATTTATTTCTTTTTAAATTGTACACTCATTAACAACTTATAGTAGAATTAATAAGATATAGTTATTTTATTACTTTGTTCCTTTAACCTTTATGCTATAGCTAATGGGTACACATGATCCTATTACAGAATTAGTTTTCTAAATCTGACTGTATATTTACCTTTATCTGTATGTTGGATACTTTTATATGTTTTCATGTCACTAATTAATGTCTTTTCATTTCTGCTTGAAGAACTTTCAACATTTTTTTGCAAGGCAGGGCTGGTAGTGATGAATTCCCTCAGCTTTTCCATGTCTAGAAAAGTATTTCTCCTTCATGACTTTGCTGGGCAGAGTATTCTTGACTGTAAAATTTTTTTTTTCAACACTTTGAATATGTCATTCCACACTCCTCTGGACCAACTGGTTTCTGCTTAGAAATCTGCTGATTGACTAATGGGATTTATTTGTAGGTTATAATCTTTTTTTCTCTGGCTTCATTTAGGATTCTATCTTTATCTTTGATTTTTGACAGTTTCATTACAGTGTGTCTTGAAGGTTGTTTTGCATTAAGATTATAGAGAGGGTGATATTTGTGAACATGGATGTCCAAGACTGGAAAGTTCTCAACAATTATCTTCTTAATGAATTAACACTTTCATCAATATATAATATACTTTTTTCTCCTGTAACAATTTTTGACTTAAAGTCTATTTTGTCTAATGTTAGTATAGCCACTCAGGCTCTCCTTTGGTTACTATTTGCATGGAATATCTTTTTCCATCCTTTTACTCTCAATTTATTTGTGTCTTTGGATACAACTTGAAGACAGGACTATTGAAATGATCAAATCAAACTGCTGTTGAAATCCTCTAGTGATGTTTTTATTTCAATTATTTTACTTTTCAGCTCCAAAATTTCTATTTGGTTCCATGTAATAATGTCTATATCTTTATTGATATTCCCATTTTTTTCATATATGGTTTTCCTGGTTTCTTTTATATTTTTGTCCATGATTTCCTTTAACTCTTTGATATATTTAAGACAGTTGACTTAAAGTCTTTCTCTATTATATCAAATGTCTGGGTTTCCTCAGGGATGGTTTATGTCAATTTCTTTTTTTTTTTCATGGAAATGGGTCATATTTTACTGTTTCTTTGTATGCCTTGTATTTTTTTGTTGTTGTTGAAGACTGAACATTTTTAAATATCATATTGTGGTAACTCTGGAAATCAGAATCTCCCCCTTCCCTATGGTTTTCTGTTGTTGATAGTTGAGCCCTGCATTGTCTTCTTCTTTAGTGACTTTTCCAAATGATCTTTGCAAAGACTGTGTTCATCATCTTGTGTGGTCATGGAAGTCTCTGTTCTGTTATCACAGAGTCAGCCAAGAGGCCTGACAGAGATCTCCTTAAACTCCTCATGCCAAAGGAAAAACAAAACAAAACAAAACAAAACAGTACTCACCTGATCTTTGCAGACTGACTCTAAGCTAGGGTACTCTTTCAACACCAAACCAGGTGCCTCCAACTCTGCCTTAGCCTTTACCTCCTGCTTTGTGAAGCTCAAAATCAGCCAGAGGTGAAAGTCAATGGTCATCTCAAATATTTTCTGAGCAAGCATCTGGTCCTTGACATGTGTGTTATATTCTGTACTCCCTGGTATATGCAGTAGCCCTTCAAAGCCCTTATTTGCCCCAAGATCTTCCTCTGTAGCCTCCTCCTTCCTAGGCTTTGGGTCTTCCCAGGCTTTGCTACCATTGCTATAACTTGAACCAGGTGGCTGTAGGTGATATATGCCTTTAGATGCTTTTGTTATATGTCTCCTGGAAAACTACTCTGGCTTAATAGGGGTAAAACAAAGGTCAGCCTTCATACTGATTACCAGGCAGGCCAAAATGTATAACTACAGTTTTTGAGAATAAGTTCTATATTGGCCCCTAGCACCAGCTAAGTGCACAAGGACTTCAGGCTGCCATCCCCATAGCCACCACTTAGCTGGAGAATGGGTATGATAGGTGGGCAAGCAAGAACACGGTGTTTTCTTACTAAAATTTGTCTGTTTCTTCATTAAGCACTCCCCTGGTTCCTATAAAATTTTGATTAGATTCCAGAATTCCAAAAAAGGTTGGTTCTGTTAGTTTTTGCCAACTTATCGGTTGCTTCAGTGGAAGAACTGAGATTCTTAGCGCTCGCCACCCTGCCATTTCAATGATGCAACTCCTGAGAAGTGTTTTTTTTTTTTTTTTTAAACCATGAATAGGTGTTAGAATTTGTCAAATGCTTTTTCTGCATCAATTGCTATGAACATATGATTTTTATTTGATCTAGCAAATTACACTGATTGATTTTTCAAATTTTGAACTGGACTTGCATACCTGGAATAAATCCCACTTGGTCACCAGTGCATAATTACATTGTTGTATTCACTTTGCTAATATCTTGTTGAGGGTTTCTGCATCTGTATGCATGGGAAATAGTGGTCTGTAGTTTTATTTTTGTACTGGTTTTGTCTGGTTTTGATATCAGAGTGATACTGGCCTCAAAAATGAAGGGGGAAGTGTTCCCTTCCAGAAGGAACTGTGTAAAATTTGTGTTAACCCCTCTTTAAATGTTTGGTAGAATTTTCCAGTAAAACCAGCTGGAACTTGACATTTCTTTTGAGGGGAAGTTATTTAAATAATTTCAATTTCTTTACTGGTTATTAGGCTACGGAGATAATCCATTTCATCTTGATTACTTGGTAGTTTGTGGTTTTTAAAAAGGAGTCCATTACTTTTAAGTTGTCATTTATGAGTGCAATGTTTTAGTAGCTGCAGAATATATAGTGATATCCCATCTTACATTTCTCATATTGATAATATACGTTTTCTCTATTTTAATTTTTGTCAGTCCTACTAAAAGTTTGTCAATTTTATTGACTTTTTAAAAGAAATCAGTCTTTTTTCATTGATTTGTGTTTTTTCTTATTTTCAATTGTATTAATTACTGCTCTAACCTTTTGTATTTTCTTCTTTTTCTAGTGCCTTAAGGTAGGAATTTAGATTATTTACTTGAGTCTTTTTGCAATGTCTAATGTATGCATTTAGTGTTGCAAATTTCACTCTTAACAATGCTTTAGCTGCATCTAACATATTTTGGTATTTTATATATTCATTTTTAGTCAAATCTATTTAAAAATATGTTTTTAGATTTCCTCTTTGATGCATGGCTTATTTTAAATTATATTGTTTAATTTTGTGTGTTTAGATGTTTTCTTATTGTCATTCTATTATTGATTTCAAGCTTGATTCCAATATGAACAGAAAACATACATGGTGTGATTTCAATTATTTTGCATTTGTTCAAGTTTATTTTATGCTAGAGGATATGAGTATATCTTGGTGAATGTTCCATGGCAAATGAAATGTGTATTCTGTTATTATTGGGTGGACTGACGTGCCACTCCATGACTGGTTGTGTTGTTTAAATCTTCTACGTCCTTATTGATTTTCCATCTAGTAATATCAGTTGCTGAGAGGTCATATTGAATTCCCCAGTGATAACTGTGGAGTTGTCTATGTTTCCTTTCAGCCCTATAAGTTTTTGTGTCTTGTATTTTAAGTCTCTGTTGTTTGGTGCATACACATTTAAGATCATTATGTCTCCCTAGTCCATTGATCTTATTAATATTTAATGTCTCACATTTTCCATCTCTACTTTAGTAATTTCCTTTGCTCTGAAGTCTACTATTTCAAATAGTAACATAGACATTCCTGGTTTTTAAAAGTTAACATTTTCCTAGTATATCTTTTTCTGTCCTTTTATCTTAACCTAGTTATACCATTGAATTTAAAGTGAGTTTCTTGTGAACAATATATGATGGGTTATTTTTTTAGTCTACTCTGGTTATCTCTCTCTTTTGATTGGTATATTTAGACCATTTGCTGTTAAGGTGATTATTGATATGCTAGCATTTCAGTTTCCCGTTATTTATTTTATCTTTGTTTCCTCTGGTTTTTGTTCCTCTTTTTACCGTTTCTTGCCTTTCTGTGGGTTACTTGAACATTTTGGGAGATTCAGCTGTATTTACTTGTAGTATTTCTGAGTGCATTTCTTTATATGGTTTTTTGTGGTTGCTTTGATTTTAAAATATACTTCTGTGACTTATCACAGTCTACTATAATTAATATTTCACCATTTTGAGGTAAGTGTGGAAACCTCACTTCTACTTAGGTTTCTTTACATTCCTTTTATTTAATATCATCATCTTGATTATGGGATGCTGTTATTATTTTTGTTTCAGTCATCAAACATGATTTATAAAAAGTTATGATTTATAAAATATACCATCGTATGATTAATAAAACATACTTTTGTATGTACTCATACAAAATGTTCTTTCTGTTGTCCTTTCTTCCTTCTTTATACACAAGATACTTTCTTTTATCATTTCCTTTTCACTCTTTAAGGATTGATCTGCTAGTTTCAGATGAGAAATACAGTTATTCAAATTGTTTTTGTCCTACAGGTAATGTATTATTTCCTTCTGACTTTTTTCAATATTTTTTCTTTGTCCTAGTTTAAAGAAATTTAATTATGATGTGTTTAAGTTTATCCCATTTGGGGATCGCTCAACTTCTTGAATCTGTAGGTTTGTGTATTTCAACAAATTTGAGAACTTTTCAGCAACTCTTTCTCCAAATGTTCTTTCAGTCTGACATTCTTTCTCCCCTCATGGGACTTCAGTGATACAAATGTTGGCTATTTTATTTTTGTCCTACAGGTCTCGGAGGCTCTGTTCATTTTTTCCTAGTTTATTTGCCTCTGTTTTTCAGATTGGGTGAATTCTATTGATCTTTATTGAAGGACACTGAGGTATCCTGTTACCTCCATTCTACAGTTGGGTCATACAGTAGTTATTCTATTTCTGTTATTGTGTTTTTAGATTTTGTAATGTCCATTTAGTTCTTTTTTTTATAATTTCAACCTCTTTGCTGAGATTTTCTATTTTTTCAGTTGTTTCTAGAGAATTTATAATAAGTTACTGAAGCATTTAAAAAGCTGCTTTAAAGTCTTTATAAGATAATTCCAATATCTGATTTATCTGTGTTGGCATCAGTTGATGGTCTTTTTTTATTTGAGTTGTGATTTTTCTTGGTTCTTAGTATGACTGATACCTATAATCATATGTTTAACATTTTGTCTATACTATCACAAGGCAGTAATTATTGATTATCTACTTTATGCTAAATATTGTATTGTATACTATCACAAATCATTTCATTTAATAAGACTAAGATATCTAAAGAAAAGTTTTGCTGAAATTTGCACAATTACTGCATTTCTACGCAAAAAACAATTTTACTTTATACTGTCTATCAAGATTGTATTTTAGGATTTCTGTTTTAAGCTGAGCTGAGCAGAGTAATTAATCCTTCAACATTTACATATTCCAACCACAGGATAAAGGGGATGAGATTATGTTCAATATTTCACTGAGCTTATACCAAGAATCATATAATTGCTTTCTCTCCAAATTTATGAAATTCATCATAAATATATCATAAATGATGTCCTCCTCTGTGCCTTCTGCACATTCCCATTTCACAAAAATTAACAATATTTAGACAACCAAATCACTGATACATGGTTAAAGATATACTGACGATAGGTTAAAGACTTCATAGTACACGGAAGTCAGAAACATATGCAGCCCCTCGAAAATACATACAAAACTGGAAATTGGAATATATATGTTGACCGTCAAAGAATTGAACTATAAAGAAAGTAAGTAATCAGAGAAGCTATGCAAATTAAAGAGGCAAAAATAAAACCCTCTTCACAAATTTACTATTAATCTGATTAAGGAAATGATGTAGCTACAGAAATAATATGGGGGAAATGGTAAAAGAATGTGGCAACCAGAGGGATGGAGGAGTCCCAGCATGGAAGCCTAGGAAAGACTTGGCCATGTCATCCTGAGCATCGTAGGTCCAGCTCTATTCAAAGATACTCCATTCGATTCTATCCCTACAGTGAAGGCAAATGCACACTGCCTTGACAGGGGTCATTAAAATCATCCAGCTTACTCTGTAAACTCTGAGTCCAAGTCCATGAAACAACTTCTGACAGTAAAGTCATCTCATAAAGATTGGGCCACAAGAATATGTGCTGATCAGGAATCATGAGTATCTATCCAAACTACCTGAAAGTTATATTTTCTAATTATAAGTTAACATATCAGTATAATGACTTTTGTATATTTGATAGGAATAGTTTGGTTAATCTGATTCGTTACTCAAACCCAACCACATCAAAGTATGCTAATAACTGAATATCCAAACTTCTGAAGCAGAGAATTAGACGAGATTTAGAATTAGATAGTGACTCTATCAGGCAGTCCATGCAAGATCTGTGCAGCTGGACATCTGATCCTCTCCTGAGAAAACCTTCTCTTGGAGTGGGCCAGTTTCCGTATTTACTGATAGACAGATATCTAAATTTAGCTGTCTCAAAGGTTAAACATCCAATCTAATTTTGCATAGGATTCAGTGCTTATTTAAAAGAATAAAAAGACTACTGGAAGACTAATATGAAGTTCTTACACATATGTAAATCAAAATACCCCAGGGTTTCTGACACTGAAATCTGCAATCTTGACACTACATCCTATAGCCTCCTTCTTGTGTTTCTCTTTGTCCTCCTGACACCATCTCCACTGCAGATTATTGAAGACAGCCAAATGTACTGAAGCAGGTGCTGCTTCTAAAATGTCAAAGCCCAAGAGGTAAGCTGATTGCAATATAGCTTCTTTTAGATAAGATAATGGGATTATTTACTGGTGGGTATTACAACCCTATATATGATAAAAGCATTCAGAACTGCACAGAGGAAGGGTGTGGTGAAGTATTTATTATGGGACCTACCTTAGAACTGGGTGGTGTCTGACTCTCCCTAGTACATGTGACCAAAATGTACAGAAGGAAAAATACAGCATAACACACATGTGTCCATTATTAGAAAATAAACTGCCTTTCAAAAACTGCATTCGTGGTTGGTTGAATGGTCCAGATAAACCATGTCTTAATGAACTGATAATAATGAGTATTTCTATGATGACTAACCCAGTTTCATTAAACCTTTCTCAGTTCCTTTCCCTAAAATGTGAGGGAGAAAGGGAGAATAGAGAGGTATCTTATATTGGACCTTTTCAGAGAAAATCTCAGTTTTTGTAAGACTGTTATCAATTGCTAATTTAATATGAGATTTTAGACAGGTAAGGAAGAGAAATAGAGAAAATATTTAGGGTGTAACAGAGCTCTTTAGAGTTTGTTTTGTAACAATTATCTTTCAAAACTTCCATAACAACTTGGAGAGAAAACCCAACCCAATTCACAAGTGTTTCTGGAAAGGTGGAAAACTTGGAGGATATGTGAAAGGATTAGTTGGGGAGATGTGTGTCATACTGTTTTGCTTTGTTTTTCCTAGCATTTATTGGTTTGAACAGGTTTGTTCCCTTTCCAATTCTCTTCCATCTTTGTAAAAGATAAAGAGAAAACCTCTCAGTACCCTATTATAGTGTTAGAAATGCGACTTGTAATAACATCATTATTTCATAATTGAAAATACCGTGGTCTTCCGGGAAAACAAGTACATCAGAATTAACTCGTAGCTCTGGAGACCAGTGGGTTGCTATACCAACCAGAAAAAAAAATGGTACAATAATAGCTCTCCCTCAAAGATAGATAACTCACTAAATGATGAGATCTGTAAATGCTGGTGTTTGTCATATAAATGCAAACAAGCACCAAATACATTCATTTACTTCTTTCATGAGCACTGGCTCCACGTCTGGACTATGCTAGGAACTGGTGAAAAAGATAGACATGGGTCTTCTTATAACAGAATGCACATTCTAGTGGGGGAGAAATAATAAGAAGTAAATAAGTCTATACACTAAATAATTTCAGCATGAGGATCATTAGAGGAGAAAGGGACTAGTAATTGATGGCTCAGCTGCTGCTCGATGTTTGAATGTACACGACAGCTTTCATCACAGGTCAAAGGTAATTACTGTGATTATAAAATATAATGATGGTGGCAGGCAGTGAGTAGAATTTTATGAGAAGTAAGTTTGTGGTACAGTCTTTTACCATACTCAGATTTATTACTAATAAAAATTTATCCCCTCCCTCCCCAAAAATTCCAGCATGTGAGTAAGGCCCTACAGGAAATAAAACAAAAGGCCCCTATACTGGACAAAGCAGAGAATGTCTGTTCTAGTATAGAACAGGGGTAGAACGTGGACATATCATTAATTTTGACTTGAAGTGTATATGAGCTTTAGTAAAGTAAAGGAATAAAGAATAGAGTCTTATATTCTTTATTAATAAAAGTAATTTAAAAAACACAACTGCTAACTGAAGTATTATTATTTTAGCTTGAATCTCCCTCAAATTGGGCAGATTCAACATGAAAATAAGAGTTGTTTGTTTTTTTTAAATGAGTATTATTTCAAAGCAAACTATTTAGATAGTTGTACAACAATCACTACTAATTCTAAAACATTTTCATTGCCCTCAGAGAAATTCCATAAGAAGTCACTATCCATTTTCTCCTAGCCCTCCATGTGACCAGCCCCCCCAGTTCTTGGTAACCACTAATCAATCTACTTTCTGTCCCTGTGGGTTTGCCTATTCTGGATATTTCATATCAATGGAATTATACAATATGTGCCCTTTTCTGTTTAGCTTTTTTCATTTAAATCATGTTTCAAGGTTCGCGCATGTTGTAGAACATATCAGAACTCTATTCTTTTTTTTTTATTGCCAAATTATATTTCATTGCATTGATATTGACAGTTTTTCATCCATTTATCAAGTGATGGGCATTTTTTTAATATTTTTTTGTTAGTTACGAATAATGCTGCTATGAACATTTGCAGACCAGTTTTTTTCTGGATGTATGGTTTCAATTCTCTTGAGTATATACCTAGGAATGGCATTGTTGGGTCATGTGGTAACTGTTTAACGTTTTGAGGAACTGCAAACTGTTTTCCAAAACAACTGTTGCTTTTTACATCCCCACCAGAAGGGTATGAAGTTTCAGTTTTTCCATATTGTTGCCAACATCTGTTTTCCAGGGTTTTTTTTGTTGTTGTTGATGGTGGTGTTTTTTATTTTCTTTTCTTTTTGAATATAGTAATCCAGGCGGGTGTGAAGTTGTATCTTATTGTGGTTGAGTATTTTCACTATTGATGTTGAATATTTTTTCCTGTGTTCGATGGCCATTTGTATACCCTCTTTGGAAAATGTACAAACCTTTTTTCCATTATCAATTGGATTATTTATATTTTTATTATTGAATTATATGAGTTTTCTACATATTCTACACACAAGTTCCTTAGCAGATATATAATTTACCAGTATTTTCTCCCCTTGTGTGGGTTGTCTTTTCATTTTACTGATGACATCATATGAAGCACAAAAGTTAAATTTTAAGTCCAATTTATCTATTTTTTCTTTTGTTATGCCACTGATTTTTTCTTTTTCTTCATTCTCTTTTCTTTGCTTTCATTTCCTTTTCTTCTCTATTCTTTTCTCCCCTCACTTCTCCTCTACTCTTCCTTCTTTCCTTTCCTTCCCTCCCCAACCCTCCCCCCTCCCTTCTCCTCACAAATGCCCTGTATATCAAGTGGTTTTCACAGAATGTGTTCTGAAATAGATCAAGTAAAGACAAGTCCTGATAATTGAGCTTTTTAAGTGAGCTATCAGACAGTCAGCTGCTGACAATCCTCTGGGAATAAGGCTTTTGGGGAGCTCCAAGTCCATTCCGTCCCTCCAGTGGCTGCTAAACTGCTGTTTTTTTGTAGCTACCATAGGTAGTTATGAAGCTGTTGAATTTCAAGGCTCCTGTAAAGTTGGGGAGAGATTCGACTGTTTTTTTGTTATGTTTTGTTTTGTTTTCGATTACATCAATATTATATTGGTTTCAGGTATACAACATAGTTGTGAAACATTTATATAATTTACAAAGTGATTTTCCTGATAAGTCCAGTACCCACCTAGCATTATACATAATTATTACAATATTACTATGCTCCCTATGCTGTACTGTAAATCCCCATGACTATTTTAAGACTACCAGTTTATACTGAATACCTTCACCCTTTTCACCCAGCCCCCCAAACCCCCTCCTATCTGGCAACCATCAGTTTGTTCTCTGTATTTATGAGTCTGTCTCTGTTTCATTTTTCGTTTATTTTGTTCTTTAGATTCCCCATATAAGTGAGATCATATGGTATTTGTCTTTCTCTATCTGACTTATTTCACTTACCATAATACCCTCTGGATCCATCCATGTTGTTGCAAATGGTAAGATTTTATTCTTTTTTATGGCTGGGTAATATTCTATTATATAATTGTACTACCTCTTCTTTTTCCAATTACGTATTGATGTACACTTAAGTTGCTTCCATATCTTGGTTCTATTATAAATAACATAGCAATGAACATATGGATGCATATATCTTCTTGAATTAGTGTTTTAGATTTCTTCGGATAAATATCCAGAAGTGAAATTGCTGAGTCATAAGATAGTTCTATTTTTTAATTTTTTGAGGAAACTCTAAACTGTTTTCCATAGTGGCTGCACCAATTTGCAATTCCACAGCAGTACATGAGTGTTCCCTTTTCTCCACATCCTCGCCAACACTTGTTGTCTTTTGATTTATTGATGATAGCCATTCTGACAGGTATGAGGTAATATCTCATTGTGGTTTTAATTTGCATTTCTTTGATGATTAATGACATTGAGCAACTTTTCATATGTCATCTGTATGTCCACTTGGGAGAAATGTTTATTCAGTTCCTCAGCCCATTTTTAAAATCGGATTTCTTGTTTTTTGTTATTGAGTTGTAAGAGTTCTTGACATATTTGGGATATTAAACCCTTATCAGAAATATGGCTTGCAATTTTTTTCTCCCATTCCATAGGTTGCCTTTCCATTTTGTTAGTTATTTCTTTTTAATTTCATTAATTTTTTTATTATTAGTTTTAATTATATAGTACATTGGTTAAACATTGATATAGTTTATGAAATGATCTCCCTGATTACTCTATCTTCCCCCTGGCTCTACACATAGTCATTATATTACTGCTTCTTTTTAGTTTCTTGAGGAATCTTCACCCTGTTTTCCATAGTGGCAACACAAATTTACAATCCCACCAATATCCTTCTCAAGAATTGTTATCTGTTGGCCATTTGCATGTCTTCTTTGGAAAAATGTCTGTTCAGTTCCTCAGCCCATTTTTTAAACTGGATTGCTTGTTTTTTTATTATTGAGTGGTAAGAGTTCTTGATATATTTTGGTTATTAACTCCTTATCAGAGGTATGGCTTGCAAATATTTTCTCCCATTTCATAGGTTGACTTCATTTTTTAAATTATTTCTCTTTTTTATGCAGAAGCTTTTCAGTTTAATGTAGTCTACTTGTTGATTTTTGCTTTTGTTGCTTGTGCTTTTGGTGTCGTGTCCAAAAATATTATTGCCAAGACCAATGTCAAAGAGTGTCTTTCCTATGTTTTCTTCTATGAGTTTTATGGTATCAGGTCTTATGTTTAAGTATTTAATCCATTTTTGGTTAATTTTTGTGAAGTGGTGTAAGCACACTTCCTGATTTCAAACTATATTATAAGACTATAGTGATTTAGACAGTATGGTATTGACATAAAAACAGGCATACGAATCAATGGAACAGAATAGAGAGCCCAGAAATAAGCCCCCACATATATGGTCAGCTAATATTTTACAAGGAATCCAATGAACACTGAATAAGGATATTCTCTTCAACAAATGGGGGTGGGAAGACTGGATAACCACATGCAGAAAAATGAAGAGGACTTTTTTCTCATAGGAATCATTTTAACCACTAGGTTGTGTCTCACCTTTCTTCAAATTTTCTGAATCTCCTGATAAGCAATACCGTTGGCTTATTCCAGTTCACTTCTCTTAAACATTCACAGAGCCAGACGACATGGGAGTAAAAAAAAGAATCTGAGTTCCTGAAAATCAGGAGCTGACTGAATAAGAATCTTTGACATTTCAGAGACTTCAAGCATTACATCATATGGCAACTTTAAGATTAATTCTGTCTATAGTTCAAAACTTCTCGATAATAAAAGTGCACAGACTTTTGGTAAGTTTACATTGCATTTTGAAATAAAATATGACATAACCATATCTTTAAGTTAGAACTACAATACTATACAATTTAATTCAAATTTATAGGCCATTTTATTACTCCTCAATCTACATTCAACTGGTATTCAGTGAGTACACCTAACAGAGGTAATATCAGAGGTAGTATTACTTAATATTACCTTGACATATTTAATAGCATGACTGAAATATAAATTACAATTTGATATTTATTAAATAAGTTCAATGCTCTGATTGAGATTACTTTATCTGAAATGAAATGGTCAAAATATAATACTGAAAATACAAATGGTGTAAATACCTAATATAATACTAAAAATACAAGCATAATATAATACAAAAAAATGGTACTATATGTTTTAATGTACGAAAACATACTTTGATCGTGGAGGTTTTCCTGGGTTTTATTTTAAAGTAAAAACAATTTTTCATTTCCTTTTTCAGTTGTACTACGATGACTTTGCTTCAAGTCGAGGCCTCTCTTTATTCAGAGTTTTTAGTAGGCAGTGTAGAAATTCCAGACTTGGTGCCCTAAGTTGCATCACTAGGTTGGAGGATCAAATAAATCTCAAGCAGAACAGCAGCAACTTTACTCTCCAAGTCTTATGTTTGAGATGGTGTACACATTGAGAAAACGATATAGATATCATCATAAATGATATGCAGAAGGCAGAGGATGTACTAGAAAGTGCCCTGATTTAGAGACTGGAAACACCGTTCTAATTCTGATTTTACTAATAACCAGGAGTGTGGCTGTTGGTATATTACTTAAAGTTCTTTGGGTCTAAATAAGAAAACTGGGTTCTAAGAGTCTATGATTCTAATGGACAAAAAAATTAAGAATTCTCTAGTGATCAATATACAGAAATTCAAGCCATTTAAGGATTATTTAAAAAATAGAAATTTTAATAATATATATCTTATATCATTTAGATCCAGGATGTGTGCAGTTCTATTTTACAATAACGCTTCCTGTCCTAAATGTTTTTTAACTCTGTTCGAGGCACTTTGCTTGGTATTATGGTATAAAGATGAAGTAACCCTATCCCTCTTGCTCTCACGAAGCTTATCAGTTAGTTGGTTCACCCTCTCAAGCTTCCTTACCCATGCTGCTCCTTTTCTCTCAGCAGAAAACCTTGCACCCTAATTCAAAGAAAGAATTAAGATTAGAAGTATAAGCTACCTGAAGTCCAAAACCATACCTAGAAATTCATCTCCCATCTACACAACCCTCCCCTTCTTCCTCCAGGGCTGGAAAAAGAAGGGTCCTGGCTCCTGTGTTCAGGTATAATCTTACCACTTGTGCTTTGATCCATCCCCACCCTTCCCTTGAACTTGCAGTCCCACGCCCCTCATTATTCTCTCTAATAAATGGCTTTTTGCCCAGGCCTAGTAAAGTGTTTAAGACCATAGCAACTAAAAACACAACCTAGATATTCTCTCCCTCACTAGGTACTGCTCATTCCCTTCCAAAGGACGGCCCATGCTTGCTGTTCCTACTTTCTCACAGCCAGCCATATGAGGGAGGTAAACTACTGCTGACCTCGTGCCAGTCATCCTGTTGGATGCCCCACATTCTGGACTGGGCCGATTGCTTCTTCATAGTGTGTTTAATTTGTCCTGGTTGCTGTCTTTCCTGTAAAATGGAAGGTCGTTCTAATGGCTTGATTAAGTTCGGCCTCGACATTCCTGGCAACCTATTTTTTATAAAAGCATGAATTATTTTTTTGTTTTCATGTTATGAGAAGGGCTATGAGGCCAGAATTTTGCCTACGGGCTGAGTAAACCCATATTTGGCACGTGGTTAACTAAAACTTCATCTTACTCCTAAGCCGGTCTTGCAGGCTTCTGCCCCCATGCAAATGTGCAGATTGAAACTTCTTTGCAAAATACCACCAGTGACCTCCTAACTGCCGGATCAAGTTTCTGTGATGTGACCTATTTGGCCATACACTGAAACTGTTACAGGGAAGATGCATTACTGAGTCAATCACTGTTGTAGGAGACTAGGGTTCAATCCAGCAGATACCCTCTGTGGACTCATATAGAACGTGTTTCAGAACTGTCCCTTCCTTAAAGTTGGGATGCTGAGGTCTGTATCTACTACTGCCCAATCTTCATTCCTTAGGGACTGCTGTAGGAGGGATGCTTTAATCTCCCCCTTCGAACTCCTGTGCTGTGCTTGCGGGAGTATTGCCCAAAAGAATGATCCTTCAGAGAAAGCCCTGAGTAAGAAAAGCAAAGTTGTCTATTGCCATGGTGGGAGGGGCGGGGGTCTGCCATAGCAGCAGCTGAAATCAGAGGCCAAAAGGGTGCGACATGGGATACCACGTGCATCAACTATCTCGAATTCTGATCTGACACCTATATTCTCACACTTACTGAATAATAGCATTATCCACTTGTTCAACTGTCACAGAGACTGGTAATTGCCCGAGTTCATTCTCTTCTTTTCTCTTTCAGTAATGGTGAGAGCAGTTGGGGTGTGGGATGTGTGAGTTTTGAAATGACCATCATAGCAATAAAGCCTACGTGGTGTTGTGAATTGTCTGCACTTGAACACAGGAAGCCTGGACACTTTTATGTTAAAACATATGTTTATCAATCGATTTAGTGATAGAGCCCTGGAGTTTTAGCTAGGCACACAGCTACCCATATAAATAGTTCCCAGTCTAACTGGCAGCTGGATGTGGTGATATGATTAAGTTCTCCTCAGTGAAGAAATGGAAAAAGTGATGTAAAAGTCCTCTGAAAAGCAAATTTTGTCCTCCATTTCCCTTTTCTCCTTTCCTGCATGCTGCAACATAAACACACTTCTGGTGAGTGTGCTTTGCCCATGAAGATGAGGATAACTCACTAGGAGTTGGGGGAAAACAGTGAAGGAACCTAGGTTTATGAACAACCTCATCAGGCAGAACCACCCTGCCGGCAGCTCACTTATGGACTGCTGGAGAAAAACAAGTTCATATCTTATGTTTTAGGGGCTCCCTGGTATAAAAGTTTGGCCTATACCTTAACACAATATCCAAGCAAGAAACTTAGGAAATAGCCTAGAGTCCTTCCTTTCTTACATACCCTACAGCTGGCTCCCTCATCCCCAAACATACAACCATAGGTCTAGCTCAGTCTCTTTAACCCCTCTGATGTCTGTCGCTTCCTCATCAAGGCCACAGCTACTGCTCCTACTAAGTACCACATCCTCTCGCTGTCTGGACTATAGTAGCATTCTTTTAACTGTTCTTGCCCCCATAGTCTTGCACTGTCAATGCATCCAGGCAAAGAGGCTCAATAAAACATATTCGATTGTCAAGTTCCTACTTAAAAATTCTCAAAGAATTCACACTGTATGCAAAAAAAAAAAAAAAAAAGTCAACTCCTTGACGTGGCATACAAAGCCTTCGAGATGTGATGCTTACCAACTTTGCCAGCTTGTTCCCATCCCAAGCTTCCCCTCACATCCTGGGATTAGGTCAAAACAAAATACTTGCTATAACCTTAACATTCCCGTCTTTGGAATTCAGCTGTCTCTGTTGTCTGCCACAGTAAGAACTATAACCCTTTACTGGGGTTATTTTCTTACCTGTCTTCCTCAAAATTTTCACCCTGCAACTTCATCTATAACAAGTGACTAGACTTGGCTATGCAGAGTCCTAGGCCCCTTTGGAATGATCTGACAGAGATAATGAAAATATTGCCTTTTTCTGGGTTTTCCAGACTGGGTCTTAGGAGTTCTGGCAATCATTTTAGCTGTCACGTGATAATATCTATCCAGGTCGTGTAGTAGAGATTGGTATTTATACCATATCCTTTCTCGGCATTCTACAAGGAGGAACTCCTGAGTTTTTACTAGATACGTGTTGACCCAAAATAAAGGTTGTCTCTCCTAAGCACCCTTGCAGCGGGGTGTGGCCATGTAGTTAAGATCTGGCCAATGTCACTTGACCGGAAACGATGTGCACAACTTCCCTTTGCACAACCACACCTGGATCCTAACTAATGTATAAAGTGAGAGGAAAACATTGCCCCACAGTATCTCCTCTGTACAAAGAAAGCCATGAGGTCATCGAGATGCTGGATCAGACTGCGCCTTGAAGTGAGAGCCGTTATAATTTCCTAGTTTCCTCCAAAGTAAGGAATAGTTTGTTCTGCAAAATATTCCTGATTAAGATATGGTGGTTACAAGCAGCTAAGATTGCTTTGGAGGTGAGAATGTAAAACGTTCATTCCACTAGAGACAGGTGACTGTCCAGAGCAGGCTGGTTTCTGAGAAAATGTGTCAAAATTGGAGGGAATGGCATGAGACACTGTGTTCCCTACACTTTCTGGTCTTGGACCATGTTGAGCCCACAAGGTTAAAGAAGCGAGGAACAGGAGCTGATGGAATACATCTGGGTGACCGAACAGCCCAGGAAAGGGCACAAAACCTATGGCCTGTCTGGTACTCTAAGACTTGGCAACTTCCGTGAACATTGTCTTTTTTTCCCTCTCTCAATAAAAAACAACTGGTTTGTATATACTGTAACTACCTTGATGGTTCCAAAAGTAGCTTATCAATTAATTCTCTGAAGATTGGTAGTCACATTGTCTATAAATAATTTTGCCTCCTGATACTTTCACATTCAACGTATTTGCTATAATGAATATTTCTTAAACTTGTAGTGATGAAAGGGCGCTGAAGATTTTAAGCTCTGAGAGATATCCGAGGAGAGGACAGAAGCGAAGGAAACCAGCCAAGAGCCCTCAGCACACATAGTGCCTTGGTGGCATCAGCAGAGACACAACCACTGTCACCACCCCTGCACTGGTGCGGCCACCCTCTACCCGCCTTTCTGCTCTGGCACCCTTCACTAGCACCATGGCTCATTCATTTCAATCTGATCGAAGAACAGATCGCCGAATTCAAGGAAGCTTTCTCCTTGTTTGACATTGATGACGATGGCACCATCACAACAAAGGAACTTGGAACTACCATGAGGTCACCGCCCAGCGGAAGCCGACCTGCAGGATGTGACCAATGACGTGGATGCTGAAAGGTAATGGCACCATTGACTTCTCAGAATTTTTGACTATGATGGTTAGAAAAATAAAAGGTACAGTGAAGAAGAAATCCGTTAAGGCATTCCGAGCCTTTGACGAGGATGCCAGTGGCTACAGCAGTGTCGCAGAACTACCTCACGTCATGACGAACCTAGGAGGAAAACCAACAGATGAAGATGACATGATCGGAGAAGGAGATGTGGGAGACGGACGAGCCAACTATGCAGAATTCACACAGGTGATGACTACAAAATGAAGACCTACTTTCAACTCTTTTGTCTCCCTTTAGAAGAATCAAACTGTATCTTTTACTTACCACCTGCAAAAAAAAAAAAAGATTGTTTACTCATTGCTTCTATATAGCAAAATTGAATGTTGAAAGTATCTTCAGTCCACACACAAGAAAAATCTCATGTATTGGTTGGTAGTCTTGTGCCCTCAAGAACAAGCTCCACATCAGTTTTACAATACAAATACACTACCTTAATGATGAGGAAGCCCTTAGTGGACTCCTTGTAGTTTCATTTGCTAATGATTAACACAGTTTGGGCTGGCCTGTTTTTCATGCATGCAGCTTGACAACTGAGCACAGTCAGGCATTTGCATTAAAAATCAAAAATGAAAAAACAAATTCAAAACCTATTCAAATGGATTCCATTTCAGTTTGTTAGCATACATCGTCATAGCTGGTTTGCTGAAAGCAAACACTGTTAAAATTGGTTTACCTCAGGATGTGTGTATAAATAGGATAAACTGTCTAGATGTAGCCCATTAACAGGATGGTCCCCTTCTACTTCCGTGTGCCCCAACCTGTGATGACGGTAATACACCCTGGTGGCATGCCCACGTGTTGGTTTAGTGTTGTTTGCATTGTACTGGAATTAAATGAGTGTCAGGCTGTCACTGTTCATACAAATTTTTTAAAAGAAACTTTTACGAAGGGAGCATCATTGGACTCTCTGTTTTTAAAACCTCAGACTTGGAGCCAGCAGAGGTGGGCAGTGGCTGTGAACTTCAGAACAACCATCAACACTGCTGTTCAAGAAATTACAATTTATGTCCAATTCCAAGTTGTAAATGCTAATCTTTTTATTTTTTCCAATAAAAAGGCCATGAACTTTAAAAAAGCACACAACATAAAATGATTTCAGGAGTTCAAATCTAAAGTGGACTGTACAAGTCTACATTCTGGTTATCACGGTAGGATTTCAAAGGCATGTAGATTTTATTTAAAGTTTAAGGGACTAACATAGAGCTGCAAACTTTTTGTATTTCCAATGTTCGAACATTAAAACAAATTCAATTAAATAATTTTAGTTTACAACTCATTCATCACGTTTTACATTTTTTCCCTCATTTCGGTACAAATTGGTAAAAATGACATCAGGCAAAGCACTGGTTCCTAGTTTAATGAGCAGTGAATAGCAAATTGTGACAAATTTAATTCTAAACCTGAATTAAAAAAGTTATTTGCTAAATTACTCTTTTATTTTCCCCTTTTGAAAACACCAATGCCACTTTACTGTTTGAATGTTTTAAGCATTAAAATATTTTCGGTTCTCTTAACTTTTCAGACTACACAGGTACAAAAAATAATTAAGATCATTCTCAATCTTACAGAGTCGTCCTGAAAATGACATAGTGAGCATCTGTTAAAAGATGTGCCAACTGAGATCAAGGTGCTTTCCTGTCAGGAAGGGATTTCACCACTGCTAGTTGTGTCACTCACTGCATAAGTGAGTTTCATACATTCAGCACAAACACTAAATTAAGAGATCAGAAGGCCCAGGTTCTAGTGCCGGTTTTATGTGTAACTAACCATGTACAGAGCACTTATCTTTTAAAAAATGATTAATATCTATTCCCTAATTCACCAACACATCATGAAACCAAAATCCTTCCCAAGAAAATCTCTTTGTAAACCAAGATATTACTACTAATTAGTTTACACCTAACTTAAAGGTTGAGAATGACAATTTAGAGAATGTCTTCTTCTATCAATCGGTTGTCTACCTTAATTCTGCGGATGGATAATCTCGTTGAAGTAAGCATTTCAACCTTACAGAACAAAAAGCTATCAACAAGAAGTTAATGGTGAAAAAAAGTTGGCCAAAAAATACCACTGTTGAGAACTAGCTTTTTATGTTAAGAGCAGTGCTAAATACCATCCCTGATAATAAATGGAACAAAAGTTAGCCTTTGACCACTAAAGCATGCTTTGTTTCACTAGAAATAATGTTAAATAGGAATGTCTTGTGGACTCTTCAAATGGCCAGTCAAAATGGCTAAGAAAACATTATTTGTGTGTGTTTGTTTTGTTTTAATCCCTTTCTCTCTCTTTCATTTAAAATTCAGTTCCGCATCCCAGAGCACACTCCTACAGTACTCTGCCAGGGCATAAGAAATGTTAGCATTTGGTCACTAGAGAATAAACAAAGAAGAGGAATCAGTACGTTGTTGAATGAAGATTCAAGATAATTCTAAGTGTGTCTAGAAAAATTCATAGACCAAAAGCATCTGTATATGCACACCATTTATCATGTATAGGTATTACGACAATCATATGTATTTACAGACCCTCAAAAGGTTAAACACCAATGTTCTTGCATTTAACAATGTCATATTTGTGTAATTTAGTTTCTATTTCTGGACTTTCCCTTACATTATGGTGATACAAAACAAAGGAACAAACAAAAAACCCCAAAACAAAATGAAAAAAACAAAGACTGGAGCATGGTTCACAGAGAAACACAGAACAGATAGGAATACCCTAATAAAATAATCATGTACACCACTGCTTAGGGAAATAGTTTAGAGGAAATATACTTTCACTATTGGCCCCAAATGCCATCATCCACTTATGTTCTTTAACTGTCAACTTTTAATACAAAAATACCTTCAAGCTGATAATCATTTATAGTAACTTACAAAACTGACAGAATATTTCAATGCTACATAAAACAGCTCTATACACAGCTTAAAGTTTTAAAGTTTTCTGCTAGCAACTCATTTTATAGTTGATAGACACAATACCTACTCACTTCAATAAAATACTATTTTTAGCTTATACATATTTTCAAAACTAATATTACCTCACAAAACAGTAAAGAATAAATCACTTCCTACTGAAGAATACTCTAAGACAAACACCAAAACTATATAGCCAAAATATTTTATGAAAGTGTATAAACTTTTTAAGACAAGGCATGACCAATGGATAAAAATTTATATTACTCAATCACATGTCCAGTGAAAAAAAGGATTGTTGCTGTGATTCAATGAAGCCTATATCAGGTACAGAACAAAATATGAACTTACAAATCAAGATACCTATATATTTTTTGGTTCAGAAGGGTGTTTAAATAACTGGCGACATTACTATAATGTTTTGAGATAGAAAAATGGTCACTTCAGCAAATACACTTTCTATATTCCAAAATTAGAAGCTAAATTTATTTTAAAACAATGGAATTTTGATTTTTTTTACTTTCTGTGAGCTCTTAAGACCATTCTGCACTATATCAAGATGAAATCGCTATTTAATAACCTTTATATGTTCTTTTCCTTTGCAAAAGGGAAAAATAAACCAAATTTTAACAAACTATAACTTAGCATACTAAAAACTAAGATTTGAAACATCTATTTCCATTATTCTGAAGGAAAATATAAATACCTTCAAAACCCTACCAATAGTTTCTAGTCAAATTTTCTATCACAACAATTAAAGTTAAATTCCTTATGGCACTAAATAGAATTTGAAAGTTAACAGAAGACTAGAAAACCAAAATATAAACAGTGTAACTAACCAAAGCAATCCAGGGGTGCAACAAATACTTGAACAATGAAAAAAACCACCAAACATTCTAATTAATTATATAGTTCATTTTTTGCATATTTTAATCTTGACTTTTAGCACAGTAAATTATTATATAGGTTGATTTCATGGACTGTTTTAATTTTGTACCATTGCCTAAGTAATTCGAACATTACTCTTTCTAAACCAAATCTGCTGTTCTAATCAATATTTTTTTTTTCCAGGAAAAGGAAAAGATATCAGTTCAAGATACATTCTATAGCAGTAGAAACATCTCAGTGTTTCAAAATGTTTACAAGGAACCCTGCTGATCCTGTGCATTTCGCTGAGGCGCTACCTGCACCCAAACTTCATCATCGGAAAAAGAACTTGAACTTCCCGACTCGGAGTCTAGCTCACTGAATCCATCTAAGTCCCATTCAGTACTAGACTCACTCCGTGCATCATCTTCCTCGGTGATGAAACTCTGACCAGGTTCAAGGCAAGAAGGATAAACACGAGCACAAAGGCAAATAAAGCCAGAGTCAAACTGCAAAAGACCTAACATGGTACCTATATTAATCCACAAGTCTTCCCTAGTATCATATTCATACACGGTCACTCGGTTCTTTTTCCATTGCGGAGTGGTAGAAGTGATGAGGAGCAACTTTTGGCCATGATTGACAATCTGATAGTTGTGGGTCTCTGAGTCCAAAGGAATATTACTAATCCTCCGCCATTCTCCCCTGGCTGGGTTGTAGACCTTCATGACCGGGATGTCACAGATACAATAGATCTCATCATTGAAGACACAGGCTTCCTGAAAGTCACTACGTTTAAGAGAAGCACAGTTCAACCACATGTTGTGGCTAGGATCGTAGCAGAGCATGCGCTTACTGTTCACAGCATAAAGGTAGTTCTGAACCACTATTAGTTCGAAGGAATAAAAAGAGTGGGGTACAGGAGCCACCAGTGCCCACTGGTTCCTCTGAACACTGTAGCATTCCACTTCCTTCAGTTTCACTCCGGTGATAGGGTCTCGCCCACCCAAGATGTAAATGTAGCCATTGAGGTAGGCCACATCCATGCCCTCGCGGCAGAGCAAGCGATCTGCCAGCTGCTGCCAACTGTTCTGCGCTGGCTTATACACCCAGAGGTCTTTCCTGGGCTGGGCAGCGAGATAGATGTCGTGGTCCGGAGAGACACAGACCGCTGAGGAGGTGACAGTCTTCGTGTGAGCCAAGCTAGTCAGAGGTGAGGGCATTGTGTAAATGTCCCCTGAGTACGGGTCATAGCAGAGAAACGGATCTCTGGGATGTCCAAAGAAAACCACCATTTCCTTGGCACACACACCCAGCCTCTGCGGTGGATTTTCTGCTGCGGATACGACAGAGCTGCTGCTGCACTCCGGCTTTGGCACCAGAGACTTGTACAGCATGTCACCATATCGCATCTGCAGGGCCCCTTCAATGAGGTCCAGACAGTACTTCTTCACGATGGGCTTGGTCAGCAGCCCTTCCAGGTAGTCCTGATCTTCATCGCTGAAGTGTGCCCAGCGGACACACTTGAAGACCTCGGCAGCGCTGGGACCTCGCTCCTTGGGAGCCGCCTCCAACCACTGCACGGCCACGTGACACACTGTTTGCTCACTCTCGATGTCTAGACTGTCCAGGCGCAGCACGGCCAGCAGCTGGGCCAAGGTCAGATCTGCCAGAGTTTCCTCCCGAATCGAACCCATCCGGCTGAGCTGCTTGAAGTTGTGGGCGATGAAGGACTGCGCTTGCGATCGCAGCTTGTGATGGTCGAAGGCGTCGGCGAACTTGAGGATGGCGGTGCAGTTGGCCAGGTCCAGGCGGCGGGCCAGGAAGGAGGCACAGGCCTCCCGCACGTACTCGAGCTGCAGCATGTCGGAGGCCGCGTAAAGGCGCTGCACGTTGGCCTCGCTAAGCGAAACGCGACCCGTGTAGCAGTATTCGACCAGCACCTCGAACGACTCGGCATCCACGTCGTGCATGGTCACGTTCGCCTGCTGGCTCTCGTACATGCCGCCGGTGAACATGCTCTTGAAGTAGGGACACGCGGCAGCCAGCACGTTACGGTTGCAGG
>CM053508.1:3248357-3279794 GCA_028627145.1 Eidolon dupreanum | reverse complement strand
GTTCAGAAAAAAAATTTCTCTCATGTTAACCTCCAGTTAAGTCCACCGAATGGACACTGCTTCAGTTTGGCCTCCCTGCAGTCTTCTCTAAAATTCCTGAGAAATGACTAAAATCACGACTCCAAGTACCTTTCTGTGTTACAGAAGTTCTGGGTAATATTGTTGCTGGGATTAGCCACTCTCACATGTGAGAAATGCTCAGAATCCAGACACTGGCTTAATAGAAATCTTTAATGTCAGCATCAGAACATTTAAAGTTTTGATGTAGGCATCAAACGGAACACAGAACATTTGAAGTTTTGATGTAGGCATGAACTAATCTTTTATTTAGTCTTTCTTGAATGGTCTTAAAGTTGCATTTTAGGTTTAAGTGTACACATTTATCTCTCAAGTTAAATGATAGGGGAAAAGATAATGACGTACTATCTTGGTTTTCCATAAAACACCAGCATACAGTAAAACCTAATTAAACTTTAAAATTAAACTTTAAAATTAAACTTTAAAATTAAAAAGCACTATAATGAAAATTTTAAATTAAGATTTATAACATTTTGAGCATAATATGAAAATTGCTCACAAAATGTGTGTGCCTGAAGCTCAAATTATTATGGTACTGCCACGGCGACTTAATCATCTGAAAATTATGTGACAAGAATTAGTACTCTTATTGATAATCACATCACATTCACAGTTCAATTGGATTAACCTGAGTGCTAGAGATAAAAAAAAATCAAAGATGAAGGAGTTATCATTCCTACCTTTCAGAAGCTCATAATTTAAAGGAGGAGCTAGGCAATATGCAAGCATCATTATACAGTGCAAAAAATTTAAAAATAAAGAAGTGAGGATTGTAAGGGAGCCATTGATTTTTGACGAGAAGGTGGCATTAAGGAAGCATTCATGAAGGAAGAAACGTTTGAATTAGATCTTAAAAAGAGAATAGTATTTCTTCAAATAGAAATAAGCAGAGCGTTTTAGCCAAAAGAATGAGTGAGAATGAAGACAGGCCTGGCTACAAAGCACAAATGACTCTTGAACAACACGGGTTTGAACTGTGTGGGCCCACCCATACGTGGATCTTTTTCAATAAAAATATTGGAAAAATTTTTTGAGATTTGTCACAATTTGAAAATAACTCAGATGAACCTTACAATTTTCTCAACAACATTTTCTTCTCTCTCGCTTCCATGGTTGGAAGCACACAGTAAATACTACACATGCTGTGCACTGTGTGTCCATCGTCTGTGTTATTGGTGAGGCTCCGGTCAACAGCAGGCTGTTGGTGGGTCAGCAGCCCTAAACCCTGCATTGTCCAAGGGTCAAGTGTACATTTAAACCCCAAGACAAGGGGAAATCTCCAGTGTAACAAGAATATAGGGCAAGAGACAGGCTGATGCTAAGGAATCCGCACAAGGACTTTTGAGAAACAATAAAAATACAAATCAATATGTTACGTGGCAGTCTGTGTTTATTATGTAGATAAATAAAAATAAAACTGCCTACAAGAGAATTCATAAGAATACTGGGTGGCCTCCTAGACCTCACGGATAGGATGCACAGGGCTGCCGACGCCACCCTGGGGGCCAAGCTGGGCTTCAAGAATAAATGTGGGGGGAGGGGTTCACATCATCAGTATTCCTTCCATCTAGTTCTCATTTTTGATCCTTTCAATATATCAGCTTCATTCTTCTGTCACTGAAGACTGCCTTCTCCCATGGCTGGAAATGTGGTTTCTACCCACTTGTAAGACTGACATTTTCAGTTTTCGCCACTGAGGGAGGATGGCCTTCTTTGTCCCCAGTTTAAAAGTCCTGGGAAGAACTCGTTGGCTACGCTTGTCCAGACTTTCTTCTCCGCAAAATCAATTATTGTCTTGGGTCAGGATCATGATCACATAAGCACATAGCACTTCCATCAGGAACTATGTGGACGGTATAAGGAGAAGGTCGAGGGTCTAGAATAAGAATGAGGGTGGAGTCCCCCACTTTCTCTCCTCTCCACCCCTTCCACTCTGTCCTACAGCAGTTGCCCTGGGTTAAGGCCCTTATCACTTTTCTTGCCTCCTCTACAACTAACCAGTTACTAAACTTCCATTCCTAAACTAGTCTCTTTATTGTCCTGTATACAGATTTTAATGTTTTACTACATTTGTTTCATACCATTTTCAGACTTTTCCCTTTAACTAATATGAAATGTTTTCTTTTTTTCAATAACTTGAGTGATGATTATCACAGCATACCAATATGATTTTCCTTATCATTTCTGAGTCTGGTGTGCTGGTTTAGGGAGTAATAACACGTTAGTATTCGGGCCATAGTCAGATACTTTATAACCATAGAAGCCAGTCAATGACTGAGCACCATACTGAGCACAGTGTGCCCTTCTGAAAAATATTGCTGGTCAGAAGAATGTCACACACAACTGAAAGATTATGGTGTAATTAGAACACTATGGCCACATGTTTGGTTATTACTATGTTTCCTGAGGAAAAGGAAATGAGCAAACATGTTCTCCTTCTCACAAGGCAATTATGTTCCTGTGTGAGACAGCCTTAAAACCGCTGAGAAGACAGAGGAAATGACGTAATAAGATACACAGAAATTTCTGAACACATTAAAAACACAGACATTTCCCTTGTAAAACCAGGGCTTTAATTCTGAATATAGGATGGGACAGAAGCAAGTGAAAGAAGCCGTAAGCATCTCGAGGCACCAAGAAAGGATCACAGCCTGCCTCCGGCCTTCTCCACAGCCTTATACGGGAGCCAAGTTCACTTTCCCCTCAGTGGAGGCAAACGGAGATCCTTCTATGCTTCGTCGCTAAAGGCTAGTATCAGTGGTTCTGGCTAGATGGAATTTAGTTAGGTGAATCTTCAAACCACATGGACAGGGCCTTTTCCCCCAACAGCATCATTGTCACGCCTCACCCTGATGATGACACGTGCGGCAGGCAGAAATCTACGACGCCCCCGGGCACACCTTGCGTGACTCCCTCCCCTGAGTGCAGGCAGAAGCTGTGACTACGACAGAGTATCACTCCAGTGATCAGGAGACTACTCGCTGACTCTGAGTTAATCAAAAGGAATATGATCCACGTGGGCCTGAGCCAAGCGAGTGAGCTCTTCAGAAGGCCGGAGCCATTCCTGCAAGAGACCCAAGGTGGGAGGAGGCCCGTGGAGGACCACAGAGCGAGCACGTACGGGCTGTCTCGAGGAGCTGAGAGCAGCATCCAGCTCTCGGCCACAAGGGAACGGGAGCCTGGCTCGTACGCCTCGAGGGAATGGCATTCTGCCAGCACCCAGAATGAGCCTCAGAGGACTCCAAGCTCCAGAAAGGCACACGGCCTCGCGAGACCTGACGCGGCGAACTCGGCCCCATCATGCCCAGATTCCTGCCCTACAGCAACCGTGAGATAAGAACAGGTACCACGGTAAGACGCGAAGTCTGTGGCCATCTGTTTCGCAGCAGTGGAAACGGACACGCGCCTATCTATGTGCAGTCACGTGCTGCTAACATTTCGGTCAATGGCAAACCGCACGGATAATGGTGGTCCCATGAGATATAATGTAGCTGAAAAATTCCTATCGCCTAGTGACATCCTAAATGTCACAGTCACTGTAAGGTCATACACAGCACAACACATTACTTATGTGTTTGTGGTGAGGCTGGTGTAAACAAATACCTACTGTGCTGTACAGCACATGAGGCTTGATAATGATAATAAATGACTATGTTACTGGTTTATGTATTCACTGTAGTATACTTTTTATTATTTTAGAATGTACTCTTTCTTCTTGTAAAAAAAAAAAGTCTGCTATAAAACAGTGTGTGGGTTACAGTGGCGGCAGCCCCATGTACTGCATATTTACTGCATCTCTTGACTGTGTCATTTTCTTGGACGCTTGATTTAATCCCATGTTTTGTACAGTGACATACTGTACAGGCTTTTGGCCTAGGAGCAACGGGCTGTACCTTACAGCCCAGGCGTGCAGTAGGCCAGACCGCCTAGGTTTGGTAAGGGCACTGTCATGTTGATACAATGATGAAATCTCTTAACGATGCATTTCTCAGAACATATCCCATCCCCATGGCTAAGCGGTGCATGGCTGTTTTGCAAACACATTAACATTAACAAGAATCTGGAATTTAAAATATAACTGTTTCGAACTGGCAAAAAGACCACATTTCTTACCAGCAAACTAATAAAAATGTCTGCAAATTTTTAGGTACTAAAAAACTGGCTTAATGATTTTAAATGACTCAGTATTATTTTAGACATTACTCTCTAGAATTTGGCTATACTGCCTTCGAAAATCAAAGGTACATAAAGCATACTCAGTGAGGTTACCTTAATGTCACGAACTTCATATGCTATCCTGTGGTCAGTGACTCTATCCTGGGTGAAATTATATGTCCGAATTCTCTCTGACTGGGCTCTTGTTCCCACCTGTGCCATAAGAAAAAATAGTTTATATTTTAACTTTATAGTTATCTTTCTTATAACGAAAAAAGTACTTGTAAGTGACTTTTGTATTTTAACATTTTAAATATTTCCTAAAGTCATATATTAAAAAACGACAAAGAACAAGAATGGTCAGAATTTCGCATTTAAGACAACAGGATTTAAAGCTTAGTTATGGAGGAAGAATTTATGTCTCTTTGGCACTTCAAACTCCAAATACACACAGCAAAATGATCTTTCTACCCCAATCAGTTCTTCCTCTAGTTTCTATAGGCGACACCACAGTGTTCCCTGTGATCCAAGCAGAAAACTCTGACATCCTGCAATTTAGTCAACATTTCAAGGTCGCTTACTACCTGCCTGGCTCTGATATAGACACTGAAACCACCTTCATTTCATCTGACTCTCTGCCATTTCCAATGGTTTCAAGAGTCTCTTATTATATTCTGCCCTTTCCAGTTCTACTGCCTGTCATTCAGGGCTCATTACGTTTGTACACCTACGTTCCTATAAAACCTCCCGATCAGCTTCCACTTCTCTGCTTACATTGTGTTGCTCTGCTTACTCTTCCTAAAGCACGGTTTTTTTTTGATAAATTTTCTTCTTTGGTCCCCTGTCTACTACACAAAAGTGTAAAAAGACCTGGACATTTAGGTAAAAAGAGTAATGTTTAGTTTTATGTGACTGGTTATCCTAAAAAAAAAAAAAAAAGAAAGAAAAAAAACACGCAAAATCTTCCAAATTGACCATAGCATACAGATCTGAAAATAACACAGAAGCATGGTTATTTCTGGGGTCTGCTTTCTCTTTCAACCTCTCTCAAAGACAAACTACGTTTTTCAGAATTTAAAATCATGCAACACTTTGTTAAAACAATGATATTTATTCATTTTGCTTAGAACTTATCTATTTATATATCTGAATAAATAATACTGTACATGTATACAGTATGAAATTCAAAAAGTATGAAAGGGTATATAGTGAAAAATAAATTTCCCTGTCCCCAGATGCCATCAGTAGCAACCGCTATTACCACTTTTTTGCAATGCCATTCATTTTTCATCACCCATAGTTATAATAAAAGCACAGGTTTTTAAATTTAAAAGATCTAAAAACTTCTTAATTTCCAGAGAGTTTTACACCAGTTTTTTACGCCAATTTCCTCTCAAGACAGTTTTTATGATATAAACACTGGAGAGAAACAACTGGGAAGGAATTTTTAGTTTATGCATGTTACCCACTTATTTGCAAGCTGGCATGCCCAATTTTATCCACAATCCATCAGTCGAAATGCATCGAAATTACTGCTTATTTACAAATGAGCGTGCTTTCCTATGCTCTAAGATATCTTTATTCGGTCAAGAACAAACACTCCATTTCCTAACGAGATGATGACTTTTTGTGCAGAGGTATTAAGCGATCACCTCGTACATCTTACCTGCAGTTTTCTAGCGCTCTGCTGCTGACACTTGTCTTTCTCAATAATCTGCTGGTAGAGTCTTGCTCTCAACACACGCAAAGCTATTTCTTTATTTTTTATCTGTGATCGTTCTTGTTGGCATTCTACTACAAGCCCTGAAAAATAACGGGTCATAGGTAAACTGGGGCTTCCGCAAGCCACATGAAGATAGAACTGTGGTATCGATTACCTTTCAATAAAACAACTCGGGGGAGGGGGGAGGGAGAGAACTGAGGATCATTTTAAAGGTTAATCAGAAAAAGACCACAAAAGATTAAATACATTTTAGTTTTAGCACATTTTGGAAACTACACCTGGGTTATGATGGTCATCGTTGGTAGATGACTATTTGTATTCTGACGTCTAACTGAGGTTATTTCAGATGAGAAGACTGAAAGCAGGAGCATCTGCAGATGGTTTACACACGTTCGCTCCCAGAGCTCTGCCTCTGGCATCCTAGCTCATCCAGATACTTTCACAGCTCAGCAAGGAGCAAACTACCATCATCCCCTATGGAGTGCTGCTCCCGTCTCTGTCCTGCTCAAAGAGAAGTCAGCTTTTCCCCTTCAAATCACACACACACACAGAGCTGATGTCTTGAAAACAACTTTATATGCAGAAACCAGTCAAAAGGACCTACTAAAATTCTTTCAAAGGAAGGGCTTATAGTGAATGTTTCTCAGTTATCTTGGTTCTAAATCCAGCTGATCAACCCATCTAACCACACATTTTGGTTAGCCAGCTTCTGGATTGGGGGCGGTTTGGCCCACAGTGCAGCCCTGTCGCTAGCCCAAATCTAGCTTGGAATGGTGACCTTTGAAACTGCAGGCTTCTGTTATTAACTTTGCAGCTACCACCCTGAAGATCTGGGTCCAATCCTGCTCCCAGGTACATTAGAGGTCCAAGGATGTTTACACACACACACACACACACACACACACACACACGCACGCACGCACACACACATATACATATATACATACATACATACATACCACAAAAACCCCAAACCCAAAACCATATTAGCTTTGGCCAGCTGTGCTGATACAGTGATAACTGTTTTGCTAGAGATTTTTTAAATTTCTATAAAATTCTGCTCTCTAAACTGTGATCTCACCCTGTCTAAATAAGCTACAATCTAGAACTGGTACTACTTTTAGCAGGGCACCTAGGTTTCACCTCTGTTTGTTTAAACTTATTTGACTGCTTTATTGCAGCCACATGTTTGGGCTGTAGCACTGACTCGCTTCCATCTTCCAAGCATTTGACAGGGGCGGTCTTGAACCTGGTATCCTTTTTTCCCCACTCGAAAGAAAACCTACATTTCAGGATGGCTGGCCATTTACAAGCTTTCCTTCAAATTCCTCTTCTTGTCAGCTGACACACACAGGTGTTTTGTTTAAACACCTGCAGTATCTTATCCAGTAGCTCAGGCTAGAACTTATAGCTTAAAACTCCTACTTATCGGATCAGTAATTCCTAAGGGAATTACTCAATTATATATTTTAATATATTTTCTGTAGAGGAGTTTCTTAAAATTAATTAATTATTTTAATTGAAGAAATTATTTAAAAATTTTTTCCCCTAGACCTCCCCCTTACCCCTTATCTTCTGGTAACCACTAGACTATTGTCCATGCCCATAAGTCTCTGTTTGTTTGTCCTGTTCATTTGTTGCTTTTAGGTTTATATCCCACATATAAGCGATAGCATGTGGTTTTCAACTTTCTCTGTCTGGCTTATTTCACTTAGCATGATTATCTCAAGGTCCATCCATGTTGTCGCAAATGGCAGTATTTCATCTCTTCTTATGGCTGAGTAATATTCCATCATATATATGTACCACAGCTTCTTTATCCAATCATCTATTGTAGGACACTTTGGTTGCTTCCATGTCCTGGCCACTGTGAATAATGCTGCTATGAACATCAGTGTGCAAATATCTTTTCGGATACGAGTTTTCAAGTCTTTGAGATAAATACCCAGTAGAGAGATTGCTGGATCATATGGTAGATCAATTCTTAATTTTCTGAGGAACCTCCATACTGTTTTCCATAGTGGCTGTACCAATTTGTAGTCCTACTGCACTGTATAAGGATTCCTATTTCTCCCCATCCTCTCCAACATGTTATTACTTATCCTGTTGATTATAGTTATTCTGACAGGTATGAGATAGTATCTCATTGTGGTTTTGATTTGCATTTCCCTAATAGCTAGTGATGTTGAGCATCTTTTCATATATTTGTATGTCCTCTAGGGAGAAGTGTCTGTTCAGGTCCTCTGTCCAGTTTTTGATTGGGTCATTTGTTTTTTTGTTGTCACCGAGTTGTATGAGTTCTTTGTATATTTTGGATATTAGGCCCTCATCGGAGGCGTTGCTTGCAAATACATTTTCCCATTCAGATGGTTGTCTCTTTGCCTTGTTGACAGTTTCTCTTGCTGAGCAGAAGCTTTTTAGTTTGATGTAGTCCCATTCATTTATTTTTGCTTTTACTTCCCTTGCCTTTGAGATCAAATTCATTAAATCTATAGAGGAGTTTTTAATCACAAGTACTCCCTCAGGAATAGAGTATCAGGTCGGAGGAAATGTATATTGACTAAGAGAAGAGCTGTTGAACTAAGGTGCCAGGGCTGTTAAAAAAAAAAAAAAAGCTTAAAAAAAAGGGCTTTGGAAAAAATAAGTCTTCTCAGTTTCTTGCAGTAGTCTACAGGAGATTACAAAATTCTAGGTAGTAATAGTACCAAGTGGGTATTTAATATATATTTGCTGAATTATTATATATATTATTTAAAAGATTTTCAATCATAAATAAAAAGAAAAATACCATATTTTTTATCCTAAAAAAAAAGAACCATTAAAACTTTTTTAACATCTCTGAAATTGGGATGAATCTCACAATCATTGGCGTGTTATAGTTTAATGGGCAGTGTTTTCTATATTTCTTCATAGCAATAAAATAGTGATGTGTCTTTCAATGTATGGGTTCTTAGATTAGATGGAATAATTTATATATAATCAAAGGTCAGCCAGAAAATGGAGTGATACAGATGCAGTAGGTTAGAAAAGCATGATTTCGGCGTTCATGGGCATGGAGGAAGTGGAAGAGGGCCCGGCGCTTCCCACCTTCCATTCCAGAGGGGACATGGTTCCCGATCTAATGGTCTTGGGATGGGAGAAATAGAAGAAAGGCCGAGTTTTCCTTAAAGTAGATGCTGAAATCATGGCAGAGCTCGAAGTGTGAAGAAGCAGACTCAAGAAGTCACTTGCTCATAATGACACGGATTCAGAATAGTAGGCTTTGACATAGCCTACCCAAGGGAAGGTTTGAGGGTAAGCCTTAAGGCCTCTTTTAATCAAAGAACCGGATCTAAATGGCTAAAAAATAATTTGGTTCAAGGTAAGTTTGGCAACACAAAACATCAGTCAGTTTTTTGTAAAGTCAGTAATTTATGGCTTCACAGGGTGGTTTTTCTATCATTTAATATGTTTTAATGTAGTGGTCCCCAACCTTTGTGGCATCAGAGACCAGAGCTCCTATGAGAATCCAATGCCTGACGATCTGAGGCGGAGCTGAGGCAGTGAGGCTGGCACTGGGGAGCAGCTGCAAATACAGATGAAGCTTCCCTTGCCCACCGCTCACCTGCCATGTGGCCCAGTTCCTAACGGGCCACAAACTGGTACCGATCTGCGGCCTGGGGGTTGGAGACCCCTGTTTTAAAGTATTTTAGTTCATTTTGTCAGAATTCTTATCACCTTTTACTTTTTCTCATTTTAATTTTTCGTTCATCTTAAACTAATCTTTAGTGTTCTGGAATGCTTTTAAATATAGAACAATGTCCCACAATGTGAAGTGAATTTGTGGATTTCGTGGGTATGGTAAGCTACAAAAATTGTAACCTCATTTTTGGTAAAAAAGAACATATTTCTATACGCATAGAAAATAATTTGAAAAGATATATACCAAGAATGGTTCTTGAGTACAGTTATGGATGTTTTATGTTCTTTTGCTCATGTTTATATTCTAAATTTTTATAATTTCTTAAAGAATAAAAATCAATAAAGAAAACAAGAGATATTCCAAATTATCCTACTGTTAAATATTTAGGTTTTAACTTCTGCTATTACAAACAGTACAAGCAATAACAATTGACTGAAAATGAATTTAAAATTTAAGTGACATCTGATTCCAAGATGGCCTCCTCTTTTAAAAATTATACTAAAACAAGAACAAGAAACAGAAACACACAAATTCCACCTGAAATACAATTGGGTGACATATGTAGTCCCCAAACACAATATATACAGACAGAAAGCAGATGGAAGAATGGTAAATGCCTTAGCAGAGTGCAGAAAGGTGAAACTTAGCTCCCTGTGGAGATGCTGACCAGAAACAAGCGAATTTGCCTTTCTGGTGCCAGAAAGGCTCAGGGATTGGGGCGCCAGGTAGTTGAGAAGTTGAGGTTAAAGATTTGGGGACTAAAACCAGAAAGTAGTATAGTAGATCTTCAAGTCTCCTCCCTTAAACTGTAGGAGACAGGAGGTAGTTTTTACAGAATAACGAAAATTCCAGACACGAGACTGGGTACAAAGAAGGGCAAGTATGAGGCATGGGACTAAAAGCAAGAGGATTACGTTTGTTATTGAACGGTAAGACCTTGACCTTACTCTCCAGTATACCCTGGAGGATCCTTCTCAGGAGAAAACTACCCAAGAGAAAAGATGTGTAAACACTGGCATTTGGGGACCCATAACAAAAAAGCTGATTAATCACCTCACGCCCTATAGTGAAACTTACTGGGGATAAGTGATGCCCATGCTCTCAGAGCTTTTAGAACCTCACTCTTATTATGTACAAACAGCCAAGGATTCCTAGACATTTCCAACATGAAAACAAGACTGAAGGAACAGAAAAAAGTAAACCCAGAAGGAACAGAGATATTGTAGGAAGCAGAGGAAAACTTCAGGGAAACAAAAACTAATCTACTTGAGAGGTTAAAAGAAGAAAAATGCATCAACAAGATAACAAAAGGATGCTGTGAAAAAGGGACAATTCTGAGAATTAAAAAAAAAGCTCTTGTAAATTAAAAAAAAAAAAGAATAAATTTTTTGAAATCCAGTAAGAGTTGAGAAAAAGAACTAAAACACAAAGTAACAGATACGTAAGAGGGAAAAGAAGAAAATCAAACCATAAATCCAAGAGATCTAAAATCTGACTAACAAGAATCCCAGGAAGAACAGAGAAAATGGTAAGAAATTAGTGAAGAAAATATTTCAGAACTGAAGGGCATGAGTCTCCAAATTGAAAGCAACAAATACAATGCCAAAAGCTTTATGTTCCAAGTGGAAATGACTTCCAATAAATGTTCATGATCAATCAAGTATAAGATTAGAATAAAGCTATTTTTGGATGTACAAAGTCCCCAAATGTTTATGTCCCGTGCATCGTTTCTCAGGAGGCCACTTAAAAGATGAGCTTCACTAAAACAAGGGAGTAAACTAAGAAGAGATGAGATGGGATTGAAGACACAGGAGGCTTCGCCACAAAATACAAATGAAGGGAACCCCTAACTGCTGGTGACCAGGACGACCTCTGCAGCCCTCGAGAGCAACTCGTCCCGACTGGAGCAGGATAACGGAGCGCTTTGTCGGGCGTCGTCGCAAAGCATCGGCCCTGCGATGTGAAGAAAGCTGGAAGTACAAAAGCCAGAGGGGCCGGCTTACCCGTGGGGACGTGGACGAGTCTGACGGCACTATCGGTTGTGTTCACATGCTGCCCCCCTGCTCCTTTGGCTCGAAACGTGTCTATTCGCAAATCCTTGGGGTCCACTTTCACATCTACCTGGAACAAAAAGTACGACGTAGGTAAATTCTACGCCTGGCGAATACTTTACTACTTGATTTATTCCAGGATCTTTCAAACGAACTGTACTGCTTTGTGTCCTAAGTCACAGCCATTAGACGAACAGGTGAAATAACTTATTTCAAAGAAAGAACCATAAAGTCCCTATTCCAAGGGATGCTATTTGTTAACAGTGACAGGAAGCTGTGAGATCGCCGAGTTATGCGGCCTTCCGAGTTTCGTCATCCATCATTCCACGGAGCCACACTGGGTAGAAAATACGTATGTGTGCATATACAAAGTTGATCTTCGTTACTGCCTGATTCTGATCTGTAAATTCACCTACTCACTAAAATTTACTGGTCCCACAAAATCACTGATGGCAGCACTTCCACAGTCATCTGCAGACATGCGCAGAGCGGCAAAACATTCAAGCTGCTCTCCTCGCGCACATTCCCAGCTGAGGGCGGACAAGGCGACACCACTCCTTGTTACAGTGTGCCCAGAGGATGCAGACAGAAAGGGGCAGGGCAGTGAGTGTCATGCAAGAAGCTCTGGGGCCAGCTGGACAGTGTGCGAATCCCAACTCTGGCACCTATCAGTGAGGCGGCCTCACGAAAGTTTCAATACTCAGTGTCTGCTGCGACTTTCTGGAACGTAACTACTGTGAATAATGAGAAACGCCTGTCTTATTAGTGGACTGAATGGAAGCACTGAAAGATACGTTCACGGTCTCACCACTGGAACCTCATTTGTAAAAAGGGTCTTTGCAGATGTGACTAAGTAAAGATGAGATCAGCCTGCATTATTCGGATAGGCACTAAGTCTAAAGACAATTTTCCTTACAAGAGACACCCAGAAGAGAGGGAGGAGGTGAAGGACATGGGAATTCAGAGGAAGAGACTGGAGTTGTACAGCTTCAAGACACAGACACGTGGAGACCCCAGAAGCCAGAAGAGGCAAGGGAGAAGTCTCCCCCGGCAGCTTCGGAGGGAGCATGTCTCTGCCAACACCTTGATTTTGAACTTCTGGCCTCTAGAACTGTGAGATAATAAGTTTGGTTGTTTTAAGCCACTGTGTTGTAGTTTGTTACGGCAGCCTTAGAAACACACACACACACACACACACACACACACACACACACACACACACACACACGACTTCCTGGGCAGAGCTCCTAAAACCCTCAGAATTTCCTAAGTGATAAGAGTAAGGGTGATCTAGGGGTCTTTTATTAGTCATAACAAGCCGTCAACTAGACTGAGTTTATGTTAATGAGATGATTTTTGCAAAGTTCTTAGATAATGCAGGATGGGGACTGATTGCCTGGAGAACCAATCATGTGCTTACAGGGGTGGAACTTCCAGCTCCACACCCGCCCCCCCAGCGGGTGATGACTTAATCAACCACAAAGCCACACTGGAGCCTCCATAAAATCCCAGAAGCGCCGGGTTTACAGAGCCTCTGGCTGGTGGACGTGCAGAGGTGCAGGGAGGGTGGCACCCCCGGAGAGGGCGTGGACGCTCTGCACCCCGTCCCACATACTTTGCTCCATGCGTGTCTTCATCTGGCTATTCCCGAGTTACATCCTTTGCAATAAACTTGTAATCTAGTAAGAAAACTGTTTTCCTGAGTTCTGTGAGCTGCTCTAGCAAATTATCAAACCTGGTGGGGGCGGGGAGAACCCTCCAGTTTATAGGCTGTTGGTCTGAAGCACGGGTAACAACCTGGATTTGCTACTGAAGTGGGAAGAGAGGCAGTCTTGGGTGACCCGGTCCTTAGCCTGTGAGATCTGATGCTAACTGCACTTAGACATCACCAGAATTTTATTAAATGACGGGACACCCACTTAGTATCTGCAGAGAACTGGTGAATTGCTTGGTGGGGAAAAAAAAATATACACTTTTAGAGTATAGAAGTATTCTGTGAATACACAGAATACACAGGAGTTTTTCCTAGACGATAATATTATAGAATTACATTAGATTTTCACAGATAATGGTATTGAGTTGCTGTAGGTAATGCCATATTCTTAAGAAATGTAAGTTGGAGATTTGGGGGTTAAAGTCTCATAGTGTCTGCTATATCCTTTACAGTTCGTTAACACACACACACACACACACACACACACACACACACACACGGATAAAGCAAAGATGGCAAAATATAAACAACTGTTGATTCCAGATGAAGGTTATAAAAGTTTTCAGTGTGGTATTCATGTTTAAAATAAATTTTAAAAAAGGTTAGGAAAAACAAAAATATGGGAATATGGCTATGTTCAGCTAATAAGATATATCACTGACCTCAAAAGAGTATCTGTGAAATTCATTTTTTTCTTAAGCTATAACTCAGGCAATGTTTAAAAAGCTCTGTGGATTCTGTTTTACAAAGAGAAGTGACTTCTATTTAAAATAAAATGAAGCATCCTGGTCGGGGACGAAAGGTGCAACCTCACCTGGGGAAGCGTTTAGGTTTCCCAGCAGCCACCAGAAAGTTCAGTCTGTAATTCTGAAAATCACAGACTCTCCTAGAAGCCAAGGCTTCCAGCATGACACCCATTTACACGGAGTTTTCAGCGCCTCCTGGTGAGGTTACCTCATCTGGTTGAGGGAGGACAATGACTGACATTGTCCCCGTGTGGATACGCTGCATCCTTGATGACAGGCCCACCTCAGGGATGCGCTGAACTCGGTGAATCCCACCTTCATACTTCAAATGCTTAAAGACATGGTCACCGGAAATTCGAGCAGCTGCATGATGTAGCCCACCTAGGGGAAAAAATATCCAGATGTATTCATGAATTCTACTTTGAATGGGATCAAGATCTTAAACGCCCTTACTGTAAGGCCTGAATGTGAGTATACAGCCTGAGATGAGAATATAAAGTAGGTAAAAAAACTAATGCAAATGTGTTAATATATAAAAGGAAACATACTAAAATATCATTTATGGTTATCTCTGGGGAATAGAACAACAGATTTCTTAATTTTCCTTTTTGTACGTTTGTTTCTAAATTTTGTATAATGAACAACTTTTACTTTTCTAAAAATACTATTAGAAAAAAGTAGAACATTGAGAGTTTTCTGCACTGAACTAACATATGCAATCTTAAGCTAATATGATGCCATATATAAAAGGATATTCAATAACATAATTTGATAACGATAAATAATGCTATAAATCCTCCCAAGTTTTAGAGAGTTTATTTAGCTCTTGCTAAACTGTAGAGTGGGAAGACTATCACAAAACAAAATCTTAATGTCTAGGCCAGCTTCTTCTCATTGGAATTATTTTTAAAAATATTTTTATTATACAATAACATCCAGACATAAAAAAACCACATGAACCAAATGTATGGATTAATGACAAGAGCGATAATAATTTTGTCAATCGCCCTAAAGCCCTCCCATACATCCCTTTCCGGTTGTAATCCTCTCTCTTCCACGGGAGTAACCATTATCCTGACTTTTTATTCCTTTATCTTATTGCCTAAATACGCCACCCTAGGGACTACAGTTTAGTCCTGCTCATTTAAAACAAGAGTGATATGTCTTTTAAATCACTTCATCTATAAGTTCATCATCCATCTCTTTTGTTTTCCACCAATTATCAGTCGAGGAACCCGGGTAGGATTTCCCACAGTCTGGTTTTGCCAACTGCATATTCTCAGCACAATTCAACCTATTCTGCTGCCCTCTGTACTGGCTGCAATTCGGCAGCTGGATCAGACACCAGCTGATGAGACACCAGCGGGATCAGACACCAGCTCGAGCTCCCTGGCAACCACAGGAGGTGCATAATGTCTGGCTGTCTCTCTTTCTCTGGTCTCAACAGCTTTTGATGCTGTCGATACATTAGTATCATGGAGCTGTCAAATGGTGATAGTCTAATTCTATCATTTCTTTCTCCCTTATTAGTCAAAATACATTTATAAAGAGATATTTCCCCTTGTCTACTATTTGATTACCAGTGATAGTTTCATAGGAAAGGCAGGGTATATGCTTGATTCTGTCCCTTTACCAGTTTTACCAATACCCTCATCTGTTTTATCCTACGTTACACACACAGCAGTCTCAGAACAAGAACGATAACTCTACCATCAATGTTATTAAAAGCGTTAAAACTTTTTCTGCATATGTTCTTCTAATCCTCCCCCCGTTTTTCAAATGGCTGTACTCTATACTGTCAGATCGTTATATACTGGATTCTCTCCCTCTTAGTCCTCACCTACGCCTAGTTCTGCAGGTAACCACATCGTTAAGGTTCATCCCTACTCCTTATGTTGCTGCCTCATATTTTAGTTGTCTGAAGTTTTGTTTTCTTCAGAAAGGGATCATGGGAAGACTACTTCCTGAATTCTTACATACAGATAACAGTGCGTACTCTTGTAATGTCAGTTTTGCTGATTATAAAATCCTTAACTCAAACTTCCTTTCCCTGAGTGAACTCTATCTCTTTCTGGCACAAAGTGTTGTTAGTGAAAAGCCTGATGAAAATCTCATTTTCTTTTCTTTAGAAGTCACAGGCTCTGTTTTTTCCATGTCTAACAGATTTTTTTCCCTCTTTTTTTTTAAGTCCAATAATTTTACTAGACTAAGTGTTAGTCATTCCGGCTGGATAGCTTCATATGTGCTCCTTAGATATGCGGCTTAAAATATATAATTTTTCTATTTCAGAAGAGTTTTGTTGCAATATTGTTTTGGTAACTGTTACACAGCAATAGATAATGGATACAGTATCTGCTCTGATTCTTTTTATCATATACTCAATATTCTTGGCCTATTTTCGATATCATTTTCCTTGACTTGTTTATATTTTTCTCCATTTCTTTTGGTTCTAAAAAAATTTCTTTTTTACTAGTTTTTTAAAGGCATGATCTGTTTACTTGCTCATATGTTTATTCTTTTTGAAATGATTTTTCTTTTATTTTACTTTCCTGAGTCTGTTACTTCATTTCTAATTCTGATTTGTGGGGTTCTTTCACCTCACATTGTTCTCTTACTATCTCTTTTGATTTGTTTTGAAAATAGTTGATAATAGTTTTGATCTGTTTTATAAACACATCTTCTCTGGCTCATTTTTACATGAAATCCATTTTCCTTAAGTTTTGGGATGAGGCTAAGTCCAAGAAGGCTTTTCTACCTTCACAGAGCTCTCTGGCTTATGAGTAATGTTCTAATACACAGTGCCTTGCATTCTCGGATTCCCTGGCTCTGTTCCCCTCCCCGACTCTGGATTAGACCTTCTCTTTCCTTTCCCTCTCTTATCTCTGTCCTGCTCAATTTTGATTCCAGTCAGAGCAGTTTTTCTTCAGTATGGGGCCCAGTTTCGAGAAGTCATGGGGCTAGACTGCTCCAACCCCTCAGGTCTTCTTACCAAAGGTCTGAAGACTCACTCGCTATTGGAGAGGGCAAAATTCCCACCATGTCTTCACTCAACTTGCCTTTTTGGCCTGTGCAGAAGGCAGATGGATCTTGGGTAATGATAGTGGATAACTCTAAACTTAACCAGGTGGTATTCTCATTGCAGCTGCTGAACTAGACGTGGTTTCGCTGCTGGAGCAAATAAACACTCCTTGGTACCTGGTATGTAGCTCTTGATCTGGCAAATTATTTTTTTCTCCATACCTGTCAATAAAAACCACCAGAAGCAGTTTGCTTTCAGCTAGCAAGGCCAATCATACACCTTTTCTGTCCCATCTCAGAGGTATAACAACTCTCCAGCCCTACGTCATACGTTAGTTTGCAGGATCCTGATCACCTTTCCCTTCTGTGAGATAGCATGCTGGTCCAGGAGAGCCGATGGTGTAACTTCAGTTACTACTGATACTTGTTGACAGCTATGTCAACTGCTAAATGCTCTATGAGAATTTTCTCGGTTATTTCTCAAAACAACCCTTGGACAGTAGGTTGAACTCGGGACTATGTCATATTCTTCTGTATGCCTTGAAACACTACTCACGTAATCTGCAATATAAATGGTGGCATCTTCAGTTGTGCAGTGCGGTAGCTCAGGTTATATATTATTATCATTGAAAGATAAGGACACATAGCAGTCAGCAAGGATCACTCTGGTTTACCATGTTCCTAGGCAGAGGCAATTCTGGTGGCTTCCACTTGGCCTTTCCCACCATAACATTCCTCATTCCATAGGTCAGAGAGCCAATGTATGGGTTCTACCAGCTGCTGAGTATATCTGTTCCAGTTACACATTCCAGAACTGGGGGAATAATTTCATGATGGGTTCAGGGGTCCACTGGTCCCACTGTGAGACAGACCTGAGCTAAATTTCATTGACACCTGACCTCCCTAAGCTTCTCCTCTGACTGATGGACCTGACATTTTAAGTCTCCCGGAATTAGGGTCAGGTCAGAGCCAGTGTCCAGTAGTCCCTGAAATATCTGATTATTTCCTTTCCCCGCAGCACAGTTATCCTGGTTAAAAATAGATGGAGAGATGGAGTACGGATGGATGGAGAGACAGACAGACAGAACTATAGATACCTCTCTTTATATAGATCCCTTTTGGGGAAGGCTGGGAGAAAGGTTACAGAATAAAATTTTGACAGTCTACCGGGCTCCTCAAGGGAACTCAGCCTCCCACTCACTCAAGTGGTCTGAGTCTGTAAACAGGCTCAAATCTGGGAATTAATGGAGGGTACATGACTTCTGTTTTCATGATACAGGTTACACTTTGGTTCATTTGACCTAGAACTCCTTAAACAGATCAAGTAAGAATTTAGCAGCCTTCCATTCTATTTTACTTCTAGGGACACCATGACCAACCAGCCAGCAAGTCTAACAAGTCAGACTAGTCAGCTGCTACTTGGCCTCCACTGCTCATCTTGGTAACCAAGCCCATCTTGCCTTTGGCCACGGAGTGCCACCACCTGGCACCCGCTACCCTGAGGTCCAGTCACTCCCAGCGCATCTAGGTTCCCCAGGCCAGTCACCAGAGTTCCCACCGCCAGGACTCTGCGCACAGAGAAGAGTGATCACGAAGCCACTCGAGGAGCCAGGGCCCCCTCGCAAGTTTATTTCTCACAGTTACGGTGAAAACTCTGTCTTCTGGATACGTAAAGTTAACCATTGGATTACTTTCAGTGACTTCCCCCGAATTCAACTAGTGAGCAGAGGACAACAAACAATTACAAACATTAATCTGCTGGGAGGGAGGAGATAATACATGTAACACATGCCACAGAACCCCTTTAGCTGGGAAAATATTTCAATTCGTTAGATACCGGGTACGCAGCATCACACAGTGTCAGACCTACATCACATGTCAAGAGCCAGCAGCCTCCACTGTTTGCACAAAGACCATCTGGCAATCACTTAGTATGGATTATTTATGTAATAGCTGAGTAGCCTCCCCATCTGTACCACAGTTACGAAACTATTAAACTTTAAGCCACTCGATATATGAATATTTGCATGAAAGTGTTTCTTTTCACACAGCTTTTAGTGCTATGTAAATCTCTGTGGAATTTCTATGTCAATTAAACATCAAATTTATATAAAATATATGTATACGTACACATATATATGCAACCTAATATACATATGTAATGTGTGTTTGTGTGTGTGTGTGTGTGTGTGTGTGTGTGTGTGTATTTTAAAGTTAGGTGCTTTTTTCCTCTATTTTAATCTTTTTCTAATCACATCGTTTTCTTCTAATTACAATAAATCAATTTTTAAAAATTATTTTATAATTTCAATGAATAGAAGTGTATTCTTAGTCTTTAATTTTAAAGGTATGAGTAAAATATTTTTTTAAAAAAATTTTAAATGTCTTTTTACTTTTAAAATATTTAAAATCTAAAAGAAAGGTCCCAACCACTGATTAGGCTGTTCTGCATACCTGAAACAGAAACTCTCTTCCTATTATTAAGTTCATCCCCTTTTCATTCCTGAAAGTTGGATTCAAAATGTCCATGACATTTCCCACTATTCACTTTTATAACGCTGCTGTTTCTGATTATGCTCTCCTTGAACTCTCTCCTCTCTTGCTTCCATGATATTATATGGTCCTCCTCCTTTTTTTTGGTTTATCTGACTCTTCTTTTTCTTTTGCCAACTAGCCTATCTTTCTAAATGTGGCCATTCTCCAAGGTCCGGTGCCCTGGATGTTCCCTTTCTGTAGACTCTCCCTCGCTCATTCTCTCGGTATCAGACATCATCTCTGTGCTGAGAGTTATCGAATATCTTTCCTCAACTCTGTTCTCTCACCAGAGTGCTGGTTGTACAACTTTAGCATTTGCGGGATATTTCTAAATGGATGCTCAGTATAACCACAAACCTAATAATTCAAAAACCACTTAACATTCTTCCTCCCAAATGGGCTCTGCCTTCCAACTTTGATTCCATTCAATAGCACGAATGAACATCGTAATCTTCTGGCTAGAAAGATTAGAATCTCTGTGGCCCAGCTCCCTGAGTCAGAGCTGACTAATGGGATACAGTGTGGCTCTGGATCAGGCGGACTTAAACTGGATTCCAGGATTGCCATTACTTATTGTGTGATCCTAGATTAGTTACTCTCTGAGCCTTGGTCATTATCTGTAAAATGAGATTAATAATGTCCAGCTCACAGGATCAGATAATCTAGACTGTACATAAGACACAGTGGGCAAGGAACAGCCCCTCTTGCATCCAGTCAGTTACCGGATTTTGCCCATTCTTCCTCTGAAGGTCCCTCACGTCCCCCTGCTGCCAATGCCAACCCTTTGCCACACCTGGGTTACTCTAACAGCCTCTCTGCAGTCTGCCTTAGATCTTGTCTCTTCATTCCATTCTTTATAGTGTGCCAAAATAATCTTAAAGTACGTATTTATCAAATCATATTCTCATTAATAAAATCTTTAACAGTTCCCTATTCCCTAACACTTGAGGCCTGTTTCGCTTTCAAGGTTGTTCAAACTCTACCCACTCCAAGCTATTTCCTGTGACTTCCCATCACAAATACGCTCTGGGCAAAGGGCATCCTCACTGTCCGGCACGCACACCAAGGCCTTGCCCACCACCGCGCTGCTGCTCTGGTTGTTCCTCCTGCTGCTTCACCGCCTGTATTTAAAATCTGTACCAAGCACAACTTACTGATGCTATCTACTGGTTTTCGTTTCCTTTGATTATTTAACTTATATTAACTCTCTTTCCCCGCTTTGATAATTTGTAGTTTATTATTTGTGACCCCTCTGTCTACTACAGCATACCCCTGTGTAATCGGACAGATGACAACTCCCAGGTGGATTAAAAGGATGGGACAAGAAAATGAGGATCAGATTTCGAATTTACCACACTTGCAAGTTTAAAAACCCGCATAGTTTGTTATTGTTTATGTTGTATAAGTTTTTATCAACCCAACTAGAGTGAAAGCTTTTTGAAAATAAAAACAAATGATTATTTTTTTCTGCATTCTCATAAAAATCTAACACAGCATTAACTACTTTGCCTAATTGACAAAACTTCTGATTATATATCACATAAGTGATAAAATTCTTTAGAGTAAAAACCTCAATATACCTTTGCTTTTGAACAGAGCAACGATTTGCAAGGCAAGGTGTATGTCCATTCTCCACAGGGAATTTCTCTCTCATTCAGCTGTTCCTTCCTAGGAGACACCTCCCTCTCTCCCCAACACTTCTCTCAGCTAAGAACCCTACTATAGTAAGCCCACCATGACTGATGAGCCTAGTCACAGGATTTAGTAGACATAAATCAAATGTTTAAAAAAAAAATAGGACAAGACAGTTTTAATCAAGCTCTGAAGAAAAATAATCTTCAGCATTATCTATGGACAAAATCCTCAAATTACACATACCATAGTCAGCAGGTGTATAATTCAGAAGTTCAAATTTCCAGTGTTTATAGCTTGAATAATTCTGGTACATGTCAAATATTTCCCGAGTAAATTGTTGGCAGATATCACCTAAAAGAAAATACAAAAAATATTCAGTCAGCATCAGTTTCTAAGAGAAGGACTCTGAGGTCCAGGCCCTCAGGAAATGAGGAGTAACTACTTCAAATGAGAAACACATTTAGCAGACTTTTAGTTGCCGTGTGTCAAATCAAAGTAAAATTTAGGTTATTGTTTAGATTGATTACAATAAAATTATTTTACTGACCTCCCGTGGTTCTTCCAGATGTCACTTCTAAAATGACATCATTTTTGTCATATTTCTCCTTTGGCACTAGACTCTGGCAAAACTAAAAAAGAAAAAAAAAATCTATAAGCATTAGTGTGTTTATGTTCCATGGGCATATGTACTAATATTACTTTAACTTAGATAAAAGACCCCAAACATTAAAAAAAATCAGTAATTAACAAAATCATATAGCATCCCAGTGAAGTCTAGTCCTAAAATGCTTTAATAAGTAGACCTGATTAGACCCAAAACAAGTGATCAATTCATGTTAACAGTGAAGTTATTGTCAGGATGTTCTCTACAATGCTATCAGATTATCTTAATTTTCTAAAATGCAGACGTTTAGATCAAAGTCCAGAGGGCTCCATTCAATTTTCTTCAGACTTTGCCTCTTATTAGTTCTGAGCAGTAGTTTCTTTCATCTAACGAAATGAAGTAAAGCTTTGAAAGTCTTCATTTGGACAAAATGAGGACTTTTTACATATGATTGTGTATTCTCTCCTGCCGTAAATGACAGAGTACACCAGGCCATGCCCTGCCTTCTCAGTAGAGTCGTTCTGTTTAAAGAATACATTGAGGACACCCAAGATAAGGCTCAAATAGTTACTTAGCTGTGACAAGAAAAAAGAATGGGTTTCCTAATAAAAGAGCCAACTTTCTTCTTAGCGAGAAGAGGAACACAATTTTACTTCTATTATTACTAAAAGGTCTTTCAAATCAAACTAAAAATACCTATGTGTCATGGTTCTCCCTACTGTCAAGTTTTTAGAAATGATGTAGTCTTGGAACAGAATATTGGACTGAGAGTCAGACATCTTGCTTCTGCCTTTGATTAGCTGGTTGAGTTGTGACTAAGTAACAGATACTGCCACCTCATTCTCCTCAACTCCTCAAATAAGCCCCTCTACCGGATTCCCAGAGTAGGAAAGACTGAAGGCAGGAGGATGGCAAGCATGACAGAGGGGAACATAATACACAGGACTGTGATTTTCATTGTCTTTTAGACGAATCAACCATTGAGTTGGAAGAAGCTAAAGACCCGTGTCAACCAATTTTCTCTATATCCCTGGATTCATTCTATTCTATCCAGAATGCGAATTTTCAATCCCTAATTAACACAATCACTGTGAACCAACTCCCCTTTCTAAGGCATAAAAACCCCTGATTCCTCCCATTAGTGAACTCAATTTATCAGCATCTGTTTTCTTGTCCAGCAAGTTAACAGACTCAGCTTTAAACTACTGTTGCCAGGGGAGGGGGAGGTGTTTTATTTTTTGATATCACAATCTCTTCGATCTCATTCTGTAGCAAATCACAGCACGAGAATCAGACTTAACAAACTTGAGTTTGCGAAATACTTTGAGCACCAAAGAATAGTCTAGCAAGACTACAATTCCTTTATATTCACACTACTGAGATGTGTTTACCTCCTAAAACATACCTCACTGTATAACATGTTGATTTTTTGAGAAATGGTTTGCCTCTCTTCCAATGCAAGTTCTTGTAACTGCTTTTCATCTTGTTTATCTAGACCTAGAAACCAGCAACAATAATAATGGTAAAAGTTTTAAATACTTACAGGGCAACTCTTAAATAGCTACCTAATCTCTGTCTGCTAAATTTTACTTCAGTTGTAAAGGCAAGAGACTGTATAAAAGAACAGTTAGAAGAGTTAGAGAATGTCAACCAGCAAGTATTTGTGAAATATGTTAAAAATATTCAGTGTGAAAAGAACATGATCTTCTCCATAGAGCTTGTGATTTGAATGTCTACAAGTCATCATAGAAATCACTGATTAACCAAACAGGTTTAAAAGGGACTGGCTAATTAAGTGCAATTCTACATAAGGCAAGCTGGGGTGGCCACTTCTTGTCCCAAGGCTGCAGCCGTTGCTCGGCACACTCTGAGTGACCTGGCATGGCTAGAGCTTCCCTTTCTGTAGAGTGAATGTCACTGGTATCACTGTTATTACAGAATACCAGAACTATGAACCTAAAAGAGACTTTAGAAATGATCTGATCCAATCTGATATCACACGATACAACCAAGGCTGGAAAAAGTTATGTCAGTTTAACTTAGAAGGCATTCAGTAAGCTCTTATCTGTGCAATTAACTTTCCCCAAACTAGTTACATTGTGCAAAAAGAGTAAAAAATAACCCTCAATAAAAATAGGTGAGAGAGTTGTGGTGCCATCAATAGAATGCAAGAAAATACAAGGCTTTGGACATCCAGGAGTTCACAGGGATAACTATGACTGGTCTTGACACGGCTTAACATCTCTAAGGCTTCCTTAAGTAGGTTGGAACACAGAACAAAGTTTGAAAACTAGAAACCAACAGCAAAATTTGGATAAATGTTGAATCCCACATTAGTCCATTATGCTGATCTCTCGACTTTTGCATGTTTTGAAAAATTTTCTTAAGAGAAAAAATGTTAAGGCAATAGCAATATTAAGAAATACTAAAATTAAAAATAAACACCTCTTACATCATATAGAAAATTAACTCTAGTAGATCAAGATGTAAGGGCTAAAAATTCTTGGGAGAAAACAAAAATGTAAACCTTTTTGACCTTAGATACTGAAAACACAAGCAACAAGACCAAATAAATAAATAAATAAATAAATAAATAAATAAATAAAACTGGACATCATCAAATTTAAAGTGTGATACTTCAAAAAACAATCCACAAAATGGGAGAAAACTTTTGCAAATCATACATCTGATAAAGAACTTGTGTCTGTAACATAAAGAACTCATATAAATCAGTAACAGAAGGACAAATAACTTGATCTAAAAATGGGCAAAGGATATGAAGAGTCATTTATCCAAAGATGATATACAAATGACCAACAGGCACACAAAAAGATGTTCAACATCATTAATCAGGGAAGGTCAAATCGAAATCACGAGGAGATACTATTTCACACCTACTAGGATGGCTAAAATCAAAGGGGCAGATAACAGAGCTGGCAAGGATTTAGAGCAATTACAATCCTCGTACACTGGGGGTGGAATGCAAAATGACACAGCCACTTTGGAAAAGTCTGGCAGTTCCTCAAAAGGCGGAACATAAAGTTAACATACAACTCAGCAATCTGTGTCCAAACAAAAACTTGTACATACATAGCAATAATTGAAAAGTGGAAATAACTCGATATCCATCAACTGGTGAATGAATAAATTAAATGTGGTATACCCATACAATGGAATTCAGCAATAAAAAAGTGAAGTACAGCTATAGGCTATAACACAGATGAACTTTAACAATACTATGCTAAGTGAAAAAAGCCAGTCACAAAGGCTTTTCATATAAAATGCCTGAAATAAGTAAATCTATAGAGACAGGAAGTAGATTACTGGTTGCCTAGGGTTGGTAGGGAAGGGAAGATTAGAACAAGGTGGCTAAAGGGTACAGTGTTTCTTTTTAGGATGATGAAATAACCCTAGATCACATAAGCCCTTTGATGGGGTAGGAACTATACTCTTGTGCCCCTGGTATACAGCACTGTAGGTCAGTGCTCCACAGAGGTCTGTTCAATAAATTAAAGCTTCCGAAAGGGTCAGTATTCAGTCTTCCAGACCCTAAGAACTTCCTGGCACGGACCACGAGGAGCTCAGTCTCTCAGCACTTGATCATAGTAGCTGAAACACTTCAAACACCCAGAATAGCGTCCTGTCCTTTCCAAGTGTAGAGCTTGTTACTTGTAGGCTTTTTAAAAGACTGAGTTCAATAAAGCTTTAACTTAGAAAAATCAGTCTTGTACTCATACAAGCACATATCTTTTACCTACTTTTATACATTGATTCTAACTCTTCAATTGCTTGTTCGGCCTCCTGAATTTCTTGGTAAATGGCTGCAAGTGGCGCCAACTCAGTGTGCCTTCGACTCAAGGCTCTTTGGTCCCCTTGATTCACAGAGATAGTCTTCAAACACTGATCAAGCGTTTGGTACTCCTTATTCAGGTCCTCCATATATTTCTGTAGTGCTTTATGCTTCCAGAGCATCCTGCTGTCTTGATGACAATATCTTCTGGAACAATTCTTATTTAACAGTTGATGAAGAACGTGATTCCTGTTTTGTATAAAAACCCACGGCCTTCTATCAAGATGTATCTGTCTAAATTGATGAGAAAGGGGGTAGATGTGACACCGGCGGTGACCATGAAGAGATGGATGTCTAAAAAGCCAAACACAGAGGTGACGATTCATCTCAGCATCTGAAATATAATAACAACGTGGAATAAAAAATCAACTCTATACACATGATAAAGCTGGAGGGAGCCTAAAGATATCCTGTTCAGTTCACCGCCTCAGCCAGCTCCAAACATGGTCCCAAACTCCATAAGCCACAAAAAAGAAAATAATTCTACAAACCTCTGAAAAGAACACAGTAAAATAAATGAAGATAGCACTGTTTTCTACCCACTGAATATGTATAATTAACTAAGGCAAATGAGTAGGAATGTAACCACCGAATATGTCAATAGAATAGGTTAAATCACTATTTTCTAGAAAGTATCTAGAATTGAGTGTGTGAAGAAACACTTGAAAGGTATAAAATAATCATGCAAACTTTAGGTGGTTCAGATAGTCATAGATTTCTGAAGTTTGAAGGAAATATTACCTATTTTCTTGTCTAACTCTTTAATTTTTATGTATCTGATGTCCAAGGAAGTTAAATAACTCAATGGTGATTATTTGCTCGGCCAGACAGAGGCAGAGCTGGTTTAGAATGAAGGTCCCTCTTCAAACTCGGTACTTTTCATCTCAAGTCTACAATCTTCAAAGAGCTTTCCTTTTAGCCGAATCCTAAAGGAAGCTTCAAATATTAACAGACTAAGAAAATAGGTCTGCCGAAAAGGGACAATAGCAATAACTACAGTTGACCCTTGAAGAACACACGGGTATGAACTACACAGGGCCACCTATATGCTGATTTTTTTTTTTAATAAATATATAGTCAGCCCTCTGTAGTTGCCTAGTTCTGCATCTGCTGATTCAACCAAGTGTGGCCAAAAACAATATTTTTCCATCTGCTGCTCGGAATCTATGGATGGAGGGGGCTGACTGTATGCACTTTTCTGTACCATTTTATATAAAGAATTGAGCATCCAGCCTTTTGTTATCTGCAGGAGTCCTAGAACCAATCCCCCATGAATATGCAGGGATAACTGTAAATTACGTTTTGGGGGAGTCAAAGTTATATGAGAATTTTTGACTGCGGTGGGGTCGTTGCCCCAACTCCTGCATTGTGCAAGGATCGACTGTACAAAACAATGTCATCTCATTTATGTTTCTATATTTTTCTACAATATACAGTATACATGTAAAAAGGCACAGAGTACTTTGAAAAAAACAAAAAATAAATATACCTAAATGTTAAGACGATTTCTAGTTGTGAGGTGATGAATACTTTTTGCTGGCTAGTGTTTTTCAAGTCTTCTATTTACATAGCACATGTTATTTTTACAATTAAAAAAAGGTTATTTAAAAAAGGTACAAGTTAGGTGAAACTGGCTGAGTACTATGTGTTCTCCCCTCTAACATAGATAACAAAGAGCTAACAAAAGTACACAGTGGTTTCATTGAGTAAGAAAGGGAAAAGATAATGTTTTAAGGAAAACACTTTGCGCCTAAAATCCTGAGGTTCAAAGTTGAAATAACGGTCAAAATTTATCAAAATCAACCTTTACTGTCTCTGGTGTTCATACTATGCTAAGAAGTGCATTCATATGTCCATTATAAGTCTACTACCTGATATATCATTACCTCCTATAAAATATTTGGAATAGTACCTAAAATATTCAAAGTCTGCAGGATTCTACTAATACACTTTAACATACTGAAATACTGGGAAAAGGACTGTGGAAGAATGCACCAATGCCCAGGAGCCTCAAATGCTACAGTATCCAGCAGAAGTTTCTATGTGTCTTTACATCTAGCCTCAAGCGCATCGGTGGACGTGTGTCCATTTGAAAATGGACAGAATAAAAGGACGGCAACATTTTTGTTAGAACACGTCTAGCTAAAATTTCCATCTTAGGAACAGTAATAGAATGAGTAACTCTCAAGGTCACGAATCTCAATGATAAGGGCGGAGGGGGGCACCCAAGACGATTACTCTCTAGGACTATCTACGACTGAGAACAGCAAGCGCTCTCCGTCACCCACCACAGCAACAGGATTACTCTGATACTCCGGGAACAATACTCAGCGCCCGCATGTCAGAAGCGACACTGAGCCTGAGCAAGAGCGGCTCGTGTAGGCCACACTATGTAACTCAGCATATGCAGGGATCCCATAAGGAGCATGGGTGGAAAAAACTGGGGGGGGGGGGAGACTTTTTAAGATTATAAAAGAGAAGTGAATTGTGAGTACCTAAAATACAGAAGAAAAGTGTTGGCTTCTCTTACTGAGGTCGGAACCTTCTGCAACCCGCTGCGGTTCATCCCGACAGACACGGAACGGCTTTCACTTCCTGGGTCACTTCTTCCGGGTTGATACTTGATTCCCGGCTCCACCTCTGTATTGACACTTCTCCGGGGAGTAGTCTTTGGGCGTGCGGAACAATGAGGGAACAGAGAAAACGAGAGAAAAATGACAGCGAGAAACAAAAAAGTGACAAATCAAGAAAAATTCCAAGAAGACGACCAAGCTGCGTACGAAACCCAAGCGGGAGCCCAGGTCCCGGGTTGCCAAGTAAGGACGCCGAAGGAGATGTGGGCGGTGGGGCCGTCCGGGGTGTAGAACGAACTACAACTCCCAGAACCTCCCGCGCAGGAATCCTGGGAGTCGTAGTTTATCTTCCTACAGAGGCCCGACCACCCCACCCCGCTGAGCCAAAAGTGGAGCTTTGGTTTTCACAATTTCAGGTAAATCCAGGAGGGAGATTCTCTACAGTTTTGGTTAAGAGGTCAAGATTTACAATATATTAATATACAGTTACAAGAGTTTCCTCATCTGTGGAGCCACTAAAGCAGTGATTCTTTTTAATGAGGATCCCCTTTTTATCCAAAAATTTAGGGTATTCTATGTGTTAATAGCTGTATTTTAGCTTCTACTGCCTATGAAAATACCAGATGACTAAATGAGACTAAATTTATATTCTTAAAAATCATAACGGGATCCAAAAGGTATATATTTCTACAAATTATTTTTATAGCTAATAAAAATAGGGTCTCAACTTTAGTTCGTAGCTTGTAAACCACCGATTAAATAGAGAATATAAAAATTCAAATAAACATTTGCAAGGAATTGCAAACATATTGTTTTACTTTGAATATTACACTGGGAGACACCCCTTAGCGATCACATTTATAGGCCATTTGACCTCTATCCTCAATATTTCTTCCTGAAAAGCAAAGGCGAAAAGAATTGCATATTACCAACTGCACAGGATATTTTGTTAGGCTATGAATGTATATATAAAAAGGAGAATTAACCATAAATGTAAATGACTTAAAGGTATCTACTTCTACTCACAACATATTAGATACTATTCCACACGGTTTAAACTTACTAATTCATTTCATCCTTACAACAATCCTAGAATACCCATTTTGCAGAAGGGAAAACTATGGCACAAAGCACTTAAGAAGCTTGTCCAAGGTAAAAGAACTAACAAGTGACAGGTGATATTCAATCAAGACTCTCAGTCTCAATAATCTGGGGCTCTTAAACTCTGATACTGCCTCCCTCCCCCAAAAAGAAAAACAGTTAATCATCCATTCAGTAAAAATTGAACACCAGTCATGTGCTCCTCACTGTTACAGATGTAAGAATTCAGCAATGACTAGAAAAGACAAAAATCTTTGCCCACATGGAGCTTATGTTCCAACAGAAAACATTCCAAACGACCATAGAAGTCATTCTCCTAAATTACCCAACAAAATCCTTTGCTTATTTGTATTTGTGTGTGTAGATATATAAGTAAAATATTACATATAAAGCTTTATTCTCATTAAAAAATCCTTACTGCTATGGACTGAATTGTGTACCCCCTTCCCCCCAAATTCTATGTCAAAGCTAACCTTCAATGTGACTGTACTGGAGATAGGACCTTGAAAGAGGTGATGAAGGTTAAATGAGGTCGTAAAGGTGGAACCCTGACCTGATAGGATTAGGGCACTTAAACGAAGAGACACCAAAGAGCTTTTAAGGTCTCTATGTGTCCCCTTTTGTCCCCCCACAAGCCCAAAGAGATCATGTGAGTACACAGCAAGATGGAAACCACGTACAAGCCAGGAGAAGAGGCTTCAGAAATGAAACGTCTTGCCAGCACCTTGATCTTGGACTTTCCAGCCTCCAAAACTGTGAGAAATAAATTTCTGTTGTTTAAGACACCCAGTCTATGGTATTTTGTTACGGCAGCCCAAGCAGACTAAGACACTCCTGGATATAAAAATGTATTGAGAGAAACATGAAACTTAAGAAAAACAAAAATGCAGTACATTTATTGTTATTAATATGCAAAGATGTTCACAATATATTAAGTGAAAGGATGTTTAAAAAAACTCAGCAAACTTCATTTAAAAAAATTATACATGATTCATACATATTGAAAAGTCTGGTGGAATTATAAGAAATCTTTATTTTCCTCTTTATAGTATTCTGCATTTCTGGAAGTTTGGTGATGAGTATTTTTGTAAACAAAACTAAGAAAAAAAAGACATTTTTCTATGTTTGGTTGGAAAAACCTTAAAGAAGTTATTGAATCACTTTATGCAGTTAAATAACTTCAACTTCCAAAGAGTCTGATACATTACAGGATAAAAAATAGAAGAAATAGTAACCAAAAAAAAAGTTTATTTTTAAAACCATTTTGATTAAATTAGAGCTGCCACGTCTGAGATCTTTCTCACAATAAAGTTGACTATAAATAGTTTCTGTTGAATGAATTTGTAACCATCACTAACAATTTGGTATCCCTTGGAGAAACTAAATGACCTCTCTCCCCTCCTCCAACTTGAAGCAAGCTAAACAACAAAGTAGGTGGGGCCGTGTTTCAGATCCATTTAGAGCAAACTCAACCCCAAACCCAAAGGGGTAGAGGATGGGGATTTTCACCAGTTTTCACTCTTAGAGACCTCCAGATTTTTTCAAAGATTCTGAGGACACTCGTGTCTAAAGTTCTAACAGGAGGTTGATTAGTGTTCTGCAGGGATCCACATTGATAAAGTGTCCACTTAGGGCAGAGCACCAGGACTTCTTCAGCCCTGGACATTCTTGGAGCAGCCAGACCAAAGTGGGTGTAGAGATTGTTCCAGGCTAAGTTGAAACGTTTGGTCCTGTCTTGGAAACTTTCAGAGGCACTGAAAGCAACATAAAATCCCAGCGCACAGCCATAACACTGTGGCCCCTCGCATACTGTGAAGGTGCACTTGGCTTTCTGGTTCACTGGAGTTAGGCTCTTACCACATCTCGAGACATCCCACTATGTGAAGTTTGAGATTTTAATCATGTATATTTTACTAGAGAAATAGTGAAATCAGGAATTATTTAGCAAATTAATACAAACTTCGAGCTCCCA
>CM053508.1:3195459-3247857 GCA_028627145.1 Eidolon dupreanum | reverse complement strand
AGTAACTGAGAAGGGAAGGGAGAATAAAGGAGAGAGGAGTAAAGAAATCAATTCTCCACAGGTCAGAAGGCACTGTTTTTGCTGAGAGGGGAAGAAAGAAGAAAAACGATGGGTGCTCAACAAGTGTGGGTTGAATGAGTGACTAGATAAGGAGAAAATGGTGTGATTCAGACACTGGCAAGTTAAATGCCACTGAAGAACAGGTGTATTGAGAATGGGAGCATGAGTGAGCCAGCCCAGACCTCCCCGTACCTTGAAGGGTGAATAGCACTTATTAAAGAATCAACAGATGTTTGTTAAAAGAATGGTAGGAGACTGTCAGCAGAACATGGATTGTCCCCAAGAGTCTGACTGAAGTCATTATGATCAGAAATTACAGGTGTATATAGAACAACCTCATGACAGCAGCAGCTCTTAGCTTCATGCTGGAGTCTCAACGCATGGCAAAAAACAAACAAACAAACAAACAAACTAAACTTCTGTCAGTGTTCCTCCGACAGGCTGTGAGCTCATCTTCAATGTGGGATCCCTGCTGTAACGAGTTTTCTTGGAGTTAAAAGAATATTGACAAATCTTGTTAAAAAACTAATTAGAAAAATAAGATAGTAGGTTGCTGGAATTTATGATTTAAGAGGTGGGGCAGGTCTTGCTGATTCAAAATTTAGACATGGGTATGGGTAGCGAAAATAGAGTAGAGGGTGAAGGTCTTTGGTGATGAAACCAAGAAATCATAAGGCTGGGACTTTTAAAAAAATAGACTTTATCTTTTAAAGCAGTTTTAGGTTCGCAGAAAAATTAAGTGGAAGATATAGAGATTTCCTATATGGAAGCCCTCTACCCCCACACATACACAACCTCTCCTATTATCAATATCTCTCACCAGAGCAGAACATTTGTTACAACTGATGAACCCACACTGACACATCATCATCACCCAAAGTCCGTAGTTTACACAAGGGTTCACTCTTGGTGTTGTATACCCTCTAAGTTTGGACAAATGTATAGTCACATGTAGTCACCATTACAGTATCATACAGAATAGTTTCATTGCCTTAAAAATCTATGCTCTGCCTATCCCTCCCTCCCTCCCCCTAACCCCTGGCAAACACTGATCTTTTTACTGTCTCCATAATTTGTCTTTTCTAGAATATCATATAGTTGAGATTATACAGTATGTAGATTTTTCAGATTGGCTTCTTTCACTTAGTAATATACATTTACGATTCTTTCATGTCTTTTTATGGCTTCGATAGCTCCTTTTCTTTCAGCATTGGATAATTTTCCATAATCTGGATGAACCACAGTTTATCCAAGGCTTGGGTTTTGAACCATCCACATAGATACTGGAATCATAGTAGATGGATACTAGGAGCGAAGCTGAAGAGACGACTACTGTCATTTGGTGTAGAACGAATGAAGGATAAGTGACCAAAAGGAAAAGGGGAAGAGAATGACAGAGTTGGTGGGTACAGACTCAAAATAAATTTCCTTTTCCTTAAGTGAAGGTGAAGTATTATGATTTGAAGGGGGCAGTGGGATGAGCAAAAATGCTGATTCTGCCCCACCAGCTCCTGTGATACGTAAGGAGAGGAAGATGTAAAACGGGGGACGATGTCTTTGGTAAGGCTTGGGTACCAAGTGAGCCGAGGAGACAGAGAGTGCTCAGTGAAGGGGCTGAGGACAAAGCTGAGTGGAAAGGCCCACTCTGTGCGAAATGCTACAGAGAGGAGAAGGAAACTGTGGACTGAAAAAAATGTTTGGATTTGGCCACTAGGCAATCCCCAACACATAAGTGTCACGAGGGAAGATATCTTTGTTACAAGACTACTGTCACAGTGTGCTTAGTAATTAAGTATTGACAAATGAATTGGTGGTATTTCAGAGAACATTTTCAGAAGACTGTTGGAAGCAGAAGTCAAATCTTAAGGAAAAACAGAGTTGCCACTTTTTTGAAGAAACCCTGTTATCACTTTCTTGTCCATTTTCCATAGGTAGTCTGAGTGACTTTTTAAAAAAATAAATCAGAGCATGTCACTTTCCTGCTTAAAATGCTTCCACGGCTCCCCACTGAACATAGGATAAAAGCAAACCAAACCACATTGCCCGATATGGCGAACCCTGCACAGCCTGGCCCACAGCTTTGACTGGCTGCACAGCACATTCCCTCATGTGTTACCCTCTAATCCCTCCTTGAACCTGAAATTCCTACTTTTTCCTTTTATGCCTTGACCATGCCCATCTTGTTCCTGCATTATGACATTTGCATGTGATTCTCTTTAGCTAGAATATGCTCTTCTGGCTTTTCACCTCGTTTGCTCCCTTCTCATCCTTGAGGTCTCTGTTCACGTTACCACCTTCCCAGAAATCGTTCCTGAGTACCTGGTTGAAAGTAGGCCTTTCTTCAAACCCCATTGTCCTCGTAGGGACCTTGTTTTATTTCCTTCCTGGGACTTCTTGAGGCCTGGAATTATCTTGTTTATTTATGTGTTTACTGTCTGTCTCCTCCCATTAGAATATACGTTATGTAAGGAGAGAAAAAATGCAAATAGTGGGGTTGGAGGGGGAATAACTGCTGAATGGAAGGAAAAGCAGGAGGAGGTGGCACCACATGCTCCACGGGAGGAATGCAGTGCTCTCCTTCCTCTGCAACAAGAGCAAGGCAGGTGGAAGAGGGCAGAAGCATCAGGGAATCGGACGTGTAATGCATGATGCAGTCTGATGCATTCTTTCCTATCGGCCTTTAGTTATATGGTTAAATTGGTTATGGGAAGAGCAACAAATTAGTTGATTTTACCCTGCCAGCTGCCTCTGCTAGATATGCTAGAGAATATTCTTTTCTCCTTGGCTTAGCAAGAGAATCACTGGCCCATGTGATGTATGTAGCAAGTGCTTCTGGATCTGTTAAGGTCTTTACAGATGTTGTTACTGTAACTTTACTGTGTGCATGATTCTAAAGGAGGTACACCCTGCCTCAAGCACCAGGAAGCAACATCTGGGTGGAGACCCACCGTGCCACCAGTGGGGCCTCAGCATTCTTCCTGAGACAGCGAGTTGAGATTTACAATCCATTTGTTTTTACTGTGGGCTTAGAAATGACTAAGCATTAACATTCACATAACCCTGCTGTGAAAGATTACAATAATGTTATTATAACCCCATTTTCTGTTGAAAGGTGGAAATAAGATTTGCTCTAGGCTAAACAGGAAGTCAGTAATAAAATGACAGCCACTGGCTAATCCAGGCTTTCTGACTGTGCATGCCTTACATCTTTTAAATACTCTAAGGTTTAGGTTGACAGCTACCAGCAACACTATTGGTGTTGTTTTCAGTTACTCACCTCTCCCCTCCCCTCTATCCTAGTGTAGACAGCCAAGGTACGTGTGCATAGTGTGTCATGGTGTGTGAAAGACAGATGAAGAAAATATTAAATATGAGTATTTGTAAGTACCGATTTCCCAGTGTTTGGGATTGCAGGCTTTCTTTGTACTGCTGGAAGATGCTAGGGAGGCTGTGGAGGGGCGGAGAAGTTGGCAGTGGGGTGCAATTGAAGCATCAGCATAGGTGGCCTGATTTAGGGGTGGGGAGAGCCATGGTGAAGATCTGGTAGCTGCCACAGAGTCAATGATTTGTAATAAGTTCGCCTGGACAAGGCCCACAGGAAACTTTCATAAAAGATAAACATTTGTCTCCAAATATTTATAGTTGGCATTACACTGCCGCACCCCTTGTCTTTTATTTTCTTTATTCAATTAACCATTTTGAAATTGGCCTTGAGGTGAGGCAGGGTGGCTTGAGCTGGCTGAAGTACATTCTAGAAAAGTCCATATCCTATCAGAGTCAAGGGATGGCCAGACTGGGGCACTGGAGCTTCAACTTTTCCCACAATTAACCCTTTACTCCTGGGGATGTAGATAAATTGGGAGCCAAAGAATTTTAAGGAATAGTAATGCTACGTGAACAAGCAGTGGGTGGGGACTATGAAAGTGGTTGGGCATGAGCTCGCTGCGAGCTGGCACTTCTCTGCCCCTGCTGGGTCGTCTAGACTACCCCCAGTGCCGGTGCCAAGCAGCCGAGTTCCCCAGGAAGCCCTCCCTGCCTACTTCTTGTCTAACAGTTTGGGGAGCCTAGTTTCTGTCCCGAACCCATAGACCCTTCTGGACCTCCCCTTTTAAAATCAATCTCTTCCCTATTTTAAAAGATTCCCGTGACACTCTCTCTAATCTCCAACCAACTGAGGCTGGAGGGGAAAAACCCCAACTCACCTCTGATTACAGCCTTTAAAATGCAATTATGCATCAATTACTCTCTAGTTCCCACAAATATGAACAAATTAAGATCCAAAACATGTGGAAGTTTATGTACCTAGTATTTCCATATTACTTAATCTTAAATCTATATCGTATATATGGCTCTTCTTGTCAACGATGTTCACCCATATCTTTCTAGACTCACACATTTCTATCACTATTCTACTTTTTCCTGCTTTGTTTTGTTCTGGGATGTGCTACCTTTTATATGCGCTAGAAAGTGTCCCAGAGTTGGAAGATCCTGGGTTTCATCTTAGGCCACAAGCCTAACAATCAGAGGACAATAAAAGTCAGCGACTTATGAGGGGCCACAGCGCGTGAGCCCCACCCGAGCCGAGGTTCGGGCGAGAAGAGAGTTGGCGCTGCTCTGGCCCCCCAGGGATTTCCCACGGCCCCCGCGCTCCGGGGTCCCCGCCCCTCGCGGCCCGACGCCCCGCCCCTCGCCCCGCCCCGCCCCACGCAGCCCGGCGCCTTGCGCCTGCGCACACCGCCCGCTCGAGGGGCGGGCCCTGGCTGCCATCTTGCAGCGCGGGAGCCGCGGCCGCTCTCTCCGAAGCAGGGCCGGAGCTGAGGGCGTCGCTTCTAGACCGTGCTCCCTGTCCGTCAACAGCCCTGCCCAGGACACCCAGCCCCAAGTCTGGGTCAATGAACTGACCCGTCGCCCGCACCTGAGTCTCGGCAGCGGCTTGCCCCGGCGCCCACCTCCGCGGAACGGAGCGCGCGGCCCCGCAGCCTCCGCGCCGGCCGCGATGCCGACCGTGCAGCTGCCGCCCAAGGAGAGCAACCTCTTCAAGCGCATCCTGGTGAGTGGCCGGCGGGCCCGGCGCGGCGGTCGGGCCGGCGGGGACGCCTGCGCGGGCCGCCTCGGGCTCCACTCTGCTCTTTGTCCGCCTCCGAGCCCGCGGGACCCGACTCCGCGCCGGGCCGGGCGCCGCCGGGCAGCCTGCGTCCCCACCCGGGCAGCTGTCCGCGCGCCTCCCCGAAACTTCACGCCGCCCCCGCGGGCACCGGGCGAGGCGCGTCCTGCAGGTAGTGGCCCCCGCGCCGCCCGCGCAGCCGTGCGGCCGGGCTCGCCGCCTCGTCGCTCAGGCCCTCCCAGCGTCTTCCTTTGCCCGCGTCCCCGCGGCCAGGTGCTCGTTCCCTGCTTTGTGTTTAATCTTTCGCCCAGCGCGTCCCGATCCCTGCTAAAGCGGGGCGACCTCGCGGCGCCGCGGGGCTCGGACGCACGCCGGGCACGGAAAGGTCGGACCCGGGCCCTGGGCGGCCAGGCCTCCTGGTCGGGGGACCATGCGTGTTTTCGATGTACTTTACCTCTTTGGGAAGTGAATACGTGACACGGACCGCATTTCTAAGTAATCAAGTCGAACACGACACTTTGATTGCCTTTAACTCGCACAGGCCCTGCCTTGGGTAAGTGATGAGAGCCTTGCGGACAGGCTGGTTTTGCACTTGAGCATTTACTTAGTTTCCGAGCAGAAACCTGGATGACTGGTGCGGTTGTGATGACCGCTGCCCGGCCCAGAAGTGTGCTTTCTGTAGGTTGTGTGTCAGCGTCCTTGGGGCCTTCACGGTTTTCCACGTTCCGTTCTGCCAGGGAGGAGAGGCAGCCTGCCTTCGCTTTTTCTCCGCAAAACGGGGGGCCATAGGTTTTAAATTAACATTGTAAATAGCTATTGCTTTCCTAGTTTGTCGTTTCATCTGAACATAAGGGTTTAGATTTTAAGGGTGAATTTGGTATTTAGAGCTTGTGTTACGTGAGTTTTAGCTGTTGATTACCTTTAGCATAAATAAAATACTAAGTTTACAATGTTTCAAGTATTATCAGTGGCAGATAAAAATTCGTAGAAGTTGTTCTGTTTTAAGCCAATAGAAAGTTATTCTTCAGAATGTTAAAAAAAGATAACAGTAAATGGGATAAAAGTTTTGTCTTAATTTTAAATGGTGCTTAGTGTTGAGCAAATAATGGGAGACAAGCGTAAAAACAAAAAGTTCTAATTAAAGCATTGTGGCAGATTGCGTCACTCAACTTTTTAGTATGTTTTTTCCTATATTACTTTTTTCTCTTACCTTTATGTTTTTCACTTTATGGAACTGGACAAGTGAACTTTTTTGTCCTTTCAGTTTTTTTTTTTTTTGGTCTAGGGAATCTGAAATATGTTAATGAAAAATCACCTATAAATCATTATTAGATTCAGGGCATGTGACATTTTATCTAAAAGTTGACAGAACACACTTTATATATGGATATTTTGTAGTTTAAACCATGTTATCATTAGAATGAGGAAAAACTACATGATTTATTACATTCTAGTTACAAAAAAGTTAAAACTTCTGCTAAGTTAACTTTATTTCCAAATAAATTGGGAAATGCTGAACATTTTTCTCTCTAGTCGTATAATGTTTCTTATAAAGTTACATGAATTTAGGACGGTGCTGCAAAAGCGAGGGATTTCATTATCTCACCATTGCAATAAATGTGGGTGAAATTTTGCTACAACAAATTCCATGACAAACAAGTGTCTATAATAAAATTATTTTTTAAGTTTGGTTTGTGGACCAAAGTGCTTTGTCACTAGCAGTAAAATTTTATTTAATTATCAGTGTACATAAACATATCCATACAAATTCATCAGCCGGCTTGTGTCACATGTTCTGCATGGCTTATGCTTGCCTGTCTTATTCCTCGACTAGCTCTTAGCATTACATTTTGTTGAATTTTGGAGCTATTCCATGCCCTTGTTTATGGATGAGACAATCAAACCCAGGAATGGTAAATGACTAAGTGTCTCAGGTTCTCTGGTTAGTAGAAAAGTTGAAACTAGAATCTATTTTTTCTACTAAGCATAAATTCCTTACTGAATTTAAGACTTTTCTTTAACCTGAGTTCTTGGATGCCGGAGACAGACTACCTAGGTTTGAATTGTGACTCTAACACTTCCTGGCTGTAAAAACCAGTGTGCCTCAGTCGCTCCATCTAAAATGGAGATAACATGCATCTCCTACGCTTTTCTGAGACTTAAGGATTAAATGAGAACAGTGCTTGACACATAGTAAATGTTTCCAATAAATGTTAACTGTTATCATTACTGTTATTGGTAGTATGATTATTATTACTTTCGAGATCACTTGATAAGTCAAAAAAACCTATAATAATTCTTTCTTCTTTTCCTCTTTCACAGTAGTTCCTTTTGCTTATTTTTTTTCTTATTTGTCAGGTGAACTTCTATAGTCAAATTCAGATTTTTTTTTTACTTTTCCTTTAAATTATTTTTAGAATAGGGAGTACATTTGCATATTTCAAAATTTAGGTTTCTCCCAACCACTAAGTTCCCCTTACCCAGAAGCAATCAAGAAGCCTAACTTTAAACATTTTTTCCATGGACACTTAGTTCTGATTCTCCCCTCCACATCCCACACCTGCTGCAAGGATTAATCATTTCCTCCTTTTTCACTCATACTTTTTTTGAGTGTAGTAGGCCGTTTTTATTGAGCTGCGCTTATTTGTCTAGAACCTGAGGATGCAGCAGTATTTAAACTAGGCAAGATCTCTGTTCTCATGGAGCTTATAGTGTGGTGGGAAGGAGAGGCACTAAGTAATCACATAAATAGGAATTTCAGGAAATGATAGAGCTGTGTAGAAAATAGAGTAATATGATAGAGAATATGTTTATATCTCGGTAGGAGGCTGGCAGTATTAGATAGAGTGGTTGGGTAGGTGACTTTGACACCCCGATGATAGGGAATCAGCCATGGGAAGATCTGGGGAAGGATGTTTCGGGTAGAGGAACACAGGTGCAAAGGTCCTGAGGTGGGTATAAGCTTGGCCTGTTATGTACTAGAAAGAAGACCCATAACAACGTAAATGAGGTGACTGAGTGGAGATGAGATGTTCTCATGATCAGTGGCTCTGGAGGACAGTCACCGATAACTTAGCCTGGCTGGTGGCATTTAGGAATAAAGAGGTTGCTTACCCTTGTATCTGACCAGTAATTGAAAGACCATGGTCTTTGGAGTCACACTAGAGTTTGCAACTAAGCTGAGCCACTTATAAACAAATTTTATGACCTCTTAAGTTTCATTTTCCACATCTTGTAAGGAGGAGGTAATGATACCTACCTTGAGGAATTAATATGAGTAATAACAAGGTTTGTATAGACTCAAAATAGTGTTATAGCAGTATTTTTTGTGTGTGTGTACCTTGGTTTCAACCTTTTTTTTTTTTTTTTTACACGCCTACAGCATCTGTTCTTCCTAAGTGGTCTCCCATCCAAGTACTAACCAGGCCTGACCCTGCTTAGCTTCCAAGATCAGATGGGATTTGGCGTGTTCAGGGTGGCATGGCCATAGACTTGGTTCCATTCTTGCAATAGCAATGACTTTTAATGCAGTTACTAGTATTTTTCTGTGTTACCACGTTTTTGCATTTTGACTTGAATGTAGAAAAGCTGTAGCAGTATCGGTTGACAATTAAATGCCCTGTTTACTGTTTTTTTTTCTGTAAAAGTGAAAATAGATACTAGAACAATTTTGGATTGTGAATTTAGGATTAATATAATGCAGTGAAAAGTTGCTCCGTGTATATTCATTTTATAAAACAATTTTTTGTTCATGTTTCTTTACAGAAATGTTATGAACAGAAGCAATACAAAAATGGCCTCAAGTTTTGCAAGATGATTCTTTCAAATCCAAAATTTGCTGAACATGGAGGTATCGTCTCATCTGCAAGATACTGCTTTGGGAACAGATCAGATTCCTAATAGGGACTGAAGAATGCTTCCCCAGGATCCATGGCCTTATAGCTTTCTGTTAGACGTGTGAATATTTAACACGTTCAGTTATACTTCATATCAGTCTTATTCTAGGTTACTTTACTTCTGTTATGTTTAGATGTATGTACAGTTTTTAGTTTTAGATGAGAAGTGGTTTGGGGAACAGTTGGAATATATACACATATTTTTATAGGCCTAATTTCATATATTAAGTTTATTCTTTGATTTCCTATGTGTAAATTAGGACAGTATTTGCAATATAGAAGTTGTTTGAAGATACAGTTAAATGCATTTTCTTTGGTAGATATGTTTTATATACCTGCTGACCTTTATATGTAAATATGACACTACTGGTTTATTATTAGATTGCTTATCTTGAGTTGTTTTTTTAGCACTGGTATTAATAAGTCTGTATTTGCTTCTCATCCTTTTTCACTGCTAACCAGTTTTTGTTAAAAGTATGGATCGGGTTAGGTATGGAAATTATGGTCCTATGGCAGATCAAAGCTAACTGGGGTCTCTGAATATTAGACTTGGGTAATTCTTGAGACTGTCTTATTGGGAAAACAGGCTGACATGGCTCAGCTTTCTAATAACATTTAAAATATTCTTTGAAGGAAATGGAAAGAAGTCTTCATTTCATAGAATTTTAGAAATTTAAAGCTTCTTTTCAAGCTTTTTAGCTATTGATCCTTTATCTAAAGGGAAGCTTGTATTGAACTTCCCTTTAGATAAGGGAAATTCATGTGTAAACAGATAAAAGAAGGCATTTGGTTATGGGTCTCCATTCTGGACCACCATGGTCAGTAGTCCCTAGAAGTCAATTTGAAAACCATTGTTCTTGTCTAATTTCCTTATTGTGGATTATTCAGAGTTATTTCATTCTAAACCATCATATATGAACTATCTTAAACATCTTTTTTGGGATACCATTCCAGTGTTGTGCTCTTGAAATGCAAACTGATGTTAAGTAGCCTAACTGGGATTAGTTGGAATAAACTCTGCCAAAAATGCAATGTTCCATTATTGAGTAAGGTGATTTTTAAATTGTGAATATCTCTTAGTTAAGGTAGACCATTTGCAGGGTGTAAATCAGATGGTTTGATTCTTGATTACAATTGACCCTAAGGCAAAAGGTGTGAACTGCTGCAGTAGATGTAACTCAGCAGGACTCAGGTGCCTGCTGTGTTACCTTTTCTCAGAATAATCTCAGCTCCCTTTATAGAGTCTTCTAAAGGGCAGAAAGCATTTAGCAACTTAGACCTGGCCTAAGGAATTTCAGAAAAGGACTTGGGCTAAACTTTAAGGAAATACTTAAAATGCAGTTTTACTTTTTGTATTTGAAGAGATATTCCTCTAACTGTGGCAGATTTCAGATATTAAAATAGTGTTAAGGAAATAATTTGAATCATTCATGTGTAAATAGATGTTAAAAATATTTTTCAGAGACTTTGGCTATGAAAGGCTTAACACTGAATTGTTTAGGAAAAAAAGAAGAAGCGTATGAATTCGTTCGTAAAGGACTTCGTAATGATGTCAAGAGCCATGTCTGTATCCTTTTGCAGTGGTTGAGTAGTTTAATTCTTAAATCTATTTTCCATTTACTAGTTTTTTACTAATTCAAATAAAAAAAACTATTCTATGAAAAAATTCAAATCTATATAGATGAGAATTTAATGAACTCTTGCAGCCATTACTCAGTTTCAGTAATTATCAACATTTTGTAGTATTAGTTTTATCTGTTCCCTGTGCCTTGTTTTTTATTTATTGGAGTATTTTAAAGGATCCCTATCCAATATGTATTTACTTTAGTGTGAGAGAGAAGTAACTTTGATAATTATGTGAGACTTAAAGTCCACTTTTTCCCCTGTACGTCCATAAACTGAACGATACTTTCCCATCATTCCAAACAGTGGTTAACTGGTAGAGTAAAATTTGTGTTTTTTAAACTTTGTTTTGGAAATTTTAGAAGAGCACATCGGGTATTAGGTGTGACAGTGCCTTAGTTCTTCAGCTCGTTTCAGCTGCACGGGGACATCGCTGCTACTTCGCTGGGTGCTCAGGGCTGATGTTTTCTCTGTCTAGTATCCCAGTTTGTAAAAAACCAAAAATACTTCTTAAGGCTGGATTATCGAAATTGATTTTCATTTCTCTTTTGCTCATTTACACGTTTATTCACAACCTTTTCACATATTGCCCTGTTTCTTGATTTTTGTACGTTTAATTAAGCTATTTGCCAGTATTGAACATCAATAGTCTTAGTAGTGTTTTCACATGCTTAGCTTAGGGTTCTCTCAAAATACTATGTACTTACTTCTTTATCCCAGTGTTTACTCGTGAGTGAAGAGAGAGGGCATGTAAATATGATAGTTTTTTGGCTCCAAGATATGCTAAGCCTTTAATTCACAATAAATAAAAACTTAATTTTTGTGTTTTTTCACATCACTGATGAATTAAGTGATGGTTACATGTTTTAGAATTGATTGAATATAAATTTGTTTCAAAAGATAATTGCAATTTTTGTATGTATTCTGTTTTAATACATAGTAATTAAGAAAAAGTGAACATTGAGATGCTGGGGTAGGAGAGTGAGGGAGTAGAAGGTAGGGAACGTGAAGAATTTTACCAAGGATTTTCTAAGGTTATATAAAAAAAAGGAAAATTTCAGACATGTACACAAATAGAACAGAACTCCACTTGCCCATCACTCAGTTTCAGTAACTTAACAGTTGTCAGTCAAGGCTGATCTCATGTTATCTTTTAGCACTTGCTCACGATCCCCTTCCCTCCAACCCCAGATCATTCTGAAGTAAATCTTAGACAAAATAACCATGTAGTTAAAGTGAGCTTTATATTAGAGATATAGCATAGTATATTCTAGTACCTGTGAATGTCTCTTATTTCCTTAACTTAATAGGTTGGCATGTATATGGACTCTTGCAGCGTTCTGATAAGAAATATGATGAAGCTATTAAGTGTTACCGAAATGCCCTCAAATTAGATAAAGATAATCTGCAAATTTTGAGGGATCTCTCTCTGTTGCAGATCCAAATGAGAGACCTTGAAGGTTACCGAGTAAGTACTTTAGTTTTAAGTGTACACATTTTTACAACAGATATATTTTAAAAACATGTGAATTCAGAATGAAGTGAGTATAAACCAAGATCGTGTATACTTGTTCATTTTAGTCTGTAGCGAAGGGAAAGTCACTTGGGACCTTCCCGCAGTAATAGTTGTAGAACTGCATACTTGATCATCAAAAAAGGATAACTTTATTCATTTAATGCTTTTTAAAAAACTAGATTATCTCGTGCGTAAATTCTGTACTAGATTCTTTGTGGGGTTGACATTTACAGGTTTGGTAAATTTAATCTTTATAATGGAAATCTAGATGTAGAGATTAATTAGCTTTATCATGAGTCAGTAAGTATAAAATAACAGGAGGAGGATCGCATGCATCAGCCTTTTTGTAGTCCAGGCCTTCGCACTGGCACCTTCAGCCCTGCTGGGCTTCTCCACGTGCCTGCTGCACTTAGTCTCCTAAACTCAGTCTTTCTGAAACGGAATTCTCTCACTTTCTTACGTGAAGGGAACCACCAACTCTTAGCAGTTCTCTTTAAATAAATCTTTCATTTACTCTTTACTTTTGCCCTTCTTCTGCCATGTAAGTCCTTATACCCTGTGCCTAGATTTTTGCCCAAGTTTCAAGGGTTTGGCTGAGCTTCATAATAATAACCATTCTTCAGTAATAACCATTCTTCTGCCTGGGTATGGTGAGAGTTAGTGGTTATCTTTAGGCATGAGGCAAAAGAAATGAAGAATATCGGCATGGTAGTGGTTCCTAAGAGGGATAGTGCAATAAATGAAGATGGTGGTTGGAAGTGAAGGACTCAAAGAACTAGAGGTACTGGTGGTGACCAAGCACAAGTGAAACTGTTGGCAGCATAGGAGCTGTGGCCAGGCAGTGAGGTATTTGAATTTATGATTTTGGGCTGTAAGGTCTAGGCTGTGGTTGTGGGAGTGGGTCCCTAGGGAAGGGTGGAGGAGGTCATTAAACATGAAGAAACCGTGGTTCTAAGAAGGTAGGTTGTTGGATGGGTGAGCCACAGTGTTGCGCTGCCCAGGATAGTGGCAGGATTTGGCAGAGAGAAGAAAACTGATCCAGACTTTAATGAAGGAGAGGAGTGGCAGAGAGGCAACACTGAGGATAAGGAATGAGAGTGCTACAGCTTAATCTTAGGTGCCTAAACAAACCACTCACACGTGAAGGCAGCAGACTGATGCTAAGTTGTTTTGTTAGTCCTGTTACTCCTTGTGGTGTATAGTGCAGATGGCACCCATTGGAATAACAGAGTCAGGGAAGCTAAACACTACATTTTCTAAACCCCATTCATTGTAGCTGGTATTCTTCATGAGACCCTGTTCCTCCAAGCAGTTGCACTTGCCTGAAACTTGAAGGCACATAGGAGCTATGAAGAAGTGAGGGCTGTGTAGAGGTGGGATTTTCTGCTAGTGAAGATACTGTGAACCTTCTGGGGCCACCAAGGTGGAATTTCTGGTGTTATCTCCCTAATGTCACAGACACTGAGCTGTCTTAGAGTGACAGCAGTGGTGTTTCTGCTAGAAAAGCCCAGATGTTTGAGTCCCCCTCACCGGCTGTGTCCATCCTGTTTCTGGGGTCTGTTATAACAATGTAAATACATTGTAATTTCATATAATAATTTTATAAACAGCAGACTTAGTTTAATAAAAAACTATCTTAGTCTCTTTTCTAAGATGTTTAGTTTACTAAAAGGAATTCTGTTATATAATGGTAATTTTATAAGTGAGCCCAAAAGCATGGATGCCAAGGACAGTTTTTTGGTGACAGCCTTACAATCATCATTATAGGGTATTTTAGAACTTAAGTAATTTAGATAAAGAACGTAAAAAGTATTTCTGTTTTATTCAAAAATGATATTTGTTCATTGAGTTCATTAGAAAGGAATTAAAGGCATTAAATTGTTTTCTTAAAACTGATGAAATATATTTTACAGAAAGTTAAAAAAGTAAAAAATGTTAATACAATTTTGTTTTGTTTTATTAAGGAGACAAGGTATCAGCTTCTTCAGTTGCGTCCAACGCAGCGTGCTTCCTGGATTGGATATGCTATCGCCTACCATTTGCTGAAAGATTATGACATGGCACTAAAACTGTTGGAAGAATTTAGACAAACTCAGCAGGTAAGAAGTTCATTTGCACATTTTCTCCTACCTTCACAAACTGAAATAGTTGATTTCTATATTGTCCCCACCCCCAAATATGAATTAAAGTCTTTGAGACCTATGGAAAAACTTGAAAAAAATTTGAAATAATTAGAAAAAGTTAAAACAGAATTCTTAATACAAAATACATAATATGAAATTTTTTGTACACTATAATTTCAGTGGTATTCAAATGAATAAAGGAAAGACTGCATAAAAATAGTTTTGACTATGGAAGTTGTTTCTATAATATATATTGCTTTATGTTTGATATAAACATGTTAATCAGTACATTTTAATATATGTAAAATAGAAAAACATTAAAAATATACATGAGAAATAAATAGATGTTAATATTTTGCCATAATTGCTCCAGATTTTATTTTTTAAAGAAGTGAAGTGTTACAGAATAGCTAAAGTCTTCTCATGTGCCTCCCTAGAGAGTGCCACTATTCTGAAACCAATACAGCTCATTGCTAGTGTGTTTACATTCTACATAAGTTCATGAAAGTTCCTATTAGGTAGTATACTTAAAAATCTACATGAATGATAGGCAGGTTTTTTTTTCATTCAACATTTCTTGAAATATATCTATGTTAATTCATATAGAGCTAGTTTACCTATTTTTAACTGCTATTTCGTGTTTCATTGTATCAGTAAGCCATAGTTCTTTCTACTTAGTCTCTTAAAAAACGGTGCTGTAATGAATATTCTTTTCTATTGTTTCATTAGCCACATTTGTGAGTTTCTCTTCAGTGTATACCTAAAACTGGAATTTCAGAGTTGTAGCTGTGTGTGTGTCTTCAGCTTTACCAAGTATTATTACTTTCTGGAGTAACTATACTAATTTATATACCCACCAGCAAGGTTTTACAGTTATTGTTTCCTCAACATCCTTGCTGGCACTTGTAGCTTTATATTTTCAGTCTTCTAGATGTAAAGAAGTTTATCTCATATTTCTTTTGTGTTTCCTTGATTATTTGTGAGGTTAAGGGATATTGGGATAAGAGAGATTGTAGTTTTCTTTTTGTTTGATGTTTGTCTGGCCTCCTGGAATAAGTTGAGAAATGTTCCCTCATGTTTTTTTTTTTGAATAGTTTGTGAAGGATGGTGTTAATTTTTCTGCAAACATTTGGTAACATTCACCTATGATGGCATCAGAAAGTTCATTGATTACTAATGAAAGTTTATTAACTTTATTGGAAGTTCATTGATTACTAATTTATTGTCTATTTGCTATTGGTCTATTCAGATTTTCTATTCTTCAGTCAATTTCATTAGCTCGAGTTTTTCTAGGAATTAGTCCATTTTGTTATCTAATTAATTGGCATACAACTTTTCACAGTAGTCTTTTATATATAGACCTTTTTATTTCTGTAGGTTCTATAGTAATGTCCCTCCTTTTATTCCTGATTTTAGTAGTCTTCTGCTTCCTTCTTGGTCATCCCAGCTGAAGGTTTGTCAGTTTTGTTGGTCTTTTCCGAACCAACTTTTAGTTTTATTATTTTTCTCTGTGACTGTGTTGGGGTATACCATCAGTACGCAGCCAAGGTATTTTACAGCTCTGCCTTAGATTTTGCCTCTTCTTTGTACAGAGCGTCAAGGTCAGTAAGAGGTGAGAGCTTAGTGCTTTCTCAGGTCTTTCCTGAGCATGTGCGTAGCTCTGTGTGTGTGGCGCTTTTTAGAGCTGCAGTGGACATCACATTTCCCCAGCTTTTAAGATTTTTGATTAGTTTGTTGTTTGCCCTGTCTTTTATTCATTACGTTAGGCACTGTAAAGATAAAACACTTGTCTGTAATTGCTTCAGACAAGCACCTTTGGCTCTCTCCCTTCCCCTAAGGCATTTTGCTCTTTGCAGGCTCAGAGATTACCTTGTATGTGGGGTCTTGCATGGGTCCACCAGATAGGTCAGTTAATCAATTTCTTGTGAATGCGGCTTTGAAAGAGCTCCAGTTTATTCTGTTCTCTCTGGTGCCTGTCAAGATGATCCGGGAATACAAGCTTTTTTTTCTAGGTTACCGTGTAGCTGGAGAACATGCGATAGGAGTAGGGCAAATTAAAACTCCACAGAGCTCACGGGTCTTACCAAGATTCAGCCATTTTTCTTTAGTAAGTGCTTCCCAAGTTGCTGCATGGCTTTCATTAATTTCCAGAGTTCTGAGAATTCTTGCCAGTTCCTTCATTTCATTTATGGAGAGACATGTTTTTTGGAGGTCTTTACTCTGCCATTTTTGCTAACATCATCCTCTTTGTATTTTCTTGATGAAAATTTTTTCTTTTGACAGTTACTCTAAAATCAAGGTATATTTTGGACTGCTAAGCCAAACTAATTTTACATGCTAGAGTGATAGACTTTTTTTATTTATCAACTAATTCTCACTACAGAGTGTTTATAGCAGTTCTCTATTCTATATTTCTGTCCCTGCCTTGCTCTCTGAGCCTAGTTCAGAGAAGACTTACAGAACATAAGTCCTCCACATGTTCTAAATAAAGCATGTACAGTAATATAAAAGCAATGGTAATGTAGTATTTTGTCTCTAGATTCTTTTATTCAGCATGTTTTCGAGATTCATATTAGAGCATATATTGGTACTTCATTTCTTTTTAATGCTGAATACTATTTCATTACATGGATATACCACACTTTGTTTATCCATTCATTCATTTGTGGACATAAGGATTGTTTTTAGTTATTACAGATAACGCTGCTGTGAACATTTGTGGACAAATTTGTGTGTGCTCATGTTTTATTTCTCTGGGGTACATACCCAGAAATGAAATTACTTGTTTTTTTTTTCATAAGTATATACTTAACTTTTTAATAAGCTGCCCAGTTGTTTTCCTAGGTGACCAAATCATTTTACATTCTCTCCAGCAATGAATGAGGGTTCCATTTTCTACCCACCCCCAGCACCTGTTATTTGATCATAGCCATCTTAATGGATAACAGTTATGTTTTAATGGTATCTTTGCATTTTCCTAATAACTAATGATATTAAACATTTTATCATATTTTTATCAGCCATTTATATTTCTTCTCTGATGCAGCATCTATTCAAATCTGTGCCCCCCCCTTTTTTTTTTTTAAATTTTTTAACACCTACAGTACCTGGTATTCCTAGGTGGTCTCCCATCCAAGTACTAACCAAGCCTGACCCTTCTTAGCTTCCGAGATCAGACGAGATCAGGCATGTTCAGAGTGGCATGGCTGTAGACTTGTGCCCATTTTTTAATTGGGTTATTTGTCTTAAAACTGAGTTGTAAGAGTTTTTTACATATTCTTACTACAAGCTCCTTATCAGCTGTACTATTCGCAAATATTTTCTCCTAGTCTGTAACTTGTATTTTCATGTTATTAATGGCATTTTTTGAAGAAGAGTTTATAATTTAATGACATCCAATTTACCAATTTTTCTTTTATGCATAGAAAAATCACAAAGATTTTTCTCTTGTTCTAAGATTTCTTTTATAGTTTTAGTACTCACATTTAGGTCGGTGATCCATTTTGAGTTAATTTTTGTATATGGTGTGAATTATGTGTCAATTTTTGCATATGGGTATTTAATTGTCCCACTATCATTTGTTGAAAAGACTACCTTTTTTTTCCACTGAATTGCATTAGCACTTTTGTAGAAAATCAATTGACTAGAATATAAGGGCTTATTTCTGGACCTTGTATTCTGTTCGGTTGATCTGTACATCTATCCTTATGCCAGAGCCACATTGTATTGATTAGTGTAGCTTTATAGTAAGTTCGAAATTTGAAATGCATATCTTCCTCCTTTGTTCTTTTTCAGGTTCTTTTGGCCCTGTAGGGCTCCTTTTAGTTCAATTTGAATTTTAGGATTAGTTTATAAATAAATTTCTGCAAAAGTCTTGCTGAGAGTTTGATAAGGGATCGTATTCAGTTTATAGATCAGTTTGGGGAGAATTGCCATCAAAACATTATTGAATATTCTGATTCTTAATTGTAGAATGGACTTTATCACCATTTATTTAGATCTGTAATTTCTCAGCATATTTTGTAGTTTTCAGTATATAAATCTCATTTCTTAAATTTATTTCTAAATATATTGTACTTTTTGATGCTATTGTAAATGTAATTATTTTAATTTCATTTTTAGGTGGTTTGTCGCTAGTATGTAGAAATAGAATTGATTTTGTATTCTGTCACTTTGTCTAACTCCTTTATTAGTTCTAGTAGGTTTTTTTTTATTGTAGTCTCTTTAGAATTTTAACCATTTTCTACTTTTTTTGGGAGGTGTCGGATTTGCTGACTTGTTCACTTAGCTATATACAGAAGTTCTACCCTTTATTTTAAAGACTGTAGTAATCTTTTTGTTAATCACTCTTCTATTTTAAATTTCATGTGGATTCCTTTTTTAAGTCTGTGTGAAATACTTCCTGAGAAAGCAATGATCTATAACTACTTTATGTAATTATGTAAATAAGATAATTTGGTCTTTTTAATTTTTTTAGGTTCCTCCCAACAAAATAGACTATGAATATAGTGAACTGATATTATACCAGAATCAAGTGATGAGAGAAGCAGATCTAGTTCAGGAATCTTTGGAGCATATAGAAACATACGAGAAACAAATATGTGATAAACTTTTAGTGGAAGAAATTAAAGGTAAGTTGACCTGCTTTTTCTTTTTCAATGGCCTCAGTTAAAGAAAAGAACAAAAACTATGTACTTTATTCTGTCTTAACACTTAAATAAGACTTGCTATGTATCAGCAGTGTTCTACACACTTATTATTAAGCCATTATTAATTAATTGTCGTTAACAACCCCATGATATAATTATATTCATTTTAGAGTTGGGGAACTGAGGAACAGAGAGGTTAAATGACTTGTCCAAAGTCACATGGATTAGTAAGCTGGGTAGTGCTAGATTGGAATCCAGGGATTTTGGCTCAGGACTCCATTTTCTTAACCAGTATATTATACTGCCTTTATATTCCACATTCCAGTATGTGTATATTTACCATTCTCATTTGATATATACAGGTAATGACATTGGGATGATCACGAAAGTAAGATTTATTTATTTTCATTATGGGCTAATTATGAAGGCTGGCTCCTGATAATTTGTTAAAAACGTTCATCAACAAAAGATCATGCACATTTTTTCTTAACAAAGCTTTATTTATCGATTACTCATTCTGAGCAGTACTGTATTAAATAGAACGTCCAACTAAAATAATTAGCTTAAAATTAAAGTTTCATATAGTTACAGAAGTTTAAAGCTTAATAAAGATAATAGCTGACATTCATTCTTTCTTTATTCTAGAGTATGATAATTCTTAAACTGCTTTATTTCATTTAAATTTTTAATGCTTCTGACATGGGTACTGTTTGTTTTCCCATTTTATTTTATAGTTGGAGGAACTAAGGCTTAGAGAGATAAAGACTTGTCTAAAGTCACCTTTTAGGTGGTAGAGTTAATTTCCAAACACATCTTTCTCACTTCGGAGCCATCACCTAAAAAATATTTCTTAATAGACTTTATTTTTTAGAGTAGTTTTAGGGTCATAGCAGAATTGAGTAGAAAGTACAGAGATTTCCAGTATACCCCGTGTCTCTACCGTGTCTCTACTCATGCATAGCCGCCTCCACCGTCAGTACTCCCAGCAGAGTGCTACGTTTATTGCACTCAGTGAACCCACCTTCAAACATCCTGGCCACCCGGAGTCTGGAGTTTCCATTCCCGAGACACCAGCCACCATTATGGTATCATACAGAGTACTGGTTTCGCTGTCCTAAAAATCTTCGGGACCCTGTTTTTTTCTCCCTGACCCAACCCTGGCAACCACTGATCCTTTTACTGTCTGCGTAGTAGTTCCTTTTCCAGAATGCCATATATTTGGAATTATGTAGTATGTAGCCTTTCAGATTGGCTTCTTTAACTTAATACATTTAAGGTTCCTTCATGTCTGTTCAGGAGCCCTTACTTTTAATTGCCGTACTCTGCTCTTGTTAATGTGTGGCAAGCAACTGACTTAGTTGTTATTGTGAATAATAGTAATACCAATATTGACTACATTATTTTTCAGACTTGGTAAAATGTGGATAATTATTTTTATGTTCTGATGTATTATTGCTATTTACTGATTAAATCTTGACTCTTGGGTTGCTTTCTCTGTGTCTTATAGCATCTATAGGGAATGCAGTGATTAAAAGTAGAGATGCTATAATAAGATAAATTCTAGTTTAAAGACCTACAGGTTGTAGTATGTGTTGCTAGTGAGGGTAACTTGGGGGCCATCAGTTTGACTATAAAGCCAGTGCTCAGTGTTGCTTACAGGGACAGGTTAGGGTAATTTTTTTCAGTGAACTTGGCAGGCCCAGAGACCCTTGATACTTAGACATTTATGTATTTTGTAGCCATTAGCATATTAAGATACTTTTAAACATTTTTAAAATAAAGTTAGACATTTTATTTACTTTATGACTATGCCAGTGTACTTACTTGTCCTCTATATTTCCCTAGTAATAAACTTTTGCCTTGTGGTGGTAGCAGATAACAATGTTTTTGGAATTGAAGAACATGCTGTTGTCTGTTATATCTAGTGTAAACAGGGGAAAAATTGGACCGACCAGAAGTTAATTCTGGAAGAATGGGGCATGTTTGTATTTTTAAGTAGCAAATGTTTATGTGTATGACTTTGTACCAAACACTGTGCTAAACCCTTTAAATTATTTCATTTGATCATTGCAAAAGCTGACTGAGGTAGTTGATATTTTAGAAGTAAGGAAATGGACAGTGGATGTTTGTAACTTGTTCAAGTTCACAAAGCTAGAACTTAGTAAAACTAGTAATTATACCTAGTTTTATTCTACAGCTTGAGTAGTATATATAAAAATAATAAAATAATAGTATATAATAACCACTATAATATGCTGCCTCCTCCAAGCTGAAATAATATGACTAAAGCCGTTTCAGAGAATTGTTTGTTTGAAGTAGATTCTTTGGAGAAATGGGAAATCTTAGGGATAGGAAGTCGATACAAATTCTTTTTTGAGACTCTCTGATCTTGGAGTATGTGTACTTTCCATTATATTTGAGAAGTTTAGATCCTCGTTTCTCATATTGTGTAGCTTAGTAAAAGCCACATAAAAATCGAACCTAGGAGGTGACTCACATGTGAACATGGTTTGTGTGGTTTCTTGCCGCGAAGTGGCATTTAGTGGTATTTTCCTGAGTTAACTCCAATTTTAGTGACCTGGAAAAGAAACTAGGAGAATTGAATGGAGAATTGTTTAATATATGACTTGATCAGGAAAAGCACATTCACATCTTGCAGAAGGGAGATAGGGATATTTTCTTAAAATTATTTACCAGTATGTGTAGGAAGTCTTTAGTTATCTTTAGTAAGTTTGATACCTTTGGTAAAAGGTATATAAAAATACGCAAAAGGCAAAGATTTGTACTGACAAATTAGTATTGGACATATATATTTGGGATGTTGGAGGGAGCCAAAAATGATTGTTAGTATAGTAGAATGTGTAAATGAAGTCAAGCTGTACATTAGACTGTGTTTAATTATATAAACTGCAGCATTACCCGAAGGGAGGCACATAAACATCTGCCTGTACTCATAACGCTTAGTGAAATGTCTGGGATCAGAAAGGTATTTAATCTTTATGTAAAGTGAATGTGACTTTAACTTAAAGTGAATGTGACTTTAAACTTAACTTTAGGAGAAATGCTGTTGAAATTGGGAAGATTAAAAGAAGCCAGTGAAGTATTCAAAAACTTGATTGATCGGAATGCAGAAAATTGGTGTTATTATGAAGGTTTGGAAAAAGCTCTGCAACTTAGTATGTAACGATTTTTCTCCTCTGCCTTCTCAACTAGTGTTTGAAGTATAAAAATGTAAAGTTGTAATAATATTTGAGGACATATTTTTAGCATTAGAATTTATTTTTCCATTTAGGAAAGTTGCAGGTTAATCATGGAAGTGAAAATGAATTAAAATATTTAATACTTGTGATAAATGCTTACAGATAATTTTAGGTTCCTTGACCCATTAAAATGTTACCAATTTAGACTAGAGAGATGAGGAAGAAAATGAGCATTCCCTTTCTGGGAAATGTCATAATTATTTAATATTTTTAAAGAAGTAGAGGTCTGTCATCTTCAACCTCTAAACAAAAGAATTGGGCCAAAGAAATTTTGCTGAGGGTATACCGTATATAGCATTGGCATAACAATTATTCTCTTAATGCAAACTAGGTTAATTTGTTTAGAGCAAACGTTATATGTCTTTTGAAATGAGATAGCCTTGACCCTTTTCAGAAATCCAGAGTAGGATTCCAGATTTTCCCTAATATTTTCATAATCAAATGTTAGAAGCAGTTAATATTACTGAAGCCATATTTCCTTAAGACAAATATATGGCTGAAATATTTATGAAGCTATGGCTCAAGGATGTTGAAACAGCAGAAATTTTAAGTTTAAAAAGTATGGTAGATAGGTAGCTATCCATATTCATTTATAGTAGTATGAGCTATGAGAAAAGTTTATTTATTGTAGCCTAATCATTTTTATAAGTTAATCCAAGTTTTCTGTTTGTATGTAAAATGTAATGTCACAGTTATTCAAGTTTTTATTTTGTCAAATGTTCTTATGAAAATTTAAATATGGATTAGATCAGTAATCTTTATTTTTGAAAAAAAAAACAGACAAAAGTTATATGTTTGAAAGTTGGCAGTCTGTGATAACTATGATTTTTCTTTAAATTGCCAGTTACTGACATGTAGTTAATAATACAGATATTTACATGTTTTGGTTAAATGAATGTGACATTCTATATGTCGGGATCCATGCTTAATATAAAAATGTGTTGATTGCAAGGCTAATCGCATTACTTTATCTTTTTAGGCTCCTTAGGACCTTTTTTCCCCCATGGTACGTTCTGGAGCTCCGACTTGTGACTCGAAATAAGACATTGAAATGGTTTGGTTTTGTCTTAATGTTAATTTAATTACATTTTTAAGATTTTTTATATCTGGGGTAGTGGAAAAGTTTTTTTTATAGTCACAGCCTGACATTCTCTAACATTAGGTATAAATATGAGAACTGCTTTTAAAAAAATACGTATCATAACCTTCATGTGACCTTTAGTATTATAAGGGTCCTTAATATTTCATGAAGTCTCCAAATTGTTAACAGAATGTGAAAATTACTTTTCACATATCTCAATATCCCAGTTCTAAAAACCCAACCACATTGGAGCTCCAAAAAATACTGTGGGGGGATGGAAGAAGTCTTAGGAAAATCAGACAAGTGTGGTGTTTATTATCTCGATATCAAACACAACATTTCACGTGGCGCTGCCTTGATTGCTAACACCAAGGATTATTCTTAAAATAATTGCATTTCTGTTGTCTGAAGTAAAATCCCCTTAAATTTTATACTTTAAAAACTGGTTTGCTTTTTCTGAAAATTCTGCTGTAAGTCATCTTATTGCTTATATAAAATAATACATGCAATCTCGCTTTGTAAGTTATGCAGGATATTATTTTAGAATAATGAACTAGACCCAGATTCTACTCTGTAAATTGTTGTTGCAGAGTATCTTAGAGTTTAGTGTAGAGCCTCTGTTAAGTACTATAAAATTAGATTGGTCTTGAGAGGGAAGATACAACTTACTATTAGATGTTTATTTTACATTGCTGTTATTTGGCAGAAAAGCTTTTACTTTAAATGTAATCTGTACTAATGGGATTTTTTTATAATGGAGTTTCATTGAAAATTTTAATGTCAAAGCTACCTTATAAATTTAGTTCATCTTTTTAAATATAAAACATTTGCATTCATGATCTTAAAACTTCCTTCTCTAAGCCTAATCAGTGGGCATTATAGACTTCTGTGGAGCTACATGTAGGCAGGCTTCATTTGGTTAAAGAGTTTATGTAAGATATATATAGAGAAACATTTTATTTTTCATGGGTTTTATGCTAAGGAATACAAGAGAAATGCAATGTATCTTGAGTCTTTGTGTCTTGTGTATATATGATTTGAGTTGGTTATAGAATCTGTTTTAATAAAAGAAGTTTTGGATTTTTCTGGACATTGGGTTTAAAATGATTTACCGATTATGTTATTTCACCACTGCAGACTTTTAGATGTCATTCTTACAAGAATTGAGAGCAACTTTCATATTGATAATGTAATTTTTGTATAATTTTAACAGTTTATTGTTTTCTCATTGAAGTTTTGATGTTTTGAATCTCACACATATTTACTGATAATAGGCACTTTAGAAGAAAGGCTTCAGATTTATGAAGAAATTAGTAAGCAGCACCCCAGAGCAATTTCACCGAGAAGATTACCTTTGAATCTTGTCCCAGGTAATATTAGGATCTCTTTTAACACTAATAATTATTTGTCGAAATTACTCAACACCATTTACATTTTAAAAACTTGTGTCTAATATACAGTTTGTTTGATATCTGTACCAGTCTGGGGCGTGGGAGTGGTCAGTTACAAATTCATTACGCACACATATGTTAATCAGAGTGTTCAGTGTATAGCTATGTGTGGGTTTTACATATCGGAAATTATCTACATAAATTATTTTCCTTACATGACTTTAAAAATTAAACACCATATTTAGAAGGTAAATTGATGACAAATTTTAGATAAGGTATTATGATTTAAGTGGTAAAAGTTTTGAAGTTGTAGGTCTTCTTTTCAGAGATAAATTCAAAGAGTTGTGAGCGCTGTGTGCCTGGCACACTGTTCAAGGGAAGAAAGTCACTGTTATTACCGAAAGCCTCTCTCAGAGGTGACACTTTCCTAAAGTTTGCTTTTTATCATTCCATTGTTTTTATAGCGCTCCATGTAATCTGTGTCCGTAGAAGCAAAAACAACTCTGCTTTTGTATTTCATGCAGTCTGGAGCACTATGATATGCATTCTGTGACTTGCTTCTATTGAATAGTAAATGGCCTCATCCAAGTCACTGAGTGTATCCGAACTCATTCACTTTTGGTCGTATAGGAGGCAAAGACTATGTTAGCTCTCCAGATAGTTAATATCTTCATTGATGGTTTTATAGAAAATTGCGCCATTTTTCTTAAAGTCATCTTTATTTTTAGTTGAAAGTATTATAGGTCATGAATTATTGGGAATTTTATTAAGTCTTTTGATTGAAGTCAGACACTAGAAGGGTAATTCAACTTTTAAAAATCTATTCTAGGCATCAGGTAAGGAGGGAGTTTATTTGTTTTAATAATTGGGCTGTAATTTCCTTTTTATTAAAAATTTATGGAAATTAAATGTTTTAGTTGACTGACTTAAAAAGAAATGTATCAGTTTAAATGGTAGTTACGAATTTATTTAAAAAATTCATTTTCCACTAATACAATATAGTTCCACAGATTATGAATAATATTCTTATCCTTTCTTTTTTGTTTTGTATTTGTGAAATACTGAGAGCAGATTTCCAAGTGGGTATTAATAGGCTTGGCAGGGAGGGTGCTGGTATACTGAGATGTTCTTCAGTCAAGTGAGTTTGGGAAACTTTGAGTTTAACACAGCAATCAGATTTCTGTAGGACTTCTTAGGACTTTTTAGAACTTTCAGTGTACGCATTGTGAATTTCCAGGGTGGAATACACTGTAGGGAGGAGCGCTTTCCTACTAAACGTGTTTTGTGGAAGATGCTTGGGCTCACACTTCTGTGTCTTCTTTTTAAAAAATAACAGCTTTTTGAAATATAACTCACCATAAAGTTTACTTTTTAAAGTGTGCAACTCAGTGTTTAGTATACTTATGGAGTTGTGCATCCATTGTCGCTATCTGGTTTCAGAAAATTTTCATCACTCCTGAAAGACCCACCCGTACTGTCAGCAGTCACTCCCACCCCTCCAACCCGCCCCGCCCCCCCCACCCCAGGCAACCATTAATCTGTCTTTACTTAAATATTTCATTTTAATGGAATTATACCATAGGTGGCTTTTTATGTCCGGCTTCTGTTTTTCTTTTCTCCCAGTTTCAGTATATCGCTTCTGTTTCCCAGTGTGAATGGGTATATTCTCTTAGTTTGGAGCTTTCAGATGCATTCACGTGCTCCTTAGGAAAAGAAAGAAAACTTATTTAAGATTACCAGCAAGAGTTCTTAGTTATATTATTTCTTTATGGAACATGAGGCTTTAAATTGACATTGCCTGGATTTATTTTCATAGCACAGAGTGCTAAAAGCTCTCAGTACGTGATAGGAAGTATATTTTTATTGAAAAATAGCCTGGAACCAGCTGTTGACTGTGAAGTGTGATTTAGGTTACAGTGGAGTCATCCTATATCCTCTGGGACAGTCTGTCTTTGAAACGGTAAAAGGATCTTTTCACAAGACAGGTCTCAGGTGGGGGTCTGATGGCATGGGCTTCAAGGTACTCATCACTGTGAGGCTCTAACGTGCATGTATTTACAAAGCTCCAGTGAACATGTGTAAAATAATTCACGTACTTAATTGTACCTGTGCAAAAGCCTAATAGTTCACAAAGTATTTTGCCTCTAGAAATATTTTTATGTGTAATAAGAAAGACATTTCAACATTATCAAAAGCAAATGAGAGCTTTTCCAAAAAAAAAAAAAAAAAAGATGGAACTTGAGAATACAAGGGGAAACTCCTGAAAAGGCTTTCCAGTTTTTAAATTAAAAGGCTTAATACTTACAGAGCAGTGAACACTGCAGAAGTCCTGAGGCAGTCCTCTAACAGCCTAAAATTTTTAATGTTGCAAATATAATGCAGGGATATAGCTACTTTTCAAAATAGTTTAATGCATCCTGTTCTGTTAGTCTTCACTTGCCAGGCAGGAGATGGAGGGGAGGAGACAATCCAGAGTAGTAAACCAGATTTTGCTCTGTTTTCGTTTCATTGAATTGTTTATTGATTGATCGGTTGATATAATTGATATTTAACGTTGTATAAGTGTAAGGTATAAATGTATTGATCTGCTACATTTATATATTGCACTATTATTAGCACTGTAGTGTTAGCTAACACCTCTATCAGGTCATGTAATTATCACTTCTTTTTTATAGTGAGAACATGCTCCATTATTTAGAAGGAATTCCAATGAATCAGATACAGTCTGGTCTTGTGTTTATGTTCGTTATTTTAGAAGTGGTTTTGGGAACAATAACTTTTATGTGAATCTGTGCTACACACGTAGAATTACCATAGCATCTGTGTAAGTCAGATAACCTGTTTATAAGCTGTAACGCTAAACAGGGTCACCCCCCCACCCCTAAAGGAAAAATGATGGGAGTTCTAAAGAATTATTTTAAAATAACTAGGAAGAAGGGAGATTACTTGTTTTTGTGAAAGGATTTTTCTTATACCTAAAGTAAAATATCATGAGATGGGTAAATAGTAATTTTTGGATGTAGTGTGTGATGGGCACTTGAGTAGCTGTTGCTACTCAAGTGAATACACTCATACAGTTTCAGATAGAAGGGTGCAAACAGATTTTTAAGTGAAAAGTCTTTTTTTCTGTCTCTGTTCCCTGGCCAAGTTTACTTCCCTAGAGATGGCCACTGTTATTAGTAGATGATGTATTCTTCCAGAAATACATTGTGCATATACAAGCAAAAGTATGTGTGGGAAGTTCGTGTATAGCTTTCTTTTTTTTTCCTCCCCATTTTGTACAAAAGTGGTAGCATAGATTGTACTGCACCTGCCCCCCCCCACTTGACTCTGTGTATGGAGTTTAGTCTGATATCAGCCCATAAGAGCTTCATTTTTTCTCATAGCTGCATAGTATAAATAACAGCCAATATTGTGAATAATTGAGAGTTGACTCAAATCTGCCAGCATGGTCTGACTAGACTGAGAAATTTGACCAAGAAACGGAGTTTAGAGTAGCCTCTGACATAAAGATAAATGCTTTTTTGGTGGATGATAACAACTAATAGAAAAGATTCTTAACTATAGAAATACAGTAGCTGTCAGATATTAAGGCATGTGATAGACAACATTTATTGAGTGGTTGCTATGTTCCAGACACTGCTTACTGCTATATACTCCTTTGAGCCATAGAAGAGTATTCTCGAGGCTAGTGGTGGTGTTGCCTTCATCTTACAGTGGAGAAAGTGAGGTTTACTTTAGTAGACAAGGTATTTATGCAAGCTCACACAAAGTAAGTAGAAGCTAATGCATTCCTGTAGGCAACAGCATCTCTTACTGTCTACCACAATGTTGTGTGCTTTTGCTTTATGTCAGAGGAAGTGCTGGAAAGATTTGATTCTAAAATTACTTTTGATTTTTAAGGGAGAGATGATGTATATTTAACCCAAAGAGAAATTTTGTGCTGTGTTGGCAATATAATTTTCAAAAGACCTATACTTTGTATATGATCTAATAAGAGATTAACAATTATCCGAAAAGTCTTTTAATGTTGTATCTGTTTTTATATTTGATACATTTTCCACTAGATAAAATTTAATTTTCTCTTTTAAATTTTATGACATCTACTTATGGATACACATATTTCTTCAACACGGTCTGTCAAAACAAAACCACTTTGAATTGTTTTATATATATAGTCTTATAATTTATAAAGAAACCCTTATGAGTTCATTTTCTCAATCTTACTTTAGGTTAAACTTCATGAAATATCTGTATCTTTTTTTTAATTATGGGACAAATCCATGTCCTTATTTATTAATGCTTACTATCAAAAAGTTCGTATATCTGAGTTAGAGCCATTATTTTTTAAATTTTCTCAATTTCTTCTGCTTTTAAGAGGTGATGCCAACATTTTTTGGTAAGGGTTTAGCAATAATAGTTATTGCAAATAGGGAACTTAATTTTAATTTCATATTAGAATACTCCAGGGTTCAGTCTAATGTCCAACATATGTTCTTTTAATTCCTGTTTTTCTCATCCCTAGAATGTTAAGGTCCATGATTGTTTTGTTTTAGTCACTACTATATCCCCAAACTGAGAACAGTGCCTGGCACATAGTAGGTGCTCGGTAGATGGCTGTGGAATGAATGTTGAAGTAAATCACTAGTTGATTTGGAAAACATTTGTAAATATTGCTTTCATGTTTAAAAATATTTTTTGGCTGCTACTTGAATATAGTGCTGGTTACAGTAGAATCTTTTTCTAGCTTGCAGAGTGCCTTATGAGCTGTCTGCAGATAGCAGGACTGAGTCTGTGCTGGTTCGTGAGATTAGGAAAAATCCTCGTTACGGGCACTGTATTCAGAATGGATAGGGGGTTACTTTTACTCAAAGCCGTGCAATCATTTCATTTACCTATCTTTGGAAGTATTCCTTGAAGGTATTTTGAACCTAGATCTAGGAAAAAGTATAGCTGCTTACTGAGATATTTGGTGTTAGGCTTTAGGTGGTGAAAAAACAAGAAATAATGCTGACTAACTTTTTTGGGTTTAAAAATCAGAAAGGGGGATAATTGTTTCTGAGTGAGTTTTATTTTTGTTTATCAAATTATTTTAAAAACTGTTTGCATTAATCAAAGTATAACAAAGTACACTTTTGTTTCTAGGTGAAAAATTTAGAGAACTATTGGATAAGTTCCTGAGGGTTAACTTCAGCAAAGGCTGCCCACCCTTGTTTACTACTTTGAAATCTTTATATTACAATACAGAAAAGGTAAAACTTGGTCTTCATTCAGTTTTGACAGTCTTTTTATTATTATTATAGAAAGATTTCCATGAAAATATACTGTGATTTAATCATTTTCTGTGTTCTAATGATGTTATTCACTCTAGTCTAATAATAAATTAACTGAATTATATGTGTATAGTTTAAGAGCTATTATCACAGGGCATGTCAGTCTGAAATTTACAAAGTAAAGGTTTTGTAAAAACACTAAGATGATGGTGGTGGTTGTTGATTTTAATGGGTATACTTTTCTGTAAATTCGACATACTGTGACCAGAGGTCTGTATTTAACTATTTCATGATTATTGTTTTATAGTATGATTGTGGATTTTTGAATTTGTTATGCATGCTTTTAAAGTTAGAGCATGGATAATTGAGTTGGTGAAACAGTACAATGTCATTTGGTACTATTAGTATTAATTAATAAAGCTACATTTTAATATAGTTTTAGCCAATTTTTGAATCAAGAGAAAGATACTTTTCTGTTTTTTAAAATTAGAAAAGAAATACTTGGTCTTAAATTAGAAATATAATTAGAAAATTAAAAGTTAATAGGAAGTAAGTTATAATTTTATTTTCAAGCGTTGCTTCTTATTAGACTCTAAAATTTTGTGTTCTTTTCTATAGTGAGAGTTTTTTTGAAAGTTACTAGAAGAGTGAATAAGGAAGATTTTATTAGAAATGGCCAAATATTTTGTTAAACTTCTATCACTTTATGTTTATTTAGCTTTGACCCATAATTTGTAAGTTAAAAATTGTGAACAATAAACTATTGAAAACAAAATCAGTAATAGGTATAACTGATGGGCACTTTCTTCCTCGTGTGAGCAGGTTTCATCAGTTCAAAGGGACAACTGATAGTATCTAATACCTTTCTAGTAAAAAGTATCATTTACAGTAAAAAATTTAGTTCTTAAATGCCTGTAGCATGCTTTATTTGACTGTAATGGTACTGCTGTTGATTTTTGATAAATAGTGATTGATTCTTAGAAAACTTGTAGCAGTGCCTGGAATAACTTCTGTGGGTTTGCTAAAATTCCTCTCTTTCTTCTTGGCAAGGGTGACAGAAGAGAAAGGTGAGAAGAAAAGTCAGAAATAATAAAGAACTTATGTACGCGAATTAGAATACAGCTTTTGTTACACGCTTTTGCGGGAGCCGCTGAATACAGTGCTCCTTAAAACACTTGTTCCTCTCAGGCTTTCACTGAGCTCACTGGCTTTCTCAGTTTTCACAGTTTTCACAGCACACTTAGCCTTTTTCACCCAAACCCCTCCAATATCGACCCATAATTACCATCGTTAAGGTGTTAAGCATTTGTTGGTATTTTATAAAGGATGAAATTCGTGTTTTTAAAGAAGGCACAGAGAATACATTAATTTACATAGGAACCTTTGACATTTCTTTAGTGTTTAAGCACACAATAGGAATTTTAATAAGTTCTTTTGAGAATTGAATTAACTGCTGAAAATTGAGTTAAAGTTATCAGAACTTAGTATAGTGAGAAAAAAATTTACAATTATGGGAAATGCTTCTCAAATAATTGGGCCACATGTATTTGTGATTACTTATAAGGGCTTTTTAAATTTTGCATACTTAAAACCAGCAGTGAGTCGTCTTTTTAGCTAAGGGCTGCATTTTAACTCTTGAGGAAGAATTTCAAAGAGATTAAGTTTGAAAAACCATTACGGTTTTGTAACCTTCTAAGGCTAAAGAATCATCCATGTCAGGTAGCATGAAAATAAATAATCTTTTGAGTTTTGTTCAGGATACAGTATAATATTAAAAAAGTATTTTAAGATGTCTCCAGCATTTTAAATTGTGAATACACAATTTAAGAGTATTAAGAACATTCTTTTTGTGTAATTCTTTTTAAGGTTTTTTTTTTTTCCTCTGTAAATTTATTTGTGGTGCAAATATGTAGCCGTAGTATTTTAACCATAAAATTTTGTTTTTCCTTTTCTCCCTTGCAGTTTCATGAGCATTTAATGAGTTACTGTTGAGTCTTCATTATCTTCCTTTTTAGTGACTGCTTAGTCTTTTATCAAATCCATATCTCCATGTCTGAACTTCAGTTTTCCAAGTTTTCACTGTTAAAACGGTGTTAAAGGTATCTTTGCGCACATAACTCTATTTAGGATTATTTTCTTCTCATGAATTCTCAAATTAATGGGTTGGGTGAAAGGTATAAACATTTTGTCGTTCTTGGTAAGCACTGGTAGGTTGGTTTCTGTGAGGTTGTAAACACCACTTTGTATTGCCACTAGCAGTGTGCGTGAAAAGAAAGGTTCACTGCACCCTTACCAACATTAGGTCCTGTTAAATATTTTCCTGCTTGTGTTTGCTTTTCTATGGAGTCCTTTTTTTTTTTTTTTTTTTTTTTTTAAACATAAAGAGGTTAAAACTTAAACTCGATTCATTGATCTTTATTTCTGTCATGGAAGCTCATCTACTGTTTTAGAAACAGCTTGGACAGTCTTCTAGAGCAGTACTTCTCAAGGTGGGAGAGGACATTTTCTACTTTCTGGAGATGGTTTTGATTGTCGCCATTGGGAGGCCGTGCTGCTGCATCTAATGGATGGAGGCCAGGGATGGTGCTAAACGGCCTTCAGTGTGCGGACAGCCCCCACGACAAAGTCCATGACTGACATGTCAGGCTAGGTAATTGTTTTAGGGCTGTCCTGTGCACTGTACGATAGTTAGCAGTCTCCTTGGCTTTGACCGGCTAGATGCTGGTAGCTTTTCCCCAGTATTTTTTCATTGTTGTTAACAGCTTTATTGGGATCTCTTTCACATACCATAAAACTTACCTATTTGAAGCCAACAATTCAGTGGTTTTTAGTATATTCAGAGGTTTGCAACGGTTACCAGTGTAATTTTATCACTCCAAAAAGAGACTCTATCCCCCTAGCATTAGGCAACCACTAGTCCACTTTCTATCTATGGATTTGCTTATTCTCATATTTCATACAAACAGAATTATACAGCATGTGGCCTTTTTTCCCTTTAGCTTCTTTAACTTAACGTTTTCATCTATGTCATGGCATGAATGAGTACTTTTTATTCCAGGGCCAAATACTATCCCATTGTATGTCTGCACCGCATTTTATGTCAGTTGGTGGACATTTTGGTTGCTTCTACCTTTTAGTTACTATAACTAATGCTGCTGTGAACATTTGTATGTAAGTTTTTGCGTGTATGTGTTTTCATTTCTTTGGAGTATACATACCCAGTAGTGGATTTGCTAGTGGATTATCTATTTTGAGGCTATTTTTCATTGTGATCTTAGATACCTAACTTAAATAGATTAGCTTTCTAGTTTTAATTTTTAAAACTTGTAATTTTTTTACTTTAATTTTTTTCTCTCTTTTTGGGGGCAGCTTTCTTGATTTTAAATGACAGTGTGACAAAATACTATTTTCAAGAAGTATAGCCATTGTATACTAAGTTTCACAAGGAAGGAGTCGAATGTACTTCCTGACTGAGACATAAATGGTAAATAAATAAGGCAAAATATGGATCCTTATGTCTGAGTCAACCTCCCCAGACTGACTTTTGTAGATAAATTTAAAAAATGGAATTATTCACTTAATTACTGGGTGACTGTGATATATTTTAAGGTTCAAAAAATATGCCTAATCAACCATGGAGTCCAGTGTTCTTCACAGTTTTTTTATTTAGGTTTCATGTAGACTTATCTTGATTTTTCCTTAATCCTTGAAGTTCTGAAGTAGAGGATATATTTTATTCAGTATTGTTTATAATCCTTTATGAAGAATTATGTGTAACTTTATGAAGAATTATGTGTATGTTTTATTGTACTTTGTTTTATTATTGAACTTACTTTAAAAATGTTTCACCTTAAAGAGGCAAAGGTGTATATAGTATATATACACATATATATGTGTATATGCACCCTTATTTAAAACCGGTTGTACAGTTTTTGCAACTGCCAGTAGATGGCATTGTAAGTTCATGAAAGAAATATTTGGCTCTATGAATTGAACAACTTGAGTACTGAATTTCTAAGCCTGGAAAATTTTTCAAGTGACAGGTGTTCTAAGTGAAATTGATGGGGGTGGTATTGGTCATGGTGGGTCAAAAATGTCTATTATCTTTAATTTTGTTTTATAATAATAATCTTTTTGTAGCATTTTCATCAGTTGTCAGACTCTGTGTATCAGAGCTAATTTTAGAGGGCTGGCTAAAAACAAATTGCTGGGCCCAGAGTTTCTGCTTATGTAAATCAGGTTTGGTCCAGAAATTTTCATCTCTAACAAATTACCAGATGGTGCTAATGATGATGTTATTGATCTGAGGACCACACCTTAGCAACCACTAGGTTTTCAAAAAAATATTATTGTGGTAAAATACACTTAACATAAAATTTACGGTTGTAACCATTTTTAGATGTGCAGTTTTGGTATTAAGTACATTCAGATTTTTGTGTAACCATCACCACTGTCCATTTCCATAACTCTTTTTATCTTGGACAACTGACACTATACCCTTTAAACAGTGACTTCCCCTCCGCCCTGCCCCTGACAGCCATCCTTATGCTTTCTGTCCTTATGGTTTTGACTACTGTTAAATGCCTCATATAAGTGGAATCATGTAGTGACAGGCTTATTTCATTTAGCATAATGTCAGGGTTCATGTTTTAGCATACTGCAAAATTTCCCTTTTTAAGGCTGAGAAATACTCCATTTTACATATATAACACATTTTGCTTATCCATTCATCGATAGACACTTGGGTAGCTTCTTATGTTTTGGCTCTTGTGAATAATTCTGTTATGAACATGAGTGTACGAATATCTCTTTAAGACCCTGCTTTTAATCTTATTGGGTAGATATCCAGAAGTAGAATTGCTGGGTCGTTTGGTACTTCTGCTTTTGATTTTTTGAGCAACTGCCATGTTTTCCACAGCAGTTGTACCGTTTTACATCCCTACTAGTAGTGCACAAAGGTTCCAAATTCTTTACATCCTTATCAGCCGTTGTTTTCTGTTTTTGTTTTTGTCGGTTTTGGGGGAGAGGAGTGTGAGGTTATGTCTCATTGTAGTTTTGATTTGCATTTCTGTTATGATTAGCGATGTGCATCTTTTCATGTGCTTAAGGGTTACTTGTATATCTTTACCGGAGAAATGTCTATTCAAGTACTTTGCCCATTTCTGAATTGGGTTTTTGTTGAGTTTTAGGAGTTCTCTATATATTCTAGGTATCACTCCCTTATTATTATTATTATTATTATTATTATTATTATTATACTTTGTTTTATTATTTTTATTTAATTTTATTTTTTTTAGGCGAGGCAGCCCTTGGTTGATCTCACAGATTGCAAGGACCTTGTCAGCTTACAGTCCCTTATTTTTTATTTATTTTTTACGCCTACAGCACCTGGTCTTCCTAGGTGGTCTTCCATCCAAGTACTAACCAGGCTTGACCCTGCTTAGCTTCTGAGAACAGACGGAATCGGGCTTGTTCAGGGTGGCATGGCTGTAGACTAATCTCTTATTAGATATGAGATTTACAATTATTTTCTCCCATTCTGTGTGTTACCTTTTTAATCTGTGGGTAGTGTCTTTTGATGCACAAAATTTTAAAATTTTCGTCAAGTCCAGCTTGTCTTACTGTTGTTTCCAGTGCCTTTAATGTTATATACAAGAAAGCAGTGCCAGATCCATGGCTGTGAAGCTTTTGTCTTATGTTTTCTTCTAAGAGTTTTGTTGTTTTAGGTCTCAAATTTAGGTCCTTGATCCATTTTGAGTTCATTTTTGTATATGGTATTAGGTAAGGGTCTAGCTTCATTTTTTTGCAAGTGGATCCAGTTTTCTCAGCATCATTTGTTTAAAAAAATATCCTTTCTCCATTGAAGGGTCTTGGCACCCTTGTCAAAACCAGTTGGCCATGTATGCAGGGGTTTATTTCTGGACTCTCTATGTCATTCCATCAGTCTCTATGTCAGTCTTTATGCAAATACCACACTGTTTTGATTACTGGAGCTTTATAGCAAGTTTTGAAATCAAGAGTGTGAGTCGTCTGGTTTTGTTCTTGTTTTTCAAGATTATTTTGGCTGTGTGGAGTCCCTTGAGATTCCACATGAATTTTAGGGTGAGCTTTTTCTATTTCTGCAAAAAAAAGTCATTAGAGTTTTAGTAGTGATTGCATTGAATCTATAGATCTCTTTGAGTAGTATTGACATTTAAATATTGTTTTTCAATTCATAAACATGGATGTGTTTCCATTTATTTGTCTTTAATTTCTTTCAGCATTGTTTTGTAGTTTTCATTGTACAAGTCTTTCACTTCCTTGGTTAAGTTAATTCCTAAGTATTTTATTATTTTTGATGCTATTTTGAATGGAATTGTTTTTGTAATTTTCTTTTCAAATTGTTCATTGTGTATAGAAATGCAACTGATTTTTGTGTGTTGACTTTGTATTTTGCTGCTCTGTTGAATTCATTTATTCTAACAAGTTTTACTTTTTTGTGAAATCATTAGAGTTTTCAATAGGTAAGATTATGTCATGTGCAAACAGATATATGTACTTATTCCTTTCTAATTTGAATGCTTTTTATTTCTTTTTCTTGCCTAATTGCTTTGACTAGAACTTCCAGTATTATGTCGAATAGAAGTGATGCAAGCAGGCATCCTTGCCTTGTTCTTGATCTTTGTGGAAATGCTTTCAGTCTTTCACCATTGAGTGTGATGTTCACTGTGGGTTTTGACGGGGGAAAGGTTACTGTCCTGCTGTTAATTAGTTTCTAGTCATAATATACCCCTGTGAGTTAAAGAGAATTGTCTTTTAGTAATAAATGTTCCAGTGCCCCATATACCAGTGACCAGTGTAGCAGAAGAGTTAAAAGCTAAACTCTGGAACTTCGGTGCTTGGGATGGATTCTGGCTTTGCTGTTGTGTACTTTCAGCTTATTTTTTCCCCCTTTTCCTGTTAAGTGAAGTTTGATCATTGCTCACACCATATCCGGTTGTTTTGAAACTGAGTTAATACAGTAAAGTACTTAAAATAGTGGCTGGCACATAGTAAGTGCCATATAGGGTTGACTCTTATTATAATTATTACTGTAATGTATGTAAAGCACTCGTGATAATGGCTTATTACTGTTGTTGTTCCCCTCCCAGGTGTGTCCTCTTTTTCTGGTGGTATTAGTGGCATCCCAATTTATAAAACTTTCAGAGTCATCACTATTAAAATAATACCACAGTGGTCAGATACTATTCAAAGTCTTAATGCTTTTCCTTCACTTTGACCTTTTTTTTTGAAGTTCTCAAATAAGACAGTTATATTTTCCAGTTCATTCTGAACGGTTATGATCAATAGGCATTTATTACCAACTGTACATAAGCCACTGTTTTTCGACTGCCACTTCTAATTCGTGTCGCTTTTTGTTTGGCACTCCCAGGGCACAGCACGTTTGCAGTGCAGTTCATAATATTTCAGTCCTACCTGGAAATATCATTGAAATTCACACTTATCCTAATTATCATGAAAAACAAAGGTAGTTTAAACATCTAGTTAGGAGTTCACCTCTTCCATCAACTAACTGTATAATTTGGATTGATCATTTTATTTGACTATTTTATAATGAGTGACATTTTAGAAAATCTGAATACATAATGGTTTACAACTTCACAATATAATAGCAGGAAGCAAGAAGCAAATAGAACTGTTAATAAGAAATTAACAGATGTGTTTATTGGCAAAAAAAGTTTTTTTAATAACTACTGATAATTTGTCCTTGAAAACCTGAAACTACTTATTGAGATGAGAAATTAATAAGCTTTTGTTTATTATCAATAGAGATCATTGTAGTTTCTGTGTTTTTTTCTCATTTTCTCCCCACACAAGGAGTTAGGGATGGAGAGCAGACACCCTAGTAGTTTAGTTAATGTATAATTCTGAAATAAGCGGTGTATTGTTTTGAAATCTAATTTAATCCACAATAAGTATAAATACCTTCACTATAATATTAAAAAAAAATTTAAACTGTGTTTCTTTAACAGATTTCTATAATCCAGGAGCTTGTTACTAATTATGAAGCCTCTCTTAAAGCGTGTGACTTTTTTAGCCCTTATGGTAAGTTTAAATTAGATTGAATTGCAATTTGATTACTCATTTCAGTACACTTTTAATCACTTACAGTTAAACCATCTTATGTTTATTATGTACATGCTACATGATAGCTATTTACTAAATAGTTTTTGAATGAATGAAATGAGAAGAGCACTTCAATTTTAAGTTTTCCATAATATTGCGAGACAGGAGTTGCCCTATTTTAACATGTGTTAATAGACTAGAGCGGTTGAGGTCTTGCAAAACATCTTATAGTTAGCTTATATTGAAATGTGTGTTTATTTAATCCCTAGTTCTTTCTACTTTTTAAAAAATTTTTAAATCTGTATGATTTCATTCTTTGTTTCTCTGTAGGGGCATTTGTAAATCAAGGCAACTTAATTTAGAAAACACTCTAGAATACTTTGTCATGCAGATGGTAACTTTAGTCTGGTTTCTTCATGTGTCTTTTACATGTCATGGCTCTTTTGTTTTTTTGTTGAAACAAATTCTATATAAAATTACAGATAAAGAAATAAATAAGATAATGAACCTCTGTGTCCCTGTCACTCAGCTCTGTTATCAACATTTTGCCAGTCTTATTTGAAGTACCTTCAGTCTACTTATTTTTCTAGAGTATCTTTTAAAACAGACATACTGCTTCACCTGTAAGTACCATAATATACATCTCTAACTCTTTAAAACACTTAAACAGAAGATCTAACCACAGTGCTTTCTCACAGAAAATTGACTCTCATGTCATGGTAACTTAACACCCAGTCCACATGCACATTTCCCTGATTATCTTTAAAATAATATCTTTGTATAATTGTTTTATTTGAATGTGGGTCCAGCTAAAGTCCACACTTGTTTTATGTCTCTGATAGTCTTTTAATCTTGAGTAGTGCTCTGCCCCTCTTTTTAAATGTTATTTGTTGAAAGGTCATTCGTCTTGTGGAATGTCCTGTTTTCTGGATTTGGCTAATTTGCTTTCTCATGGTATCATTTAATATTTTTGCTATCATCCGTATTTCTTGTAAACATAGTTAGATTTACAGGCTTGATTAGATTCAGGTTCTGTGTGAATACTTCATGCGTGATGCATTGTACTTCCTGTCACACCTGGAGGCAGAAGACATTCTTTTTGTCTCCTTTTGTGATGTTAAGGTTGGGGTTCAGGTTCAGATGCTCTCATTCCTGCCAAGTTAAGAGTTCCTGTTGGCTTCTCACCTGAAGATTTTTAGCAGCTACTGAGGTTCATTGCCCCAGTCCCTTCTTTCCTTCACATCCTCATTCTTTCTGTATTTATCAGCTAGAAATCTTACAGATGACTTTCCCTCAACAGTTATTGGGTTCCCCTGAAATGTAGTTTTATGTAAGAGGAGCATGATAAATGCTGAGCTTTTTGCTTTTATTATTTGCGTTTTAATTTACACTAAGTTTTTTGTTTGCATTGTTATTTCATTTGGTCAACTCAAAACCTGTTTTTTCTGATATTGTATGGTTAAAGTTCCCTTTCCACTCTCTCTTCCTCATTTTATACCTGTAGGTCTTCCTTTCTGGAATCTGTTTGAAGAGCTTGGTGTTTCTTTATCGACTCTTCTGTAGCTTGAGGGGACAGGATGAGGAGCAGGATAGAGCTCAGCTGGTTGTATGGGACCGCTTTTGTCACATGCGGTTACTTCTGTCCTGTCAGGAATGTTTCTTCACACCCTTCAACTTCGGGTTTCCCTGATTTATTGGGAAGGCCTAGACAGTGCTAAGCCCTGGCAGTCTTGTCTTTGTGGAAGTCTTGCAGTGGTAGTTAAGACATCTTCTTTCCAAGCCCTTCTCTTTGACCTTTCCTGGGCCTGGTGCCTCATGTTCTCAGCCAGAGAATTTGTGGTTGGGTTGAGTTACCTTCTCTCTCCAGCACCATTTCCTTGGAGTGAGGCAGGGCTTAGAAGTCTGTGAAACTAGAGTCTTGTTTTTCTCTACTTGGCTGCATGTTTTGAACTTGATGGTATGAAGTCATACCTCCTTCTGTTGAAATTGGTCATTTTTGCTGGGTTTTTACTGTTTACAGTTGTAGTAATTATTAATTTCATTATGCTTTAGGGGAGAGAAAGTATGTGACATGCTTTACCTTTCTTCCCTATAATAATGTTTTGTTTGTTTGACTGCAGAGAATGGAGAGAAGGAGCCCCCAACAACGCTGCTCTGGGTTCAGTATTTCCTGGCACAGCACTTTGATAAACTTGGGCAGTATTCTTTGGCTTTGGATTACATTAATGCTGCAATTGCCAGTACTCCAACTCTAATAGAATTATTTTATTTGAAAGCAAAGATTTACAAGGTAAAATCCTAGTCATGTGTTTTGAATAGTTGAAGAATTTGGCCACTTTAAGAACTCTTGGAGTTATTTCTGTGTAGAAATTACTTGTATGGCACCCTGATAATCTATTTCTAATACTCTAATAATCCTAAAGAGATTTAGATTGCATAGTTGTGTAATCAGGTTTAATCATTGATTCAGCTCTTAGTAAATATAAATTTTAATTTATCTGAAGATTTCTAGGTAAATTTTACAGAAATGGTACCAGATGTCTAATTTGTCTTTGTAAATATTTGTCATCGATATTGCACCCATATTCTCTTAATCATAAACTATAATTTTAAAATACTTGCATTTCTTAAAGCATATAGGTAACCTCAAAGAAGCTGCAAAGTGGATGGATGAAGCGCAGTCTTTAGACACGGCTGATAGATTCATCAATTCTAAATGTGCAAAATATATGCTTCGAGCAAATATGATAAAAGAAGCAGAGGAAATGTGCTCCAAGTTCACAAGGGTAGGAAATAGCATGCGATTGTCCGAGTTAGTAAAATTAATCTTAAGTTCTGTGGTGATTTATGAAGTTTGCCACTGAAGTTGCTAAGAATTCATTTTTGTTATTTTTTTAAAATCCCATTTAGCTCATATCCTAAGTCTGGCTTTTTTGGTGGTTGGGTGTGTGTATGCGCATGTGCTTCTGGCGATGATGGTTAAAAAGCAATAGCAGGAACAAAATAGCTCTATACAAAAATAAGCAATATGCCACACTTCAGTGAATATGTGTAGTATTTGATTTATAATTTTTTTGTATCACTAGTAATTTGTAGTCACATATTTCTTCTGTTTAATTTCTCTTTCACACTATCTTCAGAGTTGCTCATAGACTTCTTTCTATGTAAAACTAATATCTGTGGACGACTAGTATGTATGGCATTCTGGTATTTAAGTTCTCTGAATTGTTGGGCTAAACATTTGTTCTTTCCTTTTTCTCCTTCACTTTTCTTTTATATCCTTTTCCACATAGACTTTCTGTTATATTATAAAAATGATACATGCTTGTGGTTAAAAATGTAAGTAGACTGATTAGTGGAACAGAATAGAAAGCTCAGAAACAGTTTCACATGTATTTTGAAACCTGGTATATAGCCAGAGGTGCTTTAAAAATCAGAGATGAAAAGATATTGCTGGGGCAATTAGTTACTTGTGTTGAAAAAAATAAAATGACATCCTTCTTTTACTGTACACAAATTGATTCCAGGTGCATTAAGATCCAAATGTGGAAACAAACCTTTCAAGCTTTCAGAGTAAAACACAGTAGTTTATCTTCAGGGCTTGAGGTAGGAAACATTTCTTAAGACACCAAAAGCATAAAGTACAAGAGTAAAATTGGTACACTTGACTATATTAAAGATAATATATAACAAAAATAACCATAGTGAGAAGGTAAACCATAGGATTAGAGAAGATATTTCCAACTCATATAATGAAAAAAGAATTTATAATCTCCAAAGAATTCAGTGAAATAGTTATATAACAATGAAATGGTTATATAACACACACTGAATGTGACATTGAAATATAATGAGAAAACTATTGTTGCAAATTTGCTTTCCAAGTTTTCATTAAGATACTTTGAAATATATTCTATCTCTAAAGTACACATTCCGTACAAAGTGGAAGGAGGGCTTTAGTGCTGGTGTTTGCAGGTAAGTTATTTAGGATGAAAATAAGTCACCACTGTGCTCTGTAATGCTAATGTGTTGCTGCTACAGCACCAGTGGGCCACCTTCCTTAAATGTTATCTAAATTCTAGTCGTGTCTGGTTATTAATGGAAACCCCTGGTAATTTAGAAGCAACAGAATAGCCTGAACTTATATTATGAAAATTTAACTGCTTACAAGAATGATGTCATAGAAATGTAAATACACACAAAACTCAGTAAGAAAAGGCAAGTATGGGCAAAGGATATAAACAGTTCACAGAAGTGGAAAATAGAATGGCCAAAAAATACGTCTTTATCAGTAATCAAGAGAATTATAAGATTTCATTTTGTATCCATCAAATTTAAGAAATTGAAGCCTCACATTATTAGATATTCACAAAAATAGTATGTCCTGTGTATATATGCACATATATATGAGATATATATGAAATATGTATCATGCATATTTTTACGATGAGAAACAATGAATGGTCTCTAGATAGTAGCCTTTAATGAAAACTAAATATGTGTTATCTCCAGTTTTTCATTAGGGCCACTACCTATAGACCGTTTGTTTCTTTCTCATCATAAAAAGGGCTTTTCATCTGAACCTGTCTGCCTTTTACTTTCTGATATTTAGAGTAGTGCTGATAATTTGTCTGCCATTTCTAAGAAGAAATAGAAAGTGGCTTTAACAATTATTAAGCACTGAGTTAAATACTTTTATATACATGATATTATTTAATCTTAACAATCCTGTAATAGCATTACCCTGATTAGAGTTAAGAAGATGTTTAGAGAGGTCAAGTACTGTGCCAACTGGAGATCACCGAGCTAGTCATTTATTTGGATCCAGGATTCTAGCTTAGGTGTCTCTGACTCTAAACACAGGTTTTAGGATTGTGTCGTAGGAGGAGAAACTACAGTGGCTAGTGTTTCTAAAACTCAGATGTCATAGGATCAACAGCAGCTGCTAAGTGGCCAATGTAATGTTGGGGAAAAGTATTAGCAAGAATGATGAATATTAGGAGAAAAAAATTGAGGAAAATAATAATACTGTTTATGTTCTTGATGCACTTTATCGTGTTTGTGTGACATTTTACAGCAAGGTGATTGAGGCTCCGAAGAGGTTACTGGAATCATCTTTGATCACATCATAAACAGTGCTGGGGCTCAAACTCCTCAGTGCCCTTCCCACTGCATCACAGTTTTAAAGGTTAGACGAGAGGACCAGTGTAGATAAAAGAGCAGTGATGTGTGTAGACAAAAGTGCCACCTGGAAGGCCAAGCTGGAGATTAGAAGTAAAGTGCAATTACCAATGAGTACACAGCACTTCTTACGTTAAATAAGTCCAGTGATTGAAACACGCACGCATACACCACCGACACCTAGGATGCGTCTGAAAAGGCACAGGAGAATGAGAAAGAGGGGGAAAGGTTGGCCGTTTGAGAGTAGTCACCAAAATCTGTGGCTCAGCTTGCTCATCGTAATTGCTTTTAGTCCACTCATGACAAGTTGCCAGGCTGTTTGGAGAGCTTATATAGTTTATCTGTACTGGTCCCCTGGCCAGACACGTCTGAAGCATGTGCTGGTAACAGAGAGCCAGTGGAGAGAACTGCCAGCAACCTTGAATAGTCAGTTTGTGTCTGCTCACTATTTAGTGAGTGAAGTGCTCATATTTCCTTCTTGTAGATTTTTCACAGTTTAAAATTCTTATACAGAGTTGTGATGCAAGGTGTATAGTTCTAGTTGGTAATGAAATGAAAAATAATGTAGATTTTTTATAAACATAAGTAATGATCAAAAAAAAGGAAAAGATATGCAGCCATAAAGAAGAAATAAAATGCATCCATAATTTCATTCACCCAGAGTTAGTTTTTATAATTTTAATGAGAATTCTGAAAATTGAACTGATAACACATAATGGGTGTGAAAAAGAACTAAAGATTGAAATTACTTATATAAATGTACCACTGCCATGTTTCCTGGGGCCATGTAATATATATTTGAAATAACCCTTCAAAAATGTGACAATAAGTGCCCCTGCACTGAAACTAGGTACTTTATGTCCTAACACTGGTCACAGAATTCACACTGAGTCTGAATTAACAAGTATTCTTAACAAATTTTATTATTTCATTTTGTCACCCCACTGCAAATGAGAAGATTTGCCATAGAACAGGAGATACTGTTAGGAGCAGACCCATGGACACAAAAAAGTAACAATTAATTGGGAAAGCCTAATGTGGAGGGAGGATCTGGAGAAACTGGAAAGCAGGCTTGGAACTGTTGCTGACAAATTTGACAGTAATGGGTGCACATCATAGTGACCCTGAATCAGCAAAGAAAGGTTAAGAAACTTGCTTAATAGGCAGAAGATAGGCATTACTTTATAGGATTACTGTAGAAAATAGTTTAATTAAAAGCTTTGGCGCTTAGAAACTTAGCTCTAGTAATCTAGACTCTTTTCTGTTTAGAGTGTTGAATACTCCAGCAGAGCTGGGTAAATAAGACATTATGTAATTTTAAATTTGTAGGAGCCTTTTGGTAGCACATTGATACGTTTGTTAATTGGTATTGTGATATTTGTAGCTTTAGTTGTAAAAGAGAAAATGAGATTTTTAGGATCTCTTATCGTTTGCTTCTTATATTTATGAATGATTCCGTTTCAGGAAGGAACATCTGCCATGGAAAATCTAAATGAAATGCAGTGTATGTGGTTTCAGACAGAGTGCATCTCAGCTTACCAGCGTTTGGGGAGGTATGGGGATGCCTTGAAAAAATGCCATGAAATAGAAAGGGTAAGTTGATAGAATTTCGACATTATTTTTCTCTCTAAGGTGATGAGAGACGCAGATAGATTTCTGCCCAGGATCATCTACCTCTTTTATCTGCTTTGGAAACTTCATTGTGAAAAAGTTGATCTTTAGCTTTTCAAACATTCCGAGATTGTGAATAAATAATTGCTTTCTTTTGATCCTTGAATGATTACAATTTCAACATGTTTCCATATTTTTGTCTGAAAGATTAATTTAATATGCCATTGTGGTTATTAGTAACATACGTTCAAACTTTCTGTTCCCTAGTTGGGCCATTGTTTGGTTTTCATCCCCAGCCTAGAAGGACACACAAGCTGATGGCCACCTCTTTCCCCGTTGTGCCAGGATCCGCTCAGTAGTCGGCCTCTCTCCAGTTTGTCTTCCCTTGATGTTTGTCCTCACATTCAGTACTTGTACAGCGATCTGTGACTGGTTCGCAGGCTGATGTTATTACTTGCTTTTAGGATTGTGTGTGTGATGTGCCTTAGTGAGGGGCCTTTTCTTTTCCTTTGTGTGAATTTTTGTTTTCCTGTTCTTTGTCATCTCTGAAGCACTCTCCTTCCAAATGGACAACAGGAGGAAAAGAGCCACACATGCACCCCTGAGGCAGTCCTCAGCAGCCCTCAGTTGGGGTCACTCGGCACCACTGTTCCCATGCTGACGCAGTATAAAACCACAGGCGTCGTAGTCAGGTGAGCCTGAAGTCTGCACTCCAGCAGTCACTTTGGCCTTTTTCCCATGTGAAACCTCTGAGGTTATCCAGAAGAAAGGCGAATCTTAGGGGGTGGCTTTTGACGGGAACCGGAACTAGGGTTATACCTGAGCCCTCTTACAAATAACCTAGTTTTTGCTTTATTTTGTTTTTTTTTTTTTCTTTTTAAGCCTAGGCTCGATGGCTGTATCTTTAGGGAAAATACTTCTCATCTTCTCCTTGAAAAATATAAAGCCCTTGGCTGATAAGTGATTCAGGCAGGTTCCAAGTATTGTCATGTGAGTCAGGCTCTTATTTCTGTGATGGAATGTAGGTTACTGGTTTGTAGATGATGACTGTCACTTTAAAAACATTCCGTTTGTTATTAGGAAAGATGCATTCTTAATAACCAGGACCTCAGAGAGGAACACATTGTTTCCTGAATGAAGAGACTGCTGGGCACTTAGGGATCAGTAATTCCAGCGAGGCCAGAACTAGAGATTGATAGATTTTCTGTGGAAGTCAAATTTGAACATCCTTAGGATCATTATAATTTTGAACCTCTCCCATTTCTCTTAACATTAATAACTATCTTACTTTGTTCTATTTAATATTTTTGAAGATTGTTAGAATATGATCACTAGCTATTCCATTACTAAGTTTCATTTAGATTATACTTTCTCTTAAATTTTTAGTGATTTTAGCTAACACGAAATAAAATTCTATATAAAGTCAGATAAACGAGAGTTGACCCTTGGACAATGCATGGGTTGGGGTGCCGACCTCTGTGCAGTCGAAAATCTGAGTGTAACTGCAGTCTGCTGTTTGCATATGTGATTCCCAACTATGGGTAGAAAGTAGAGTTGACCTTTGGAAAATGAGGGTTTGAGTTGCACAGGTCCACTTATATGCAGGTGTTTTTAAATTATAGAAACCCATGTTTTTCAAGAGTCAGCTATACTTCTGGTTCAATAAATATCATTTGACTGGTAGAAAGCATTTTTAAGGGAAAAAAATGATAGGAAATCATTAGTTATCACCCTCTGGTCATGTTACATATTTGTTATTGCTAGAATCTTTCTTGTCTTTATTTAGTGTTTGCTGTCGATGCTTGAGATGAGAAAATATGAATAACAGGTAATTAAGAAAAGAGCCCATTCTTATGTTGTTTTTCAGTTAATCTTTTTATAGTGAAATAATTTATACTAAAAATAAAACTAATATGTAAGATTATGAGTGCATAGTACAAATAGGGCGATTAAAGATTTGCTGAGTAATTAATGCTTCTAAAATTAATTTCTAATAGTTAATATAATCTAAAATAAAATTCTTTTTTAAAAAATTTATTTAAATTAGTTTCAGGTGTATAGTACATTGGTTAGACATCTATATAATTCATAAAACGATCCCCCCATTTGTTCCCTCTGTCCCCTGGCCCTCCACCTAGCCGTCATATTAATTAATGCTAACTGCATTCCCTATGCCATGCTCCCCATCCCTGTGACCAACTACCAACTACTATTTTGTACTTCTAAAAGAAAATTCTTAATGAAATAATTGTAAGGATTTAGGAGTAATTAGGGAATTAAAAGAATTATTGTAATAGGTATCTGCATGAGTTACTTTTGTGCCAGAATTTAAAGTATTTTAGTAAAGAAATGAGCACTTTTCAAAAATCTTCGTAGTTTACCTTCTAAAAAGAAGGTCAGTGACTAGAGAAATAAGTTTAAATTAGGGCTAAATCATCTGCCTTCAAAAACTCTTTCCGGAATTCTTTCAATGAAGGCAGGTTCAGCTAAGGCACTTATGGATAGGCTCAGTTTAGTTCTTTTTCTGTCTTAATCTTGCCACCCTTATAGGATTTTAGGGTTATAGATGTACAGATTACATGGTCCAGCCCAATCTGATGTTTAGAACTTGAGTTTTAGTCAAAACAAAACAACCATCTTTAAAATCTGGGATATAAACTTGTGTTCAGGATAAGATTTTAAACTATTTCATCTTTTAAGAATTGAGTTTTCTTTAACCATTTTTCAGGTGATTGGTTTCTCATTATTTTAGTGTGCTGCTTTATATCTAATTAGAGCAAGAATACATACTTCTAAACTTTTTGATAAGATGTAGGGTTTCTGGTAGCTCAAAACCATAGCAAGTTCATTACTTCATATTCTGGTGTCTTAGTCTTTATCAGATTGACACATGCTTTATAATGGCAGATTCTCTGTAAGTTGCTTATTGCCTGCCCTCTTTGGTCTGGTTATAACAGATTTTAAGTATTTCCGTGCGTGAGTTCCTGTTAGTCTATCCAGTCACTCAGAGCAGGAATAGGCGGGGAGTCCATGTCAGAGAGATGGCTTGATAGGGGATCCCCAAAACGCTGAAGAGAGCCACGCTCGGCGCTGCGAACGGCATTGCTGATACCTTTCCCGACTTGATTCAGGCCTAGTTTTGACAACTTGAGGAATTCTGGCATTACTGTCCCCTCCCCACCCAAAGAGAGAGAACCAGCGTGTATGATGAGGGGGACATCGAGCTACGGGCGTGAGCAGGGCGCCGACATTCGGGTATCTAGTTTCTGCAGGGAGCTGATAAGTGATCTTAGTTCATGTTTGACTGACGTGGGGAAGGGGAGGGACTGACTTTCCCTGTTTGTGTTATCTAGTATGTTTTTATGTCTTAGAAATTTGGAGACCTAGAAGTCACCCCAAGGTGGCGCAAGGGGGATCTTTGTGGTAGCGGAACGGTTCTGTACCCCGACTGTGGTGGTGGCTGCTCGAGTCCACACGTGGTAAAACCGCATAGAACTAACTGCACACGAGTTGTACCAGTGGCAGGCTTTGGGTTTTGGTAGTTGTGTAGCACGTAGCCTTTTGGGGGAAACTGAGGGAAGAGTATACAGAACGACTCTATACTACCATTGCAGCTTCCTCTGGATCTGTAATTATTCCAAAATAAAAAGTTAAAAATTGAAAATCAACCTAAGATGATATAATTGTTTTTGAGTAGGAGTCTGCAAGACATCATTTCTTCCAAAAGCAAAATTGTTTCGTGGAATCCCACATTTTCTGATTTAATCTAGCCATATCTGGTCTACCACCATTATTAGCTTATTGTAGATCGATCACCACCCAGGTTTGCAGGCTCTCCCAAGTTCCTGAGGCGCAGGGCTTTCAAGGGGAAAACTGTGGAAGCCTCAGGCAGTGTGGGATAGTGGTTACTGGCTTATGGAAGACGTTAACTGGAGAGAGGCAGCCTGTGGGCTGTTACTGGTAAAGAGGCGGCTTGAACGTTTGTGGTTCCATGAGGCTCCCTCCTGAATTTGACTTAAAATCGGTGTTTGCTAGTGCTCCTAGGAATATCTCTCGAATCTGCCTTTTCACACATAAACGTTTCTCAGCCTAAGAAAGGTCATGTAATCTCTTAGGTATTTTCATTGCCATGATTTTTGGCTGCCATTTTCCTTAGTTGTATTGAATTTTAAGATATTCTTATGGCACTAGACATACTTGATTGACATTAAGGAAGACCACGAACAACTTTATGAAACATGTAACCCTTTGATTTAGAAACCAAGCTGTTATTATTTATGCATTGATTTGTCTTACTGATGGGAGGAATGCAATTTTCAAATATAACATCATTAAAGCATGATTCTTGAAAGAGTAAATATAAACTAACATTCATTTTTTTCTATTTCTTTCCCTCCATACTGTGTACTTTCATTCTTCTTAGAGCTCTTCACTTAAAGTCTCAGGTATTAAATATAATTCTGTGTATAGTGTGTTTCTAATTACCAAGGCATTGAATTATAAGATGACGTGGACACGTACTGGGGTGTCCTCTGCATAGTGAGTCACTAGGCCGTGGGACAGGGAAGATGAAGCAGTAGAAGAGCTAGGTCTGAACTGGTGTATTGGTTCATTCATTTTTCTGTATGTGTTTGGAGAAGCTAAAGTAGGAGAAAAGAAAGGACAGGTAAAGATGCATGCAGCGAAGAAAATAAAAGTATAAATTGTTTGGTAGAGGGTTAATCTTCTAGGTGAGGAATTAGTTCTAAACTTTTGGAGAGTCATGGACCCTTTGAGACTTGGATGAAAGCCTGGAGCTCTCTCTTAGGAAAATGTTACGCTTGTTTATACATAGACTTCAGACTAAGAACCTTTGCTAAAATGGAAGGTAGGTAGGTTAATGGTAGCTTGTCGGGTAAGAGAAAGTCATAGTGCTCTGTGTCTCTATAGCAGTTTACAGTTTGGAATGAACTTCAAAATATTTTCTCATTTGATCTTTAACAACCTTATGGAATTGGCTGTATAGATTTCTTTATTCCTAACTTAAATAATCGAGGCTCTGGATAATTAAGAGGTCACGTGCCTGATGAGCAGCTGGTCTCTTGAGTTGGCAGATGCTGCACTTCCTGAATGTCTGCTGTGCTGGGCCCTGCGCCAGGCATTGGGCGGGTGACGTGACACGGTTGTTGCCCTTGAAGAGCTCATGGTTGAGCAGAGCAGTCTAATTGTAAATATTTTGTATCATCATAGAGTAAAAATTCAGGCTTTATTCAGAGCTCTGTTTAACTCTGCCGTACTCATTTTGGGAGAATATTGAGAAATATTTCATTAAAGGCAAAATATCAACATGTACCAATTTCCAGGCTTTTGAAAATAATCCAGTCATCTGGATTATTATTACTACAGTCATCTGGATTATTATTACTACACAGAAATTGAGTATCATCACAAAACAGGATTTCTAGGGAATGAATCATAGGAAGAAAATCTTAAGTTATATGCAGAGAAGAACTTGGTGCCCTTCATGGTATTAAACACTGCAGAGGGCAACCAAGTGAAATCGTGACTATTAAAATGGTTTCTGGGGGCTTTTTATGATTTTCTTTTCAAAAGTAGATGCTATTGAAAAAATGTAAGAGATAATTTGTGGTTTTGTTTTTAAGCACTTTTTTGAGATAACAGATGATCAGTTTGACTTCCATACATACTGCATGAGAAAGATGACCCTGCGTGCCTATGTCGACCTTCTGAGATTAGAAGATGCACTCAGGAGACATGCCTTCTATTTCAAGGCTGCTAGATCTGCGATTGAAATGTACTTGAAATTGTATGATAATCCCTTAACCAGTGAAAACAAGCAGCGAGAAATCAATCCAGGTAACTGACAAGGAACTGTTTTAAAAGATTTGAAAAGAACATGAAATTTCAGAATGTCATTAACATAAACAATACATAGAAAAGTCAAATGTAAGTGAAGATAGCACTAGAGAACTGAAATGGGAAAAGAAAAACCAGTCGGGAGACTTTGACAAAGTCGGCAGGTGATGTTCTGTAGCTGATGCTTCCGAATCACCCTAAGGGAATGACTCGCAGGCTTTTATTTTTATCTTCAGCAAGGCTAACTCAGGAAAAATGAAAATGTCTATGAGCTAGGTTCTTTTTTTTTTTTTTCCTATTGTAACTAAAAATAGCTTTGAGCCCCTCAGGGAAAAATATTTATTCTTACAACTTCTAGTACCTATTATTGAAATAATAATAATGCTAATGAGACTATCTATACAGCTCTTATTCACTAAAATGTTAATATCTGGGAATATTTGAGAAATAGTATGGAGGCAGATTTCTACTCTTTCATTCCTAATATTTGTGTAGTGGTTAGAGATCGTGTTTTTCTGTGCATCGCCTTATCCTGGAAACACTCCCAGGGGATATTTGGTATCGTGAGCCTCACTTCCCACAATTTGAAACTTGGTGCTGGGAGAGATGATTTGCCTAAAGTCACGTATCATCCAGGAGGCAGAGCTGGGCTGGAATTGGTTAATTTTAGTCAAGCAGCATCTGCTGGTTGCCTTTTGTGTGCAAGGTTCTGTGCCAGTCATTAGGAGTACACTTTCTAAAAACTTTTATAGTTGCCTTTTCCCCTTGAATTCCCCAAAGAGCTATACTAATAGTATGTATTGCAGACGAATATAAGGAAAAATAACATTTACTTATAATTTTTATGCATTTGGATATTTGTAGAAAACCTGTCAGCCAAAGAATTGAAGAAAATGCTTAGCAAGCAGAGAAGAGCTCAGAAAAAGGCTAAATTAGAAGAAGAGAGAAAGCATGCGGAAAGGGAACGTCAACAAAAAAATCAAAAGAAAAAACGAGATGAGGAAGAGGAAGAAGCCAGTGGTCTCAAAGAAGAACTTATACCTGAAAAATTAGAAAGGGTGAGATGAATTTTACCATCTTTATTCAGTAAACTCTATATTTTTCAGTTTTGTTTTGGCCATAAACACGATTTATATAGATCTATAAATCAGAAGCCATTTGTCATATTTTCAGGGTCATTATGATGGTCATCAGTTTTTGAGTGATAATATGCATATTTGAGGAATGCACGTTACACTTAGAATTGTAGTTGGGACAGGACTGTGGCCCTCCAAAGGTGCCCACACTCTAAACCCTGGGCCTGTAAGTTACATTACGTGGCACAGATGGGTGGAGGTGACGGAGGGAATTTAAGGGTGTAAATAGCTGGCCTTAAAATAGGGAGATGAGCCCGGATTATCCAGGTGGGCCTAATGTCAACACAAGGGGGCTTAAAAGTGGGTGAGGAAAGGAGGTGGGAGTGGTATGGGAAGGACTCCACCCCCTGTGCCTGGTCTTAAAGATGGAAGGAGAGGAGGGAAGGAGGCAGCTACAAGCCAAAGGATGTGGGCAGCCTTGAGACGCCAGGAGCGACATTGAACCATGTTCTCCCTTAGCGCTCCGGAAGGGAGTGCAGTCTGCCTGACACCTTGGTTTTCAGCCCAGTGAGACTAGTGTTGGATTTTTAAC
>CM053508.1:3166308-3194959 GCA_028627145.1 Eidolon dupreanum | reverse complement strand
AGAAGCCGCATTCGGAGCTCCGCGGAGACAGGCTCGGAGCTTCGCGTCTGTTCCTCTCTCTTACCTAGCCTGCTACTGTTTGAAATATAAATGACCTTTGCTAATGATTCTTTTTCACGTCTAATTTTCTACTGGTCTTCAGAGTTGCGATTATCACTGCCCAAAACCCTCAAGACTAGCTTGGGAGCATCCCAGTTCATCACCGAGCACGTTACAAGTGCTGCTCTGCAGATTGCGTGCTGCCCGAGGGCAGGCTGCTTTTCTCCTGCGAACCCCGTGTGTGTGTGTGTGTGTGCGTGTGCTTGTGCGCGTGTGTGTGTGTGACACAGTTGTCAGGGTGTGTTTCTGGATTGCCATCTCCAAGGTGGACGGAACTTGGTTTGCTCTTTTTCGGCAGCGGGGTGCCCAATGCCAGCTATTTTACTCCTGTGTTCACAATTCTAAAATGATCCTGGGGCATAAAGACGTGTGAACCCTACCTCTGGGAATTTGTCATGTCAATAATCAGAAGCAAAGAGAGTTGTGTAAGTTTGAAAATTGAGAAAAATAGAAAGTCTAAATATCTATCAATAAGGAATTGGTAGGGTACTTGTGGTGTGTGCAACGGATCATTACGAATTCATTAAAAATGATGATGCAAAATTATATACTGATGAGAAAAGAGTTTCACGGCATATTTTGAAACGAGATAAGCCAGTTACATAATAGCATATACAACATCCCATGTCTGTTATATTGCAAGTATTTATACATCTCTAAAGTAGGTACATATACATATGTATATGTGTGTTAGCATTGATAATGTTTCTTTTTTTTGTATTTTTCTGTATTGTTTGGTTTATAGTGAACATGGATCATTATTATGAAATAAAATTGTTTTATAAAAAACTACTTTCATGAAGATATTTACTATGATATTTTCTATAATAGAAAATATTTACAGAGCACTGTATTAGGATTCTCCAGAGAAACAGAACCAATAGGAGATTATATATATATATATATATATATTTTTTTTTTTTTTTCAATAAGATATATATATATATTTTCATAGGAACCGGCTCACATGATTATGGACCTGAGAAAACCTACATTCTGCCATTTGCAAGCCGGCGAACCAGGAAAGCTGGTGGTGTAATTCAGTCTGGTGCTGAAGGCCTACAAATTGGGAGGCTGCTGGTTAAGTCCTGAGTCCGAACACCTGAGATCCAGGAGCTCTGACATCCAAAGACAGAGAAAGATGGACGTCCCAGCTCAAGGAAAGAGAGTGGGGATTCCCCCTTCCTTTGCCTGTTTGTCTATTCAGCGCTCAGTGGGTGGGATGATGCCCACCCTCTTTGCTCAGTCTGCCAATTCAAGCGCTAAACTCTTCCAGAAACACCTGCAGAGACACACCCGGAAATCATGTTTTACCAGCCCTCTGGGCATCCCTTAGCCCAGTCAAGCTGACACATAAAATTAACCATCACATGCACTGTATGCCGGATTCTGTGCGAAGCATTCTTTATACATCGTATAGTAGCCAAAATAACAACAGGAACAAAACCATACCTGAAGACAACCTAAAATATTTCACTGTAGAAAAATTATTTAAAAACTAATGGTACTTTCACATGATGGAATTTTGTCCCCCATCAGAATTCCAGTTCTGGAGGCCGCGTAGAACCACCGAGGACATATCATGGTGAGAAGGCAAGGATGCTGAGAACACTTTCACAGGTGACTTCTGCACGCGGACGAGGTGTGGAGGATGTCAGCAGGGAGTGGGGGTAGATCACAGCTAACTTTCTTTCCTTCTAGAAACCGTTCATGTTGTTACACCCTCTTTCAATTCAAAATATCAGACTTATAAAACGCAAACAAGTTAGCCCGACTTCCACATTCCGCCCCAGACCTTCCTAGCCTACCTCACCCTTCCTCACTCCCCTCTGCTTCTCTGCTCCAAGATGAAATCATCTCTCCACTCATTGCTTTGAACGGAGAATTTGCCAGGCTCATCAATCTATTCATTTTCCTTTGGCTGAGAGGAGCCGACGAAGATAAAGTTTTAAGGGTCTTCTGTCAAACAAAAGAATTCAGAATCCAAAAACTTCAGGAGTAGCAAGTTCTCTCGCATACATTTTAAATACAATTTGGTACATCTGGCTACATGATAATTAGGCACTTAAAACATTTTATTATGGAAAATAAACCTCCACGTACCTATCAATCACCCAGCTTCAACTGAGTGAGATGAACTGGGGAGGGGTGAGGATTGGCGGCCCCATCCATCCGACCCTGCCCCATCCATCCGACCCTGCCCCATCCATCCGACCCTGCCCCATCCATCCGACCCTGCCCCAGTGGCCGCCAACCTGATTTCATCTGTTTCCTTATCTCTCCACTGCCGCTTTTCTGTGGAATACTATAAAGGAAATTGCAGGAAATCCTGTCATTTCGCCTGGGCTTTCTCTCCTCTGTAACTACCATATCATTGCCACCTCGCATGTAAGGTTTTGAGAGTGAAGTTTCTACAATGCCGGAGAGAACAGTAAACTTTAAAAGGCCACATGCTCCCAAGGGGATTTGTCGCAGGCAATCTGGTAAAGATTCTTTCATGGTGCAAACTTCGCAAAACTTTTGTGCTACGAATGATATCATCAAGAAGATGAAAAGACAACCCACAGAGTGGGAGAAAACATTTGCAAACTATATATTAGATATGGGGCCCGTATTTCTAATCTTATATAAAGAACTCTTACACTTAATAATAAAAAGAGAAATAACCCAATTAACAAATAGGCAGAGGCTCTGAATACATATTTCTCCGAAAAAGGTACACAAAAGACCAATCAATAAGCATATGAAAAGAGCCTTGATGTCATCTGTCGTCAGGGAGATAGAAATGAGACACCACACCTACTAGGATGGCTATAATTAAAAAGACATAATAACCAGTTATAAAGAAATTGGAACCTTCATACATGGCTAGTGGGACTTTAAATGGTGCAGTTGCTTTGCAAAACAGTTTGGAAGTTCCTTCAAATGTTAAACACAGAGTTACCATTGAACCCAGTAATTTCACACCTAGATAAATGAAAACACATGTCCACACAAAAATTTGTACATGAACGTTAAGAGCAGCTTCATAATAACCAAAAAGTGGAAACGAAACCAATTTCCATCACCTGATACATGGATAAATAAAATGTGTCAACACGGCTGGGCTATGGTGCCCAGATATTTGGTCAAACACTATTCTGGATGTTTCTGTACAGGTATTTTTTGCATAAGAGTAACATTGAAATTGGTGGACTTTGAGTAAAGCAGATTAGCCTCCAAAATGTGGGTGGGTCTCATCCAATCAGTCCAAGGCCTGAATAGGACAAAAAACTGACTTTCCCTGAGCAAGAAGGAATTCTGTCAGCCTTGGACTTGAACTGCAGCTCTTCTCTGGGCCTCTCACCTGCCAGTCTGTTCCATCAGATTTTAGACCTGTCAAGCCTCCACAATCACATGCGCCAATTCTTTAAAAATCTCTCTTTTTCAGACGTTCCTCAGAGAATCTCGCGAGCCTCTCTGGAGCTACACTGTCTGCACATTTCCTTTTCCTACCTCTGTGTCATTCGTAGTCACAAGGAAATCAATCCGATTTTGGCCTGGATTGGTGGCTACGTTACTCAACCTGATTAAAAGAATAAGAGCGAAATATAGGTTGGCTTATGGAATAAGAGGCAAAGCCGCTGATGGATGCTAAAGGAATCTGACATACACGTTGGACCACTGCCTGGAAGGAGGAAGGAAATGTATGTCACGAGGGAGGTTTACGTGATGCTTTGTGCTCTGAGTGTTCCCATCCGTGAACAAAGAGGCTCGTCTGCTTCTCATCCCACGTGGAGACCGACAGAGGTGGTGGGGGCGGGCCACACGCCCAGAACCCTCAATTGTCTTTGAAAGTCAGTGTGCCTCAGAGATTTTGGGGAGAGCGCGTGCCAATATATTTCTGAGTGGTCATAGTCCATTCCTTAAAAAAAAAAAGTTTTTAAAAAGAATGGATTAAGCATAAAAATCAGTCTACTGGGGTTCTATGTATAATAAACACTTGCAAATGAAATAAAAACCTTTATTAAGTCGTCAAGCTTTCTTGGGTGCTACCCCCTTGTCTGAGAACTGTTGACCAAAATGCTGTAGCCTCCGTTGAGTGGACAGCAAGCCTGTGACCCCATGTCGCTGGGCGCAGTGGATTCTGCTTGGGGTAGATAGTTGATGCACACTTGGCCAATGAGACTCTCTTTCCTGGAAATCTGGGATTTGAGTTTAGAGGTTAGTTAATATGCTTCCTAAAAGAATTTTAGAGTGACTTCTAAAATTTTTCATTGTAAGTATATGGAATTGCGAAGGATGTTATTTCCAGGGTTCCATAAATTCTTACATGTCAAAGTAAAATAGTCATATCACTCTTTACCCTTATCCAGTGGAATCTAAATTCATCTATCCATCATCCATCACTTAATAAGTATTTTATTAATAGGACATTTTTCATAAACGGTATCGTGCCTAATGCCACTTTTAGAATTAAAATAGAATTACACTTATGTTCTTAAGCCCTGTTTATCAACAATTCCTAAGCTATCATCTTTTCTTGTTCATTGTTTCAGTCCCAGATCTAAGCACAGTGCCTGCATATTTTAGAAACTCGACAAATATTTGTTGAGTTGAAGTTGTATAAAACAGTAGGATAACCTCATATTTAAACTAAGATTTAAAGAAGGTGAAGCACACAAAGATCATGCTGATAAATTTCTGTCCCATTTTTGGGTATGCCTTTAGTTAACTCTTATCTACAGAGACTCAGCTTTGAAATAACTCCAGGACTCAGTTTCATCTGTATTGTTATTTATTTCTTTTTTTTGTCACAAACGTCTGACAGCTTTGATTTTGCAAGTTCTCAAGCTCTTTGTCTCATTATCAAATGAAGCATGTATATGAAAACACTAGGCAAACTATAAAATCCTAGAAAAATGTAAGCTGCTTTTATTATGAAAAGCTTGGAACAGTCACAGTCTTTAACTTACTCTTGTGATATCCTGGAAGTTCTTAAAGGAATCTAGGGTTTTCTTTGCTTGCTTCTTTTTCTATCTAACCCCTCCCTAGAGAATTTATTTACTTATTTTTCACCATGGTCCAAACAGACCTGAAAGATCATGGAATTTTGGCAGGCTGCGTACTTATAAACTCATACCTCGTTAGGATCCAGTGGAAAAGTTAGTAAAGTGAAGAGTTTTGATATATTAATGCCTAACTGTTACTTATACCAAATAGCTCTTCGATCTTTGTTTTCAAGCATTGTCACTTCATACCTTAGTTAGGCCAGCTCACTTCTCTAAGGGTCTGTGCTGACTTTCTTCCCCAACTTTATTTTCAGTGGCCCTCAGGTGAATAAAGCTGAGCTCATCATCCTTGGTTTGCCTCCCACCCTCATCATTGGTCCATGCCTGAACCTCTTTTACTGTATCTACTTGTGTGCTTATTCGTTAATAAAGTGATGAACACCCATAAACTCACTATCCAGTTAGAGAATAAACACACTGACAATAGCTTTTGTCTTCTGTGTGTTCCTATCCTAGCTCATCTCCTCCATTTCCTTCTACTTGTATAGCTATGATTCTAAATTTTGTGTTTTTACTCATTCTTGATTTCAACTATTTTTATCACGCATATATGCTTCCAAAACAATATAACGATTATTGTTTTTGACTTTAAAAAAGGTATCATGATGTATATAATCTTCTGGGACTTTTTTCTCATTTAGTTTTCTATTACTAAGAGTCATTCACATTGTTGTGGGCCGCAGGGATTCATTCATCTTCATTGCTGTATCGTATCTCATGGTGTGACTACACCAGCCTTTACTCATCTGGCTTCCTGGAAGCAAGAGTATAGGATTTCACATTTCTTGCTGTAATGGATATTCTTGTTATGTGGTTCTCCATCCCCATGCATGCCAGCTGGAGTCATCTCAGTTTATACCTTGGAATGGGATGTGGGTTGGTTGTGGGGTGCGTGGATGTTCAGCTTTGCAAGATAATGCCAGACTGTTTTTGAAAATGGTTGTTACAGTTTTTACTCTCACCATCCTGTTGATCTACCCTCTTCAGCACCTGTTAGCGCCAGACTTCTCAATGTTTGCTGATTGAATGGGTGTAAAGTGGTAACCTTTTATGGTCTCGATTTGCGTTTCCTGGATTGTTTACAGGGAATGCAATAAATGGAACAGGAAAAAAAACGATCATGCACATGAAAAGTAAATCAGATTCCTATCTCACATTAGTCATGCAAATCAACTCCAGATGAATTAAGGATGTAAATGTTAAAAGGAAAACTTTAAAACTTTTAGAAGAAAATATGGATGAATATCTTTAGATCTTGGGGGTTAAGGAAGGAATTCTTAAACACTAGACACAAAAAAACCCACTATAAAATAAATGTGTGATAAATTCGACTATATTAAAACTTCAAAAATTGTATTCATTAAAAGACGTGTTAAAAAAAGGTGAAAAGATAAGCTATAAACTGAGAAAAGATGTACCATATTCGACAAAGAATCTGTATCGAGAATAGTTTAAGAACTTCTACAAATCAATAAGGAAAGGACAATAATCCAATAGAAAAATAGACGAAAGACATAAATGGACATTTCATAGAAGAGTAAACACATAAAGCCAATGCTTATGTGGCAAGACACTTAATGTTCTCAGTTTAAAAAAGCATCTATTGAAGAAAAACAGGATACTTTAAAAACATAGCTGCCAAGGTCTTCTTCTAGGCTAAGAAAAAATAAACAACTAGAACCACAAAATGCAAACTTAAACATTCATCCAATACTCCAAGAAAATCAACTAAAACTAAAGGCAAGTAGAATATTTACCAAAGTATTTTTAAGTTTACTCTCTGATTTTGGTTACTCCTGTTACCCTATGCATTGTTGGCACTCAGCAATGGTTAATAAATTGATTGATTCACTGTGCCTGATTTTCTGTAAGTCTAACTTTGATTTCTTTCAGACTCAGAACAGATGGGTACATAGTTTTAAGACATTAATAAACATTATAAAACATGATCTTCTTTCTCTGAGCTCTGTGCCCTGTTGGCTATAAGAATAAAGCATTGACTTGGAGGAAGAAATCAGATTTAATCTAAAATGCATGTTGTAGGTATGCAGAGCCCAGACCCTGTGGTCAAACACATAGTACTTAGTTGGCATTGCAAGGAGGATGGGGATGCACAAAGGGACCTCAAAATCAGACAGATGTGCTCTCACAAAACAGGCATGACATTATAAGGTGGCTTTGGACAGCACTGGTTTAATAAAGGTGACATTTCAAAGAGCAGTTACTTCTTTTGTATCAGCTTGTTAAAATGTGAGCTCAAAGTATTTTGGTTATAATTTTTTTCAGGAAAACAGCTCAAAATATTACTATTTCTGAAGAGTGGTCAGTAGGAGAGTATCTAAAGGCAGTTAACTGGTGTGATAATATTGCCTCGTGTTTTCTGCAGAAAGCTACACCCTCGTTGGTATAATCTTTGTGTTGTACTGTGAAAATACATACTATAAAACTTAGAATTTCTATTTATTTATTTGTTTATTTGTTTATTTATTTATTTTTAATGCTTCCAGCACCTGGTATTCCAAGGTGGTCTCCTATCCAAGTACTAACCAGGCCCGACCCTGCTTAGCTTCAGAGAGCCGATGAGATCGGGCACGTTCTGGGTGGCATGGCTGTAGACTGAATTTATATTTTTTTGACTCAGCAATTTATGAATTTGTTCTAGTAATAAATCTATGAATTTATTCTAAATAAATAATTGCAGATGAGCCTGAAGATGTAGCTGCTAGACTATTCATCAAAATATTGTCTATCAAAACAAAAAGGTGAAAACAATCCAAATGTTAAAAAAAAAGGAGGGGCAATTGATTAAATTACAGTTTACCCACATACCCATTAAAATGACAAGAAACAACATTTGAAGACATGTAAACTAATCATATGGTTATAAACAGTAGATAATATTTAAAATATATACACCAGTGTATAAAATAAAATCCCAGTGTATAAAAATATATATGCACCAGAAAATGTATACACTATTTAAAACATATACACGAATGAATGCCTGAAGAAAACAGACTGAAAAGATGTGATTGAAAACAGAACAAACACGGAAAGACAAAAGTCAGCACAGGTGGTTACAGGAGGGCTATGGATTACAGATGGAGAGGAGCAGAAAGAAAAAACTTAGGAGTAAAAACAAACACAAACAAACATAAGTTAGGAAAACATTAGTTTGAAGGAATGAAGGATTCTAAAGGTAAAAACAAAACCATACAAAATTAGACCTTCTGTAATATCAGCTGATGGGTTCTTGGTTGAGACCTCAATTTGCTCTCATAGTTCAGGATAATGCAAACCTGAGTCGTTAGTTATGCCTCGTATACTGAAGTTGCACCTTGTTTCATCGATGGGAGTTAAGTCTATTACGTTTTCATAGATTGAAGTTTGTTGAAACTTGATGTCTTCCTCAGAAGCGAACATCGGTTGAGGTTCTACCCGGCCGGCACTGCCAAACAAATTGTCCTGCCATTATGATGTATTAACCTCGTTTGATATTTTAATTGAAAACATGAGTATCTCATTGCAATGAAGCATTTAGAGGTTTTCTCTTCTAGGATACGAGGGCATGAGTTAATTCTCTTCTTTGGGCCATTTGGCCATTTCATTCTTGGGACAGAGGATTTTGACTGGTTACTGGTGCTGACTGAGGACTGGCCCCCTCTCTATGGTGCTATTAAATTTTTCTTGCTTTTGGTACAGTTCCTATTTTTTCTGGAGTTGTTTCATTAACTTGTGAATTTCCACTCTTGGCTTACACAGAGTTTAAAAGAACTATGCTTTATAACCCAACATGTACTTTAAAAGAGATAGAACATCCCTGCGTATTAATAAATATTTTTTTTACAACTGCTTTTCTGTACATTTTATATTGACTTTTTTTTCTTCTTTTGAGTATCATAATAAATTCACGGATGCTCGCAGAATCACCCAGCTCAATGAAGATAACTTGTATCAGTGGTTCTCAAAGTGTGGCCTCTGACCAGCAGCAGCAGCAGCAGCAGCGGCTTCACCTGGGAACCTGTTGGAAATGCAGATTCCTGTCCCCATCCCCCAGACCTACTGAATCAGCAACTCTGGGAGCCGGCTCAGCAGTGTGTTTTAACACCTCCAGGTGGTTCTGACGCCCTCTCAAGTATGAAGATGGCGATACTTAAAATTGTCACGACACGGCCCATGGAACCCACTCTGAGTTACGTCGCAGATATTTTTAAAAAGTATCTTTGCTTTCCGAGAACAACAAGATATTCCATATTCAAAGTGATATCTTCCCCCCTCCCTTCCCTAAGATGTTCAATCGGCTCCTCTCTAAGGAGTTCTGTTTCCATGTAGTGAAATGAGAGAACAAAATCCTAGTGTTAGCAATGTTCACATGCGTTGGGGGTGATCCAGAGACTAGCTGCTAGTGTTGGGCCATGTTTAACGAGAGAGCTGAAAGGCTCTGTACTCACACTGATCTTTTTTCCTCTCATTTAACGTGTTACTCTATTCCACTTTACTTATAGGATAAGGTTTCATTGAAAACTAAAATGTTTTACTATGTCGACGACATAGAGCTTACTTCCATGGTTCCTTTTTCATGCAGTTACCCAAACTCTTAATTTTACAAAAGTTAAGTTAAACTACATTACCTTCTCAAAAGGTGATCTTTTTGCAGATCCTGTTTCAAGAGGGTGAACGTACCACGTGGGAAGAGATGGTGGACACTTAGCTCCTCTCCCCGCTCCTGTGGATGGCAGGGAGGTGTCATGGGGAATGTGCTTCCTCAGCCCTGGAAACCCCTGTAGCTGGTCTGTTTTTCATTATCAAAACGTAGCATTGCCTTTTTTGTATTTCATTGCAATTACTACGGCCATCTCGACGTTTTCTCTACCAGGAGATTCTGGTAAAGGATGCTACTCAGGAGGGAATTTTGTGTTTTTCTCTCTCCTTCTCTCCACACAGCCTAGTGTGTGTGTTTGTTCATTTATTCATTCTTAATCGTGGAAGCCTCTGGGTTAGAATACAGGGGAGAGTAAAGTAATCTTGGAATGCAGTGAACTGTGTGATGGAATGCAGAAGGTGGGGAACCCACCGTCTAGTCCTCAGAAGGACATGACCGATCACTGCACATCTACGGTAATGTCCCTGGACCCCAACTCAAATCAGATGTTTGTCCAAAATAAGCTCCAGGTGGTGGGGACGAGCGATGTGAAGGTGGAGGCCATGGAGGACACATGAAGGTCGGATGAAGATCTGGCCCATTCTGAAGAACTTTAGATCTCCATGTGCTTGTCCCTGCTGCTAACAGCGGTAGAAATAATCCTCCGCATTGATAGACTATTAGTTTTATTGCATTCTAACAACATTGGACTATGTATTCGAACTAGGTAGCCTTTAACTAACACCACTTATAAAATAATCAAGCGCAGACAGGCGTCAATCATCCTCCATGGTGCAAGGGAGAAATGAGAATTTGCTTTCCAGGTAGACTTACGACGCCGATCCCCACACTTCAGAGTGTCAGAGATGCACAACGGTGCAGAGAGACACCACCGGAAACGCTCAAAGAGGAGAAGGACTCGTCCTTGGAAATGAGAGTAGATCCAAGTTTGCCTGAAAAACGACTTTGGAAACTCAGTGGACCTCTTTATGGCTCAGCTTGGTTTAGTCGGGTTGGCAAAAACTTCCTCTTCCAAAGTCACTAACGATGTAGGGCTAAAATGTACGAGGCAGATTTGAATTTTGGAAGACAATGTAAAAAAAAAAAAAGTCATAGTGTATAATTGTTTTTATTCGCTACTACATTTGGGAATAAATTTTTAAAGCAGACATCGTACATCTGTGGCATGCTGACAGTTTATAAAGGACTTTTGCAGGCGTCATCTTCTTTAATCATCTCAAAGCTAAAGAAGCCAGGTTGTTTATCTTCTGTTACATATAGAAAATTGAGGCTCAGAAAGATTCCACGTCTTGCTCATGGTACACAGCTGGTTTAACAGCAAGGCCGGTACCGGGGTCCAGGTCGTCTGACTGCTCGTCCGGGTCTCGCTACCAACCAAATGCATCTTTCCTGTTACTGTGACTAGGGGAATATACGTGATATTCATTCATTCAAATGCAAACTAAGTACATACAGTGGACCAGGCACTAGAGATAAAACACCTCTGACATATTTCACAACTTGCAAAGCTGGTTTGGTTGCAAAGACAGTGCCGGTTCGTGTCTAGCATTTGAAGTTCTTTTTATTCTGTGATATTAGGATGCTACGCATGATTCGAAGGTAAGTTTAAGTCCATGCTCCTCTTCTTCCCCGTTGCGTTATGTTTGTGGCTTGTTCCTCACCTGTAATCAGGTTAGTTAAACGGTCTGCGAATGGGCTGTAGGCTGCCGGTCTAATGGAGCCCGGAGCAATATTGCTGGAGAGGGCAGAGAAAGCAGGACAAGTCTTGCTCTTGGGAGTGGACTTCTGGGGACAGCTCTCTCCTCTTTGTGTCCCCAGATGGTGGCAGCAGAAAGTTGTAGAAGCCGGACGTAGGGAAACTCCCGTTCTGAGGCTGCTTGAGACTTGCTGTGGTTCGTTTCGGTTTGAGATCACAATGAAGTGCCGATTCCTTCTTTAGGAGTTGACAGTTAAACGCGTACTGAGCATACGATCAGGTCTTTCTCCTCTTAGGAGTTCACCCAGAGGAACCAAGGCATCTGCTCCTGGCTGTGTGCCAACCCAGGTGTCCATCAACAGGTGAACAGATCAACAAATAGATCAACAAACTATCCATACGATGGAATATTATTTAGCAAAAAGGGAGTGAGCTATTGATACACACAACATAGGTGAATATCAAAATAATTACAGAAGGAGATTATGTACTGTATAACTCCATTCATATAAAATTCTGAAGAATGCAAATAGATCTGTAGTGACAAAAAGCAGATCCACTGTTACCTGGGAATGGGGAGGTGACAGGATGGGACAGGAAGTAACCTTTCAGAGTGGTGGCTATGTTCAATATCTTGTAAACATACGTCAAAACTTATCAAATTGTACGCTTTACACTTGTGCAGTTTATTGAATGTCAATTACACTGAGATAAATCTGTAAAGAATCACATTGTGATATTTTCCTTTTTCTAAAAGTCCCTTGTTTTTATTTTTCTGACACGACTTCATTTACTGTCTTTTTTTAAATAGAGTTTATTTTTTCGAGCAGTGTTAGGTTCTCGGCAAAACTGAGTGGAAAGTACAGAGACTTTCCACATACCTCCCACCCCCACGCACGCACAGCCTACCCCGTTCTCAACATCCCTCACCAGATGATACCTGTGTCACAGTGACGGGCCTGCACCGACACATCAGACTCACTCAAAGTCCATAGTTTACTTTAGGGTTCATTCTTGCTGCTGTGCCTTCTATGGGCTTGGACAAATGTATAATGACATGTGTCCATCATTATAATACCACACAGAACAGTTTTAATGCCTGAAGAATTCCCCATGCTGCACTTATTCATCCTTCTCTCCCGAACCTCTGGCAATCACTGATCTTTCTATGTCATAGTTTCGCCTTTTCTGGAATGTCATACAGTACGTGACCTTCTCAGATTGGCTACTTTCGCTTCTTTATATGTATTTAAGTTTCCTGCATGTCTTATCATGACTTGATAGCTCATTTCTTTTTAGTGCTAAATAATATTTAATTGTCTGGATCTGCCACCGTTTATTTATTTGCTCACTACTGAAAGACGTCTTGTTGGTTCCAGATTTTGACAATTACAAAAAAAAAAATTTGCTTTTTTTCAGAGTCTCAGCTGGGCCTTCTTCAAGGAGGGCCCTTAACTCTGGAATATTCTGCTTACGTTCATTGCGTCTGTTCTCATAAACCGTTGCCAAGGATGCGGGCACAGTGCCATGAGCTAGAGAAGCAGTATGGGAGGGAGGCAACTTGGTGTCATGGAATGGGGGTCAACCAGGGGGTCAGACAGACATGGGGTGAAGCACCGTCTCCCGTCAGCTAAGTGGTATCAGAAAGAGTCCTAGCTTTCTAAACCTCTGTTTCCTCGTTCGTAAAATGGAGACCCTAAAACTGACTCTCAGGAGGACAGAATGAGAGGGACGTAAAGGGTCCCACACATGTCAAGATCTGCAGCTGCTTCTCTTTTCTCCCACAGATTGTGCCGGGGCATGTGTTTGCCAGAGAAATCCTAGGTTTTCTTGGGACATTTTAGGATGATTCAAGCAGTGGCATTTGGGATTCAAGATGGTGATTTTGTGGGTCAGCAAGTGACGAAGGGTGTGTGCTTGCTCTTGAAAAGAAGTAAAATGGAGCTTGTGAATAGGGGATCCCCAAAATTGAGGAAGGCAGACTGTATAGCTGCTCCTGCTTCAAAATTCTTTTTTATTGAGGTATGTTTTGCATTAAGGTAGTGGACAGTTCAATGTATACACCCATGTAACCATCATCCAGATAAAGACACAGGACATTTTCTGGAAGTTCCTCTGGGACCCATTTCACCGGGGTACCTCTCGCTAGAAACAGCCATCCACCTGACTGAGAGCTCCGTGGATTAGTTTTACCTGTTTTTAGACTTGGATTCATAAAACCGTATTGGTACATGCTATTAGTTTTCTAGTTGCTGCTGGAACAAATTACCACAGACCTAACTGAATAAAACAACAGAAATGTGTTATTTTATAGTTTTGTGTGTTAGAAGTTCCACAAGATGTTCTCAGTGGGTCAGGGTCAAGGTGTTGGGAGAGCTAGGTTCCTCTCTGAGTCTTTAGGGTGAAATCTCTTCCTTTGCCTTTTTCTAGAGACCACCGCACTCCTTGGCTTGTGGCGCCTTCTGCATCTGCAAAGCCAGCAATGGTGCGTCTCTGAGCATCCTCTGTGGTCACATATCCCACTGACCACGGCCAGGAAAGTTCCCTGCTTTTAAGGGCTTGTGTAACCAAGAATTATCTCCCCATCTCGAGGTCCGTAACCTTCAGGAGAGGAAGGCCTTTTTGCCATTTATTACAGAGATTTGAACCTGGACATCTTTGAGGGGCTGTTCTCTCTACCACAGCACTCTTGCAAGTGTAATATTTCTATGATTCATCCTCATTTTTGTGTGTGTCAGTAGTTTGTTTTTCTTATTGCTGAGTAGTATCCGAGGTATGAAGACATCACAGTTGCATGTCTATTCTTCTATTGATGGACACTTGGTTGTTACCAGTGTTTGACTATTATGAATAAAAGTTCATTCTTATACTTATGTTTTTTTTTTTTTATTTCTCTTGGGAAAATATGTAGAAGAATTGCTAGATCATAGGGTAATTGCATGTTTGGTTTTCATGTGTTTTTTGATCATTCACATTTCTTCTCTTGTGAGGTGTGCATTCAGTGTTTTGCCCATGTTTTGTTTTTGCTAGGTTGGCCGTCTTTTCAGTATTAGTTTGTAGATGGTCTTTCGATGTTCTAAAAAGAAGTCTTTCATCAGATGTATATATTGCAATGTTTTCTTTCAGTCTGTGGCTTGCCTTTTTATTTTTGTAATGGTTTCTTTAATGAACAAAAGTTTAAAATTTTGATGAAGTCTTTTAAAAAGTGACTAGCGAGTGTTGTTGCTGTTGCTGTTTTTTTTTTTTTGTTTTTTGTTTTTTTTGTATCTAAAAGCTCATTCCTTACATCTAAGTCATGAGGATATTCTCCCATATTTTTTTTTCTTTCTGGAAACTTTGTAGTTTTAGCTTTATGTTTAGAAATTCATTTTTGTGTAGAGTGCACAGAAGATGTTATAGTAAGCTTTTTTTTTTTGTCTGTACAGATAGTTATTCCAGCACCACTTGTCAAAAGACTTTTATTTCCTCATTGAATTCCATTGACACCTTTTTCATAAGTCATTTAAGCAAATATGTGTATATCTATTTCTGGAGTCTATTCCATTGGTCTACTTGCCAATCCTTGGCCAATACCACACAGTTTTAAAAATTGTACTTTTACAGGAAGTCTTGAAATCGGGTATTGTAACTTTATTCTCCTTTAAGATGATTTTGCCTACTGTAGGTCAATTTTGGGTTTAAGTCACTATTGTAGATTGAATTACGATCTCCCCAAATTATGTAGAAGTCCTAATCCCTCATACCTGTGAACGTGACCTTATTGGCAAATAGTGTCATTGTAGATGTAATCGAATTAAGACGAGGTCATACTGTGTTAGGGTGGATCCTAATCTCATATGACTGATGTACTTAAGAGAGGATGAGAAGAGATACAGACAAAGACACAGAGAAAAAGGCCATGCAAAGCCGAAGGCAGAGATCACCGAGATAACCAATTATTTCCCCATCTCAAGGTCAGTTAACCTTCAGTTAACCACATGAAGGCCCTTTCACCTTATTATTACAGAGATCTGAATGCCAGATATTGTCAGGAAATCGTCAGAAGCAAGGGGGGAGGCATAGAACAGATTCTCCCTCACAGCCTTCAGAAAGAACCAACCCTGGGGACACTTTCATTTTGGACTTCTAGCCTCCAGAACTGTGAGGGGACACGTGTTCTGTTGTTTTAACTCCCTAGTTTGTGGTACCTTGCCAAGGCAGCTCTAGAAAGCTAATTCCGTCTCTGAAACATAACTGAAACTTGCATAAGCAGTAAGGAAATGACTTTCAGACTGAAGGGTTTCTGGTGAGATCCATGTGAGGTTTGAGGTATTAGGATTAGGCTCGATTGTAAAGGTCAGAACCCGCCCCCCCCCAACAGAGGTTATACAGGATGGACATTTTATTTTATTTTTCTCTCATGTTGGTATTATGCCAGGCTTGGTTGACCTGATGGCTCTGTGTCACAGGGATCCAGGATCCACCCATTTTTGCTGCCATCCTCAGTATGCAGCTTCCACCTCATGGTGTGGAATCTAGCTTCATGTCTGCCTTCCATCTGTCAGAAAGAAACAAGGGTGAAGGTGCCTGCCCCCTTCCTTTAACGATACCTTCCAGAAGTTTGTAGAGACTTCCTTTGATGGAAACCTACTGTCACATGACCACTCCAACTGCAAGGGAGGCTGGGAAATATAATCTTTATTCCAGGAATCCATGCACCTGCGTATTTATTACTAACTAGAAAGGGGAGATCTAATATTAGGAAACAGCTAGAAATTTCTTCCACAGGGTGTCTTTAGAGGAAGGCTAGGGGTTTTACAGGTGATTGGCTAAAAGACTTGAGGGGGTGGGGGAAAAGGTCTGGAAATAAATATTTGAAAGTTTAGAAATGTTAGTTAGAATCCTGAGAGGGGATGAGATGGTACAGCAAGAGTGTAGAGAAGAAAAGTCAAGGCAAGAGCTGTAGGGGACCCTCTGAGTTTAATTATACAGGCGAAGATTCCATGGGGTCCTGAGAAGTGGGGGGTGGTTAGATAGACATTCGAGAAGGTTTTAAGGACAAACTGTACACTCAACAGTGTACAAGGGAAAGAGATGCCAATTAAGGTAAAGAACCAGTCTTTTAAAATGTAATTGTCCTGTGATTGTCCTGTTTCAAAATAATAAGCTACCTCAAGACTTTTTCTGGAGGGAGACCATGTAACCGAATGACCTTCTGGAAACCAAAATGTACATAAATCCCAGTGTAAGGATGTTATAGTTAATTTCGGTTCAGGGCTGGAGAAAGACACAGCTCCCCACCTCTCCTTAGGAGGGACAAAGCTACACCTGAATGCTGAGGTCACTTCTCTTTGTTGCAATGGTCAGGTGGCCAGGGACCATAGGAGGCTCTTGAATAGGAAATGGAAGCCAGCCAGAAGGCTCCAGGGACTAAGGGTTTAACCTTTGCCTTTTGTCTGGTCCTAGTGAAGGAATCAAGATGAACGCAGAAGTGGAACCATGTGTGAGTGCGAAGAGCTAGGTAAGAGAGTGTTAACTGTAGCATTGCTTGCGACAGAGAAATGTCACAACTGTCCATCATCTGAAGAGTGGGCAAAGAAATTGTACTGTTGTCCTTCAATGGAATGCTATTTGGCACATAAAATGGATAAACTAGATCTGTGTGTATCAACAAATGTGAAAACAAAGCACGTTGCAGCATGAAAATAATTGTGTGAATTAAAAACACATAAAGCAATACTATACATTTTTATGTAAACATATAAATATTATTTAGATAACAAACGACATGGACTAGGAGGATACTTACCAAATTTATGATAATGTTTGTCTCTGAGGAGGGAGGGAGATAGGACTGGGAAGGATGGAAAAGGGGATTTCAACTTTGTATTGTTCTATTTCTCTTATTAAGAAATATTTGAAGCATAAGAAAAGGTGGTCAATTTAATGACTTATTAGGGAAATGTACGTGAAAGCCATAAGAAGAAAGAGAAGAAAAAAAAAAGCCTGTAGTCAGATACCAGTATATACTCATCAGAATGGCTAAATTTAACAAGTCTAATGATATCATATGTTGACACAGATATGGAGCACCTGGAATTCTTAGACATTGTGGGGAGTGTGGATTCATTCAGGCACTTTGGAAACTCGTATCTTCGAAAGCTCAGCACTGGCCTAGCCTTTTGATCCGAAATTCTCTCCCAGGTATAAACCCAAGAGAAGTGAGTATTTATGTGTATCAGAAGAAATGCACAGGGATGTTCGCAGCAACTTTATTTACCTTTGCCAATGACTAGAGATAATCAAATCAATTTGGTTATTCCACTTCTAGATATATATCTTAGAGACTCTTCATCATGCACACAAGGATGCAGGTGCAAGAATACTCATTGCCTCACTATTTACAGGAACAACAAAAAAATAACAACTTAAATGTCCACTGGCAGGGAGATGGATTAACACTGCAACGACATGGATGACTCTCATGGACATTACACTAAGCAAAAGAAACCAGATATAATAGAATACATACAGTATGATTTTGTTTAAAGAGGTTTAGAAATGGCAAAACTAATTCTTGGCGATAAAATTCCGAATAGACGTTACCATAGGTGTTACTTATGGGGCGCTAGCGACTGGAAAAAGGCATAGAGACCAGACCCTTCTGGGGTGATGCTAAAATAGCCACCTGTAGCGAGCGGCTGCAGCTTTGGGCAGCACAAGGGGAGCCACGACTGGTGTCCTGCCAGGCGGCTGGGCGGGGTGGTTCGTTAGTGTGGACACGAAAGGCATCAGGTAGGTTCTGCACCTGCGCGGTCGTTTCTTCCCCTAACAAGCTGCCCGGGACTCAAGCTGGGAGTGGAGGGACCGCCCAGGACCGTCGTCAGGCCCAGGCTCCGGGCCCCCCGACTCGGGCCCCTCTCGCCCTCCACCCGCCCACAACCCTTAAGTCCGTGGGGCAAGTGGGGTGGGGACGCGCAGGAGCCTGGGGCTCCCACGGCTTCTGGCCGCTTTATTCTTCGCAGCAAACCCGGGCTGCTCAGCTTTTCCGTTTCGCAGATGAGGAAACTGGGGTTGGAGTGGGTTAGGGGCCCACGCGGGCAGCAGCGGAGCTCGGGCCGACCTTAAACTCCTCTGGGCTCCGGCGACGCCCAAGACGCTGTCGCGCGGGTCGCGTAAGCGGCGGGTAAATATTTGGGGCTGTAGCCTGGGCTCCCGCCACTTCTCGTCACTGCGGTTCGGCGCGTGGCGAGGGCGGTGCCTGGGGGGACAGGGGCGTCCCCTGCACCGCTGCTGGGACCCACCCGCCGCGGCCCCGCCCCGCCCCGCCTCCGCCCGCCGCTATAAGGCCGTGGGGCCGCGGTGGCGACAGCCGGGGAAGAGCGGGCGTGCGGACCGTGCTGGAAGCCGCGCGGCCCGAGCGCCACCGAGAGACGGCGACAGGCGGAGCCGGAGCACCCCGGCCTCGGCGCGGTCACCCCGGGCCAGCGCGGTCACCCCGGGCCAGCACCTCGCAGCACCCCCCGCCACGCGCGCGGCGCCGAGCCCGCCCATGAAGCCGCCCGCCGCGCAGGGGGGCCCCGCGGCCGCCGCGGCCGCCGGTGAGTGGGGGTCCCCGTGAAGCTCTGGCCCTAGAGGCTGGGGGCGCGAAAGAAGGGCGAGGCCGCGTCACCCCTGCCCGCCCCGCACCCTCCCTGATGCGCTCCGGGTCCTGCACGCGCGGCGGGAGACGTGGGCGACTGTGCGGCGCGTCCCGACCCAGCCTGCGCGCCCCGGGGAGCGGGCGGGGAGCGGGTGTGCGCCCCGGGAGCGGGTGGCAGCGGGCGGGGAGCGGGCGTGCGCCCCCCAGAGCGGGCTGGGAGCGGGTGGGGAGCGGGCGTGCGCCCCCCAGAGCGGGCTGGGAGCGGGTGGGGAGCGGGCGTGCGCCCCCGGGAGCGGGTGGCAGCGGGCGGGGAGCGGGTGCGCGCCCCGGGGAGCGGGTGGCAGCGGGCGGGGAGCAGGCGTGCGCCCCCGGAGCGGGCTGGGAGCGGGTGGGGAGCGGGCGTGCGCCCCGGGAGCGGGTGGCAGCGGGTGGGGAGCGGGCGTGCGCCCCCGGGAGCGGGCTGGGAGCGGGCGGGGAGCGGGCGTGCGCCCCCGGGGTGGGCGAGCACCCCGGCCCCCGGCGGCGCGTGGGGACCACGCCGGCTGGGCCGATGGGCAGGACGGCCTTCGGCCCACGCTTGGCGGGCGGAGGCTCGGCGTCCTGGTCTCTGAAGTGGGCTCGATAACAGCCCACGCTCCGGGGGGCGGGGGGCTTCGGGTACCCGGAGAGAAGCAGGCGGCCGCGACCACGTGGCTGTCACTCGGCCCGCGCGCGGCCAGTGCTAGCTGCGCTCGGGGGTGGTGGCAGCCCCTCCAGGGCCCGTCGCCTGAGCCCACGGCCCGTGTCCCCAGCCCCAGCCTTGGACTCGGCGGCGCCCGGGGACCTGACGGACGCGCTGTGCGAGTTCGACGCGGTGCTGGCCGACTTCGCGTCGCCTTTCCGCCAGCGCCGCTTCCACTACGAGGAGCACCTGGAGCGCATGAAGCGGCGGAGCAGCGCCAGCGTCAGCGACAGCAGCGGCCTCAGCGACTCCGAGAGTAAGTGCGGCCCCGCCAGGGAGGGGGGCCGCAGCCCTGGGGACTCCCGGGACCCGGCGCTCCGGGGAGCGCGGGCGTAGGGGACGCGGCCAGCAGTACTGTGGTGGCTGCGTGTGGAGTTGGACGAGCTCGCTTCACAGTATGAGTGTCTAACCGACGTACTGAATAGCGGAAACTAATAATAAAATAAAATGCAAAAAAAAAAAAAAAAAAAAAAAAAAAGACCCTAAAGCTTATCGCCCCCTCTAGGTCGCTGGGAGAGTTGTCTCCAGCGAGGTAGGCTTGTCGGGGCAAGACGCCAGGGCGGCATATTCTTGGGAGGGCTCCTGAGGGTAAGCGGGTCTACCTGCCGCCTGCAGGTGTCCCGTGGCAGGAGCGTGTAAGCTGCTTGCTCGGGCTCAGCCAGACAGGACTCCTGGGAACGAAGCCACGGTCCCCTCCCCTCCCCTCCCCTCCCCTCCCCTCCCCTCCTCTCCACTCCCCTCTCAGCAATGACTTTTCAGAGGCTATGGAGCAAGTGCCACAGGAATGGAGGTGGGAGGGGACATGGGGTGGGGGCACAATCCCGAAATATTTGTGAAACCGGGAACGGTTTCACAAGCTGCTGTTCTTGGGATTTTTGAAATAACTTCTTGCACTTTCGTTTGGCCCTGAGCTCCCAGACTTGCCGCTCCATCGCTTAGGGCTTTTAAAGAAAGAGTCGCTCTCCCTTCCCGCAGGCCATTAGGGGGCTTCCACTCCCCACTCAGGCCGGATGGGGAGCCAGAGAGCAGACGGCTCGGGGATGTTGACTGCCACCGTCTTTCCCTCCTAAACGATCTCAGAAGAGAGGCAGCTTTTCCCCCCAGGAACTCAAATGCCCTGTAAGGATTATGGGTATCTGTTTAGGTGTCAAACAGTAAATCTGGTGACTTTTCAGTATTACACGATTGCTGGTTTTCAGATCGTAGATTGCTTGTTATATTCCCAAGTGAATTTGAAATGATTCCGGGTTATTCTTGAGGCTTCACTCCCTAGGTGGGTTACAAGCGTGAATGTCGCTCCCTTTGCTGCCCTTGACCATGGAAGTAAAAACAATGGCTTTTCTTTGTGATCGTCTTCTTTTGAAATCTGAAGCTCGTCCTTGCTCCACCGCAAAGATTCAGTCCCTAGACTTAAACATGAGCTGTCCTCCTGAAAAGGGGTAAAGGACACTTGCCACCCTGTGTAGGGTCTGAGTCAGAAACCTGAATTCCAACTTGCCTATTTTTGGCAGCCCTGCCCAAGGGTTAGATCTAATTGCAGCTTTGAGGTGAAAGGGAATGGAATAATAGCGTGCTGTTAATTTTCCGTTCCGTATTTTTGGATTTTGCTGCTAATGACCAGACCACTTATTTTCAATTTCAAAGGGAAGTCTTAAAACTTCTGAACTTTGTCTCAATATCTGTGGCCAAATTGAAGTCTGTCTTCTGCTGGGGCATAGAGCAAGTGATTCATCAAGGGCGGATTCTACCCCCCTGGAAAGAAAGCTGGCACAGTCCTGCCCTATTGCAAAGCGCAGTTCCCTTCTGAACCACAGCCGCCTTTGGCTAGACTGTCTCAGCTGGCCCGTTCGCGGGTGACTGCACTTCCCTCTGGACAGCATTTCAGATCTGGGGGCTGTTCTCAGGGGACTCACAGCAAAGACGTGCGGAACACATGCTTAATAATTCTGGGGAGATATTTGGAAAATAGTCTGTAGTTTTTTTTCTTAGGATATGTGTGTGTTTTGCTTTCTGCTTTTGTTGTTAACCGTTTAACCTTTAGTTCGGTGGTTAGAGAAGTAATGCAGGGGCTGTAAAGAAGGCTCCGATGACATTAGTCTTTTCTATAAATGAGTAGTTTGTCCTCCACAGGCTGATTAGAAATAGTCTTGGCAGAAGCAGTGTGTAGCTACATAGTAATTTCTTAAGGAAGCATAATATGTGTATCTTAATTGCTGCCAAGGATTGAACACAAACATTTGTTATACTCATCTGTCTGTTTAATGCTCTTCTGTGGAAGAGAATGTTTGAGAGAGGTTGATCCTACTGAATTGAGTCCACCCAAAGGGAGACACACCAGGATAATGAAAATAAGAGCTGGTCACTTTTGCCAAGCCCATATTGTGATTAAAATTATTATTTATTTGCTCTTACTGGTAGTGATCTCTTTGCTGTGCTTTAAATGTCTTACCTCACATGGTCCCTACCACAGTCCTATAGGGTAGGCACCATTGTGTCTCCATTTTCCTGATAAATGAGCAGAACCACATGGGCTCTCTTTAAACCCTTGCTATGTCACCAGGGATGGTTGGCTGGAATGGGAACCAAGTCCCCAGGAATAGACTTGACGTCTCATTGGACCCAGATCAATGGTGGTTGTTTGAAGGAGTCTCTTCAAGATGGTGGTCATCTGGGCAGGTAGCGGGAGCCCGGGCTGAGCTCTGCCAGGGCTTTGGGCTGTGAGTGGGCCTCAGCTTCTCTAGCTATAAAATTGGAAGGATGCTATTTAATAGTGCAGTTAGAAACAGCCCTAGGCTCATGATTGGAAGAAAATATTTGCTCTGTTTAATGTTTTCGAGGAACCATCGAAATACATATATCATGCTATCTCACACAGATCAGATAGATCAGATACATTTGAACCAGCATCTTGCATGAAAATGAAACATGAAATTCTAAACCAAGGTTCCCTTGGTTTTCACTTTTATAGCTGTATCGCTCTGAAGATGTACCCACTGCATTCCTGTGTTTTGAAGAACCCTTCCCTTTCTCATTAAAAAAAAAAAAAAAATACTTGCATCTAAAGGATAAAAATAGACATTTCTTCTTCCTCCCAAAGATACAAGTTACCTGGGTAAGAGAGAAGAACGCATATTTCATAAGGAAATACTCCTTCCTCTTCCCACTTTCAGTGAGTCTTCCTGAGCCATGAAGGGGAGCGGAATAATGATGGCAAGAAAACTTCTCATGAAGGGTGGCATTCAAATGCAGTGGTCGAAGGCTTGTTCCTTGCCCCTCCTGGGGCTCCGACGGGTGATCTCAGGCACGGAGAGGGGGTGGCTTTAACTGCAGCAGTACAAGGGCAGCGTGGTTCCAACTTGATCCTCAGAAGTGCTTCTGGAATGGTAAATGAACATCTGAGGTTTGAACTCATTTTAAAAAATATGTTGCTGTCTCTCAGTGTTTCCAAAACTGGAAACGCACACGATGACTTCTCACATGTGTGTAAGATCTGAAGCCACTGGGACCAGAACCTGACCCTGTTCGAGCTTCGGAGTATGAGGAGTTAGGCACCCCCAGGTTGCCAGGATGCTGTGGTAGAAATTCCAGGTGGCTGACAGGTTGACTCAGTCTGGCCATCTGGAGAGGTGTCTAGAGGGACCCAGTGGTTTTAGAGAGAAGCTGGGACAACGGCGGTGAAACCGAGGAAAGGGCTCTTTCTTATCCCATCCTGCTTTCAGCGAGGCTGTGTGGGAAGTTAGGTGTGGAGAAGGAAATTCGCCCCTCCCGCCTTCCCCCGGCAAAGGAGAACCAAGTCCAAGCTTCTCTTTCTCAGTTAATTACTATAGTTTGCTTGCTTCGACGTGTGGGATTGTTCTATATTTGCAGGCGCTCTGGGCAAGGTTCACTGTCTGTGGTTTTACTTCCCTCTGGACTAGCTCACGTCGCTGCTAACCCTCAATTGGCGTCCTCCCCGCCCCCAAACTAAAAAGGCATGTCTACCTTTTACACAAGCCTCTGTTTTGCAGTCGAGTTTCCCAAGCTCTGTTGGTGCCCTAAAGTTGGACGTCTGTGTATTTAATATGCTAACGTTGCCTCTGATGGTGTCTTAGAGACCCTGGTCCCCGAATTTGAGGTTCTTGGCTTCAGAGCTCTAAGTTGACTTGCCAAGACGTTTCTACTGGGGCTTTGAGTTGCTTGTGAGATGGGCTTCGGAGCTGCTTGAAGTAGACGTGAGGCCTTAAAATATCTACTCTTGCCACCTGCCAAGAGTCCCGAGGTTCTGTGTCTCTCGAGCCCCTATTAATAATAGCAGCACCTGATATTGGGGTGGGACAGTAATGCATTAACATGCTATCAGCCAGTGACACATTGCTGTCATTTTCTCAGACTAACTGGCTGTTATTCTGCAAGGAATAGAGTTCCAGGGGAGTGAAAAGAACAGGAAGTCAGGCTTCGCTTTGCTTAACTTTTAATTCACCACGTCTCTCATGAGATCTTGTTCACTGCATTGCTTAAACAAAGTCTGTGGAATGAAATTTTATTTGATAAAAGTCAAGGAGAGGTCTGGGGCTTGGGGTGCCTCTTTGTCGGTGGCTTGTTCTTAAAAGGTTTGTTCTAGGTGCCTCTGTGGATACTTCTCTTAAGAAATTCAGCTACTATCTGAAGAGGAGGAGGATTCTTACTCTCTGTGGTGACCTTTGCCCTCCTGGGCACTCCATCCTCCATTCTGCCAGGAACTTTAGAATAAAATTATGAAAACCATAGGTGTCAGACATGGAGTGCCTAAGTTATTATTCTCCTAAGGCTCAGAGGTGAAGCGACTTGCACAGGGTCACACGGCTTTTGCATGGCCCCTTATCCCACACGTCTTTATGGTGGCAGCTTCTGCTGGGCCCAGAGTACCCTTGAGGCTCTTGAGGTTGTCCTTGTCACCTTTTCCATGAATGATACGTGTAGAATATTACCACAGGGTGGGACTAAACCGTGGGCAGATTCGGTTGGAGGATGCTCGGGGTTCATTTCCTTTTGATGGTTCAACGTTTTGGAGCCTGGAGTCAAGTCTGGCCCAGATTGTACACAGAAACTCACAGAAAGAGGTGTCAAGGTGTCGCAAGGAGCTGGAATGTGAGCAAGTGTGTGTGTGCGTCCCCCTCTCAACAATGAGTGTGTGTGGGTACACAGATGCGGGAGAGCTGGGATATGGTAGAGATGAAGGCCAAGTCGGGGCGAGGGCCTGTGCAGCAGGGTGGGGTGCGGTGGGTGTGGTGGAGAAACTGCATCTCCAGGGCCCCGTGGTCCTGGCAGATAGAGACCAGAGGTGTGGCCACTGAGATCTGGGCCGACGAATCTCTGGGTTTGACACTCTGGGCCAGCTACAGGGCTGATGCTCTTGGGTGTCCTTCAGAGCCAGAGATCATGTGCCAAAGGCCTTGTTCTCCTTCCTTCCGGCTCAGGAGTCTGGGCACGAGGCCTGCCTCCCAGGGCGCTCTGTGGTTTTCCTGCCTCTAAGTCTTACCTCAACTTTCTCCCACAAATTTGTGGCAATCCTCCTGCCCGTTGTGTGGTGACAAACGGTAATGCTCTGCTGTCTGGGGTAAGAGGCTTTCCCTTGAGAAAACCCGGATGGCTCTAGAGGTGGGCTCAGCTGACAAGGCAAGCAGAGGGAATGTCCCGAGTCGCGTTCCCTCGAACACAAGCGTCCTGAGAAATACTTATGGGGTGCCACAGAAAAAGTGTCCCATGGTCATGTAAACTCGGGCTATAGGGCTAACGTGGTTTCTTTATCACAAACTTCTCAGGGACGTTTTAAAGCAGGAACACATAGTAGAAATCCGAGGTGCTTAGTGTTTTCCAGATGTAGTTGATTGCACACTGCTTCTTTTCAAAGGACCAGTATTCCGAGGAGCATATTTGGGGGGAAACGTGAGAGGTTCAGCGTTTTGGATCAGTAGGTGATCAGCATCAAGGTCCTGAAAAATGACGTGGTCCTTTTAGGTGACCTTGGCTGGACTTTCGAAGGAAGAAGATATTTTTGAGGGTTGGGAGTGTTTGGAAAAGTGGACAGGATGGGTGTGTAGACCACGAGACAAGATGGCACTGGGGCTACCTGGCAGAGGAGGGTGGGAAGAAAGGGAGCCAGGTGAGGTGCCTGCGGGCTTGTAATAGCCTTGTAAGGATGAAGATAAATCCTCCTGGGACCAGAAGCCTCTGCTTCTGAAACCCCTTTCGATTCTGGCCATATCTTTCGTAACTTAGTCCTATTCAGTTTGAGTTAAGGGGCCCAGAGAAGGATGTTTTTGCCTCTTCCTGAGCTGGAGGTAATTGGATGAAGGGAGCGATTCTCCAGCAGGAGTGGGGGCCGGCCCGGCCATCCTGATTCAGCTGCCCTCTCTCACCTGACAAGCCTTTCCAGAGCTCATCTCTGCAACAACGGTGGCTGGCTTTGTGTTTCGTTTTAAGGAAGGCTGTTCCCTTGTGACCTCAGCGGCCACATCCTGCTTCCGTTGCCTGCTCTGCCTCTGAGCCCTCTGAGTTGGTGCAGCTCAGCCAGCAGATCCTTTCTGTGACACAGACACATGGCTGGGGTGGCTGTGGGTCGGTTCCACCCTCCTCCGCCCCGCCCCCCCGCCTCTTGGCGGGACCTAGAGAAACAGCACTTCAGAGCTGGAAGTGACTTTAAGCCTTTTTAGAGCACCTTCCCGTTTTATTGATGGGTGAGCTGAGACCCAGCGATCCTGTCTTGTCAGGAGCACCCAGATACTTGGTGGCTGAGCTACTTGCCTCAAGCTGCCACGCAGTCCTGCTCCTGGGACCTTGCCTTGCTGTCGCTGTGCTCTTCGGGGGTATGACAAGAGAGGGAGCCATGAAATCGCTCGGAGTGTCTGAAACAGACAAGCCCCAGGAGAAGAAACCTTCATCTCTGACTCTTTAGCTCCTCCTCAGAGCGTAAGCTCTCAGGAAAACTGACGAAGATGCTTGAACAGGCAGGGAGGGTTGTGAAGTCACGAAATCCCACCTGGGTTTATCTTGTGCGGGGTTCGGAGGGCCAAAAGGACATTTATTAGGCAAGAGGATTTCTCACGTCTAAGTTCCCAAGCCAGCCCACCCCATCAGCCGAGCGCTGGCTGGGCCGTCGGTCAGCCTGGGCGGTGGGCTCCTGGGTGCCGCAGGGGAGGTGGGTCTGCTGGTGGTGACCCCGTCACACATGCCTTCTTTAGGGAAGGAAGGGCCTTAGGTGTGTGTGCCCAACCAGAGGCACACGCTCACACACACGCATGGGCACACGCTCCTGCCTAAATCATTTTGGGGCGTAAATATAAAATCTGGAAATCAACCTTTTTATTTTTATTTTTTAACTTCATAGATTTATACCTTTTGCTCCTTTTGGAGACCAACTGTTGGTTATCAACAGACTATAGACTGAAAACCATTCCTCACGAGTTAACGTTTTCTTTGCCGAAAGGTGCGGACTCGCTGTCTAGGGACAGCTTCAGCTTCAGTGATGAAAAACTGAATTCTCCGACAGCTGCTACCTCGACTCTGCTGTCCCCGCCTGTCACTCCGCGGAAAGGTGAGGGCATCAGTCGGGGCTGAGCTTTTTTTTGCTGCCTTAGTCCCTTCCCCTTCTGCTCTCTTCCCCTCCCGGGCCCTAACCAATCTTTCCCAAATGTGCAAAGCAGATAGATAAGACCGATATCTCAGCATGGTACAGCGTGAAGTGGGATTTCTCAGGATTTTGATGAGTGTGAGAATGACATCAGGAAACTGGGGTGGCAGGGGCAGGAAACTACATTGTGGGCTCTGGGCTCCGCTCGCTCTCCCCTGGTGTTGTCAGCGCTGTGCCAGATGGCAGGGCTCCCCAAGACTGGCTGGTTCTAGAATGTAAAACGCAGCAGTCAGGCTTTGCAGAAAGCAGGGTTCTTGTTATTGCCTTAACTATTTAACCAACGCTTGCAGATTACCGATTTAGCGATTAAATGGGGTCGTCATTATGAGACAAGCAGTAATCTAACATGATTCAAAATAGCAGCCCCAGCCCGTCTCTCCTGTGATATTAACCGACCTAAAATGTTTTTAAAGATGCACAAGCAGTTTCTTATTTTTCTGGAACTAGTAAAGTGTCTCCAGCTAGAGAGCTGAATGTTCTATTATGGTAAACAAGTGCCCTTTTGAAAACAAAAGGTTCCCCCCACGCCGCCCTGCCGTTAAGAAACATACTTGCTGAAAATAGTTACAGAATGTAAAAATGGAACATAGTTAAAAAAAAAAAGAAATATGAAGAGTCATTCACTTTTCTCTCTCTGGCACTAAGACAGAATTTCCCTCTCTTTCAAAAGAGACCTTTTAAAATTCTCCTCCCAGCATAGCAATGCAAGCAGCCACTGGGGACTCTGCCGTTGTCCCTTGGTAACGGGTCCGTTGAATTCAGAGAGACAGAGCAGTCCAGCAAGTGGCTGCAGACATGCCCAGGTCTGCTACCTGATCCTCAGAGGTGGGCATGAAGGCAGGGCAAAAGGCCCTAGCTGGCAAGGTGACTTGAAACGCTAAGAACAATGAGCCATTTGTAGCCAGCAGGGGTTAATGAATACGAATATCCAGGCGTGCCTTTCAAAGAAGGCACAAATGATGAGTTCTACAGAAAAAAAAGTAAGATGTACCCAAAAAGTATATGTCTCAGGATGCAGAGGGAACAAAATCAGGATAAGGACACGTTAGTTGCCTCGTGATGTCGCTTAGACGGGATGAGAGGAGGCTCACGTCACCTCCCCTGTACCACGTTGACAAGGACCAGCGGCTCCTGTTCAGTTCACACGGGGGG
>CM053508.1:3148976-3165808 GCA_028627145.1 Eidolon dupreanum | reverse complement strand
GACACTTAGAGTTGGCACAAGATCCTCTTCGCCAACATCTCTGAGACAGAGAGATGCAAAGCGGTCGCACGATTATGGAAAAACGTGGGAGGAGTCAGCTGTCTTTGATACGGGGAGATTGAACTCTGACTCTTGTTTTTTTTTTTTTCCAGCCAAACTAGGAGACACGAAAGAGCTAGAGGATTTTATTGCTGATCTTGACAGAACCTTAGCAAGTGAGTACATGCCCGGTATTAAAAAAATCAAACAGAAAACTAACCAGCACCTCTGATAAAGTGTTGTAATGTTTACCAACTTGTCCGGGGGCAGGAAATTACATCTTAATGTCTCTTTAGGTTCCCGAGCAGGACCCTAGTGGCTCAGAAGGAAATTCTGAGGATAAGCTTGCTTTAAAGTAGACTGCCTATCTTCCCGAGTGGGGGAGCAGGCCGCCAACAAACAACGGCGTTTTGTTTGAGAAATGGAAAGGAAAGTAGCACAGTTGTTCAGAGCGAGGCTGGAGCTGGGCCACCCCGATGTCCTGCCAGGCCTTTCAGAGACGTGGGCTGGGGGACCACACGAGCGTAAAGCTGACACGCCGGAGGGTTCCATCCCACGGGCCGGGGACATTTTCCCAGGTTGGATCCAAGGAGCTTGGTGAGGTCCCACTTCTCTAGGGTTGGGTCCCCAAAGAGAAGATTGTCTTGGGGACACCTTGCAACCAAAGACCCACGCCAAGTACAGAAAGACTTAGATTAAAAATGTGAGACCTTCTCTCCCATTTGGCTATCACACTAATGACACCTGGTTTTGTGTGACCAGACGAGTTAGCAGCTGAAGATAATCTGATTGTAACTGCATTGGGGGTGGGGGTCCGGCAGAAGGGACCCTGAGACTCAGTCTACACAGCCTGTTTCACAAGGGCAGGGTCACAGGGGTCAGAAGGACTGGCTAGAGCTTCCGAGATAACAGTTTCAGCAGCCCTACCCTTGGGGGGCCTGGTTGAGTCACAGAACAGGCGTGGAGAACTTTGCCCTAACCCCTTATATTTTCAGTGAAAGAGTTGATTTTCTGTAATATTTTATGCTGTACTCTGCTAAATAGCTGGGTAAAATCTGAAAAATTGGATCCAAAGCTGGTTATTTAAACACACACACACACACACACACACACACACACACACACACACACAACTGTTATTATCACCGTGTCAGACAAACCTCAGCGTTAGGGGGAGTCCTTGTGTGTCCGCTCCCCGAGGATCTGACTGCCCACTGTCTTACATGCCGTTCCATCCCGCATCAGAAGACCAGAGCCTGTTTTGACAGAGATTGTTGCAATCACCACACAATTCCTATTAGACCCGTGTAACAAGCCTGTCTACTTCATGCAAAGTGCGGCTGGCTGCCCAATTACTCCACTTAATCAGACCTTCGTTATGTGGGTAACCTGCCATTAACTTTGTTGCTTCGACGCCTGTCTTGAGACGGTGCGATCCAGCTAAGCACAAGGATTGTAAACTTTTGGGAGTAGATAACCTTATCTCTTCTATTTACAGGTATGTAAAAAAAAAATAAAAAAGAGGTTCTGGGTCTTTCCATCATCAAAGAGAAGCTACAGAAAGCTCGAGGACCTGGTAAAATCAGCTACAGAATCTGCTGCCCCAGGAGACAGAGATGAGCACTCACCTACCAGCAAGCTGTTCTCTGACTCGTCCTAAAGCCAGCATGGGCTCAGCTCTGGGCAATTTTGACAGTGAAACTGACTTCGTTGACCTGCTTGCAGCATATTAGAACAGACCACCCATGCTAATATTGTATTTTCACTTCCAATACAGCTCTCCTGTAATTTAAAGTGCTTTTATGAAAATATTTGTAATTAATTATATATAGTCGGAAGCAGTGATATGCTTTTCCCATTATAATATATTTTTGTATGCAAGTAAAATTTGAACTGGAGTCTGTCTGCATTTTGTAAGTTTCCTTTTCTCCCCCTCCCCTATTTCTACATATTTCCATTCAAATAATATTCCAGTGGGAATTACATGCCTCGACTTCTATCAAGGACTTCGGTGGTCGCCAAATTGTACTAGAAAACAGGATGGTGAACTTAAAGTGAACTGAAACTTCAAAGCTTGTTCGGCGCTCTAGGCAGAAACGGTGACCTGTGATTAATGGGAAATTTTGACATGAGGACTGTGGTTTCGATGAAAGTTGGGTTTCTCTTCTATCTCTGTTCTCCTCGTATTTTAGCACCATTTTACGTGCCAAGGTTCTTCCCTTCGATTAAGGAAAAGAGCAGTTTGACCCCAAATCTAGGACTTAAATATTAGGGAAACTGGAGGCAGCTGGAAGACTTGAAAATGATGGTGCTTTTATGAGATCTGTGTACTAGGAAGGTCTAGTGGCATTGGCCTTGATGCTAATGTTTGGGCAGCTTCAGTGGAGCCAGGGGGTCCGGGTGCAAGGGTGGGCTTTGCGGGTAAAAGCCAACGTCCGCCCCCAACCCCCACCTGCCTTTCGTGGAGGATGGAGAGAGGCATAAAAACAGGAAAGTTCATCATTTTCTTCTATGACTTTCTACTTAAAACTTCGAAGATAAGCAGGCACTAGTCTGATAATCAAATCAAGTTATTTAAACACTCTAATTTTCATGTTCTTATAGGACACAATCGTATTTTATTTTTATTTTTTCTTAATCCAAATAACTTATTTTTTCCAGCTTTTTAAAGATGTAATTGACATATAGCATTGTGTAAGTTTGTTTATTTACTTTTTATTGTTTATTTACTTTTTAGTTAATATTAGTTAACTAAACCCAGTAAGTTTCAGGTGTGCAATTTAGCAGTAAAGCATATATATATATTGCATTGTGTATTCACTGCCTTTAGTTAGAGTTTTTCTGTCACAACATATTTGACCCCCTTTACCCCGTATACCTCCTCCCTTGCCTCTGGTAACCACTAGTCTGTAGTCCATGTCCATGAGTCTCTGTCCTGTTCGGTTTTTGCTTTCAGGTTTATATCCCACATATAAGTGATAGCGTGTGGTTTTCAACTTTTTCTGTTTGGCTTATTTTTGCTTAGCATGATTATCTCAAGGTCCATCCACGTTGTCTCAAATAGCAGTATTTCATCTCTTCTGATGGTTGAGTAATAATATTCCATTGTATATATGTATAACAGCTTCTTTATCCAATCATCTATTGTAGGACACTTTGGTTGCTTCCATGTGCTGGCCACCATGAATAATGCTTCTATGAACATCGGTGTGCAAATATCTTTTCAGATATAGGTTTTCAAGTCTTTGGGGTAAATACCCAGTAAAGGAGGGATTGCTGGATCATATGGTAGATCAATTCTTAGTTTTTTGAGGAACCTCCATACTGTTTTCCAGAGTGGCTGTACCAATTTGCAGTCCCACCAGTGGTGTATGAGGGTTCTTTTTTTCTCCACATCCTCTCCAACATTTATTATTACTTAGGACACAAATTTAAAACATGACTATTTATAATTTTATTTATATCTTCAAAAGCTAACTACTATATTTGATCTGTTTTTTTAGGACATTGGGAAACTAAACTACCTTTTACTTAAATTTTTTCTTTTCTCCAAGTTTCTGGGAAAACTTTTTGGGTTGAACCCAAATCTTTTATTTCTTTATTGAGTTATAATTCACATACCTTAACAATCACTCTTTTAAGGTGTATAAATCAGTGGTTTTTAGTATACTCACTGAATTGTGCAACCATCACCACTGTCTAATCTCCATCTCTATGAATTTGTCTGTTCTGGATATTTTGTATAAGAGGAACCATGTGGCTTTTTGTGTCTGGCTCAGTTAAGATTTGATAGTGCTGTTATTAAAAAAAAGACAAAGAGGATGGGTTTTGGGGGACGAGCAGTCATCTCTGCCAGAGAATCCTGAGGCACCCCACCTCCTGGACCTGGGTGCCAACAGCCTGGCCTGTGTACACTGCTGATTGTTACGTGGATTGTTACGTCCGCTGCTGAGCGTTTCTGCAACAGAATAAGACCAGATATTGGGCATGCAGAGTGAAGAGTATATTTTTGAGTTTGGAAATGTTCTGTTCTAGCTTCTGAGAGGAAAAGCTAAATCAAAACAGAACAAAAAACATGACACACACCCAAAGTGAGAGGATCAAGTGCCAGCCCAAATATTTATTCCCTAGCCAGTCTCTGGAAGGGGACAGGGAGCCAACACACACCTCTTCTCGGAGTGTTGTGAGAGAGGCAGGCTACATCACACATCTGCCCCAGGTGCGAGAAGGCTCACCTGAGCCGAGGTGGGCGGCCACTGGCCATTGGTTGAAGGCAGGGAACCTCAGCTGCTTCCCCATAGAAATATCCCTCTGGGAATGGGGTGGAGAGGAGGAGGGACGGTGTGGGCTTGCGAACGAGACCAGCTCTGCCACTCTGTCGGGTGACATCTCGTGTTCAGCTTCCTCTCAGAGACTCTGTTTCCTCGTTTGTAAAATGGGGGTGTGAGCCCTTGTCTCCCAGGGTCGTTGGGAAGATCAAATAGAGAAAGCATAGTGTCTAGAGCTCCTCCCTTCCCGCTTTTCATATCAGAAGGACACAGGGCTCCTGTGCCCACGGCAAAAGTAAGCTTCACCTACAGCAGTCACAGAGGCAATGGTGACTCCGTGTCCCTTGTCTGATAGAAGGAAGCCAGCAGATGGGTCTGTTGGGACCAGAGGAAGCAAGGTGGGGAGAGAACACAGGACAAAGAGCCCAGAGCTGGGCTTCAAGCATCCCCTGCTGTTGGCTGGATCCCAGCCCCCTCTGGGCCTCAGCTTCCTCCGGATTGAACTCAGGATGTTGGGGGGTGGTGGGGGGGGGTCCTGCAGCCCCTCCAGTGGGCGGTTCTGGCCCCTGCCTCACTCTTGTGTTCTTCTCTGCAAAGCAGATGAGCTATTTTTTCTCTGTTTTCCAGCCTGTGTTTCTTCCACACCCTTCTCCAAAATGTTTTCTCGTGCTAATTTATTTGGCTAAGAAAGTCTGTGGTGAGAGACACCGAACAGGACATGGCTGTCACAGCTGCTGTCTGCAACTTTTGTGTGTTTTTTTAAGGCTTTCTCCTGAACAGCTCACCTTCTCTGTGTTGCTCGGTCTTGATTTAAGTGGAAGGGGAAGGGAAAAGGAAACCCATTTTTAGAAGGGAACATTTTTCTCCGAGTTCAGAGTTTACCGAGGGTGACTGCTCACACGTAAGGGCAGTGCTAGGCGGGTCCTTCTCACCCCAGGGCCGTGGCACACGCGGCGCCCTCGGCCCGGATTGCGTACTCTTCTGTTTTCCTAGTTAATTCTGCTTTAGGATCGAGCATTACGGCCTCGGGAAGACTTCTCTAGTCTTGGTTGTTTCTTTGGTGCTATGCTTACCAAACCCTCCTCCGGTACGTGTACTCATCTGGGTTTGCAATGACATGTCCATTAGCGTGATTTTTGGGGGGTTGATTTCTCCCCGCCCTTCTGCCAGTGAACCAGAAGCTCCACGAAGGCAGGGGCCATCTCCGGTCTGGCTTGTCACGGTCTCCCCAGTGCCTGGCATGGCACCTGGCATGTGGTAAGCACTCGGTCCATACCTGTTGCGTGCGTGAGTGAAAATTTCTCACGTTTTTCGCAGCCCGGGCAGGCTGGGTGTGACTCTGTGTTGCCCGTTTGCCTGGTCCCTTGTGCCCTCTCCCTGGGCCACGCTTCTCTTTGCAGGTCTTTTCTGGGTCCCCAGGGCCATGTTCCCTCCCTACGCCGGCCCTTAAAAAACGGATCCAGGGCCGAGACTGGCGCTGGGGGCCCAGAGCCGTTCCTCCCCCAGCTATTTATGATTCACTGGGGGAGAAGGGACCTCTGAAGACTGAGTGACCTGTGAGGCCAAAAGAAATGAATCTCTAACAGTGGAATTTCGGGCTCACTAAAGTGGGAAGGAAGAGGCAGACTTCCCATCACTCCACGGACATGCCTGATGCTAGGCGGACCTGATCTTGACACATATTAATGCCATTTTCTAGAATTCAAGGATTCTAAGGTCAAAAAAAATCTCTCGAGCCTCACTCTCGATGGAACACTGTGTTAGCACCCCGTGTGCATGTGATGTGTGCAAACATGTACGTGTGTGGTGTTTGTGCTCGTGTATACATACTGTGCGTGCATGTGTAAGTGTGTGTATGTTACAAATTAGGTAGAAGGAACAGGAGAAAAGACCTGGGCCCTGGTTTGGAAGACCCATGGGAGAAGGGAGGGCCTTCCTCCTTTTGTTGGAGGACCTGGTGCTGAGCTGCCTCCTGGAGCTGGACTGGCCCTCCCTCCTCCGAGCTTGTCCTCGCTTGCCCATGTGACAGAACAAGATTACCTTTGTAATTGAGTTTTCATGCATCTCATGGGAAGGGCCCATGCGTGTGTGCTCCCAGGAGGCGTGTGACCTGCTGTCCTAGGCCCAGGGCCAAAGCTTGTTCTAAACCAAAAGAGTCAGGACATGACATTGAATTCTGAGCCAAAGGAAGCCCCTCTTAGCCAAGAACAGGTCTGCAGTGGGGGTTGGGGGGGGGTGGGACCATCAGGGTGGCTTGGGAGTGAGGCTTGGAGCTGCAAGGAGGCCCTGAGAGGCTGGTGGGGGGTGGTGACTGAGTGAGGGGCCTACTCCTGCTTGGGGGAGCGGGAGTGTGGGGTAAGCTCTTGGGACACCTCACGTAGCCAGAGAGGGCATTGGGACGCGGGATGAGTTACCCAGAGAGGTTTCTGGTGGGGGAGCAGACCCCGAGGAAAGGGAAGTTAAGTGAGCGTGGTGTTCAGGATCGTTCTGGAAGGCAGGTCGGCAGCTCACCTTCCAAACAGAGGAGGAGCTAGCATCTGATCCCTCGCCCCAGCTCTGCCCCCGACCGGCGGCATTTCCTTGGGCGGATACACAAATAGCTCACCTCGGCAAGCTGCCTCATTTTAGACACAGGAAAACAGGGGCCGAAAGTGAAGTGGCTGAACATTGTGTCTCTCAGACAAAAAGGGTTTCAGGAAGGTGAAACCAGAGACGTGAATGCACCACAGGGCGAATGAGCGGCTCAAACCCCAGGTATAATTAGCCTTCACAATCTCAGCGATCTCGGGCTGATGGAGGGGTTAGCCGTGGCCACCGGCTCACCAACCGTGTGTGGCACGTGTGCAGAGAAGTTGCATAATGCCTCGGGCAAGGGAGCCAGGGCGTGGCAGGCACCAAAGCCACTGGGGAGGGAGGTCACCTTGATCCCAGGACACCACTGTGCTAAAGTGACAGCCCTCAGAGCCGTCCTGTACCAGGTTAGGGTCCTGTGGGTCCCAGGGCGCACGGGAAAACAAAACTCCCCCAACCCTTTTCTGATCTGTAAGTCTTGGTGGAGAAAGCCCAGGGCTGGCTCCTCCCTGGCGGGCTGGGAACGGCGCCTTCGGACCGTGCACGGCCGTCTGTGGTCTGTGATCTGAGGTGCCACCAGGGCGAGTTTCCCTTCTCGTGAATCCCGCCTTATCTTCAGGTCCAATGTTCTTCTCATGTCGTAGTCGGTCCTGTTTTTAAAGGTGAAACTGTGTCCTCCTCCACCCCACCCCGGGAAGAAGAGGAGGTAGACGCACTGACATTCTCTGAAAGGTCGAATTAGCATTTTCTCCTGATCGTTAAGACTCTGCACTGGACACTCGTGGTTTATTTCTCTTAAGGTGATAGAGGCTTGCCCGGGAGTGTAGATATTTGTTTTCTGAGTCTCTTGGGCTACGTGACCCAAGAGAGACACAGGGGACCTGGAGGTGGTCTGAAGGGAGAAGTGAGAGGTCAGGAAATAAAACCCCTCACTTCACAGTGCTGGGGTTGCACCTGTCGGCTTCCTTAACGGGCCGGATGGCAATTTAATGCTGCTCAGGAGAGGTCACCTGGTTTCTGCATCACTGAGGATGGACGGGGGGTCCCGGGCTCATCCAGTGGCGAGGGTGCAGAGGGTCGGGGTTCGTCGTCTCCTGAGGCTTCTCATTGGTGAAAGGTAGAGGACCATTCATCTGAAAGGGTGTAGGGAAGATGGGAGGTCCTTGACCCTGTGAGGCTTTCCCGTCCCCTGGCTATTCCTCCCAGGCCCCCGGTCCACACGGCGGCCTCTCGAGCTGTTCTACTTTGGGGAACTGGGTTCCGCTTGGACGTTGGAACCGTGCATGAACCCGCAGGGCAGGCTGAGCACGAGAACCTGGTCGGGGCCCCGCCTCACGTCACCACGGTGGCTACATCTCGCCCCTGCCGCGGAGTGAGCTGGCCGTCCCACGAGGCGCGTCTCTCCCAGGTCACGCCGGGGTTTCCGAAGACGAAGACATCCTGTTCTGGGACTTAAATAGAGACAAGTCTAGCACTTAAGGAGTGCGCGGTCATCGTCGGAGAGGGCCACTTACAGAGGGGGTTGGCGTGTGACCGCGACACCGAGTCCGCTCCAGAGCTTTTGCTGCCGGTTCCGACGGCGCCACGTGTGAGGTGTTTGAAACATCTGGCTTCCGAGCTCTCGTTTTGTTCTCAGGGCGGTCCTGCCAGGCAGGTGTCACCATGCCCGGTTTTCAGATGAGGAAACGGAGGCTTTGGCCACAGCAGTGGAGAGAGGCAGAGGGGAACCACATCTGGGCTTTTCCGCTCAACCTCACGCTGCTTCTCGCCGGCCCGCTGGTCCCCAGGGAGAGATCTGGGCCAGTCGGCCTCCGGCCCCTCAAGGCTCAGATGTCGGCCTCCTTGGGACTTTGACCAGGCAGAAATCTCAGAGACTCTGACCGCTGTCAAGGAAGCCCAGCGTGTTCACTCGTGTTCAAGCTGGAGCCTGACCACTTCAGCCAGTGTGACCATGGCTGACACACGACTAACAGAGAAGGGGCTGATGCACAAAGCTCCAGGGCTTCCCGCGGCTTCCCAGGCTCAGCCTGGGAAATATGTGGGAAAGAGGAAACACAGACCTTCCCTGGAGAAGTGCTCAGCACCGGCTTCTTCGGGAGCCAAGTCATGTGGCCCGCTAGCTGGCAGCCCCCCGGCCGGGTCCTGAGGGTGGCCAGGTTTACTGGGGGTGAGATCAATGCTAACTGAAAACCACGCCCGCCTTGTCTGCCTTTGCATCATCCTTTTTGCTTCAGGACTTGTTTCCCACTCCGCTTCGGCATGACCAGGTGTGCCCAACCTGCCTCCCCGACTAACCCCTCCACTGCTGGACGGTGGGGCCAGGGTCCTCCTGCTGCGTCCCCCAGGAGCGAGTTAGTGCCCTGCACGTGGTGGATCGCAGCGTGGCTGAACGGAGTTGAAAGGAGTTTATGTCAGAAACGGCTAAGAAATGCTCCTTGGGCCTTCTTGGCACTAACGGTGACTATGAAACTGAAGAGCTCCCAATTTTTGAACCAGCGTGGAACGACGGGAGCGGAGCCACACTGCGGGCTAGGAGGACTAATCCGAACCCTAGCTCTGCTCCTCTCCACTGGGTGATTTGGGGCGAGTGATGTAATCCATCCGAGTTCGAGTTTCTGGCATAAAATTCTAATTAATCCAAGGCTTATTAAGAGACATGAAAGATCGTACCGATGAAAACACTTGTAAATGGGAAATACCGGTGAATAATTTTTGTGCTGTCGAAAAATATAAGGAATAATCCAGTTATTGTAATAGGCCTAGGGTTTTGTTCTGTTAACATAATCTGAAAGTCTCCGCCTCCCCCAGTCATCATTCAAATCAAAACACAGAACATTTGTAGCGCCCTATGATGCCCTAACAGCCCTGCACGGTCACCGAGCCCCAAAGGCAGCTATAGATCGGACTTTCCTGTTCTCTGGTCTTGAGATTTCGCGTGAAAAGTCTTGTGTGGTCAGTCCGCACAATCCCTGCTCCTCCCCTGCCTTGCAGTTCTGTGCACACACTGGGTTCTCCCACCCAGGAAAAGTTACTCCTCGAGATGAGGGATGCGAGACGCAAGGCCAGCCTCAGGGCCCACAGACGGTGGCGTCTGCTCAGACCGGCAGCTGCCTCCGAAGAGGCCTCTGTGGGCCTCCCTCATGGCCCAGGCTGGAGGCACGCGACCCCCCCATCATCGCAGATCCACAATCTGACACCCATTGGCCTCAGTCCTTCTCTCCCACCAGCCTGGGCGCTTCTTGAGAACACAGAGCACTTTCTTATCCATTCTGTGTCCCTTGGTGCCTGGCACACAGGAGATATTCGCGAAACCCAGCTGTGTCGCAGAGCTGGGTACAAGGGCGGGCATCACACTCGGCAGGTACCGAATTCTCTGCCTGCATCCCTTGTCTACTAATTTGCAAAACATCACCCTCTGCTTCAGTAGGAGACAGTCCAAAAATATGCAGACAGCTTTCCAATATGTGTGTTTGATTATGACCATCATCAAAGAAAAATGACCAAACGCCGAGCACAGAGCCGGCAGGCAGAGCTGCACAGCCCAGATCCGCACGGTGAAGGCCTGAGACGCTCGCTCCGTTGTGGTGCTGAGCAGACAGACCCCCGGAGGCGAGTTCCCGGGCCAGCCGCAGCCCCTCCATCGTGCGAAGCGGTTTCGGAGTGGGCCTGGCATGTCTTGTGCACCGAGCATGTTTCGCTTTCGGAGTTTACCGGAACGTGGTTTACGTGGAGGGCTGCAAAGCTGGTTCTGGCCTTCTGTGTTTTTTTTCCTACCCTTTGACCCAGAGTTCTCTCACCTGGGGAGTGTTAGCTCAGCTCCTCACTCCGGTTCACTGGGGTTACCGGTCCCCACGCTCCGTTCTCCACCCTCCCCAGGCCACTGCCTGCGTAGCCAGATACCTGACCATGTCACCAATCACCTGCTCAAAGCCCTTTCACGCTTCCGCATTGTCTTGAGGGTCTGTTTTTGAAATGCCAGCTTTACAGAGATTTGATCCACGTACAATTCTGTGCCTTGGGTATATTCACAGAGCCGTGCGGTCGGCACCACCGTCTAAGTCTGCGGCTGCCATCTCCCCCGGGGGAGAAACCCTGGAGCCGTTCATGTCATTCCCGGCTCCCCTCTGCTTCCCGTCCCTGGCAGCCACTCACCCACTCCTGCCTCTTGGCCTTTGTTTGTTCTGCACGTTTCCTGGGGATGGAATCATACACCGTGTGCTCTTTCCCGTCTGGCTTCCTTCCCTTCAATCACGTTTTCAAGGTTCATCCAAGTTGCAGCACGAATCGGAACTTCGGTTCTCTTTATGGCCGAATAACATTCCCCTGTGTAGACGGGTCACGTTGTGTTGATCCGTTCATTTTATTGAAGGGCATTTTGGTCGTTTCTACTTTTTGGCGGTTGTGAATAACGCTGCTGCGAACACTGTGTACGATTTTCGTGTGGACGCGTGTTTTCGTTCCTTTCGTGTCTGTAGCCAGGAGCGGAATTTCTGGGTCCTGCGTCCTTAAGGAGATGTCAACTCCTCAGCCCGAGGCCAGGGCCCTGCCCCACCTGGGCCCTGCACGCAGCTCCCGCCCCGCCCTGCCCCAGACCCCCCCCTTCTCCTGCCCCAGTTAGTAACTGTGGCTCCACAAACACACCTCAACCTGATGCTTCCTGCCTCTTCACGTGCCATCCTCCGCCTCACAGGGCTTGTGCGTCTCTGACCTCTGCACTCAGGTAACTTTCAAGGCTCCATTTAGGCAGCACCACCCCCTGGGGATCCTAGGATGAGCAGAGCAAATCCTCTCTCTTAGGAGCTCATGGCAGAGTGAGGGAACTAGGCCAAAAGGAATACAATGACGTATTAACATGCAGCCACGAAGGTAGCTGGCTATTTACCAAAATGCGTGCTTCCCTTTCCACAGGGGCATGTGGCATGGTTGCTGTCCCAGCAGGAATGAGGGTTTCATCGCCCTGCCTTCCTCGTGTCCAGGAGTGGCCATGGCGGTGACGTTTGCTGTTGGAGGGTGAGAAGTGCTGTGCGTTGCTTCTGAGAGGGGCCTTTTAAGGAGTGGGTGGGTTTTCTCTCTGTCCTTCTGCTGCTTGGGTGCAGAAGGGACGACAGGCCCACGAGTTGGACGGAGCCCAGGTGCCTGCATCGCCACGCAGAAGGAAGCCATCTGCTCACCTGGAGCATCGCCCTGGGCTGACAGAAGAGTGAGAAATCAATTTCTGTTGTCGTGGGCCACTGAAATGCCTCATTTTTCTTACGTGAAGTATTAGTGTTCCCGTTTTACACCCTTTACTCTCAGTCACACAAAAGAGCTTTCTCTGGACCCACCCTCCTTAAACAAAGTAGAACAGGGGGGTTATAAATACCCCTGAGGTTGTTTATCATAGCGAGACCTCAAAAAAGTCCTATTTTCTTTCCTTCTGCCTTTTAAGTACCCACAACATCTGCCACAGTGTCAACACGCCAAACATCTTCATCGAATTGAATCAAGGGGTCCTAGGAAAGATACTCGATTTACCAAAACAAGACCTGATTTATTTTGAAAATGTTGTGATGGCAACTGGTATTTTCACCAGGCGCACAAACAAATCTGCCTGTCCACCCAAGGAGGCAGAGGAGGAAGCAGGTCCGTGCCACAGGGTGGCTTCTAACAGATACCAACAGGTGTCCCTGGCTTCTTGCCAGGTGAGCGTTGTTTCACATTTATGTTCGTATACCACAGACACCTGCGTTTTTGCATGTTATTGCTCAGACCACAAAAATCCCCGTTATCATATGGGTGTACCCAGGAGGGGTTAACTCCAAACTGGCGCAAACGCTTCCGTTGTACGTCCGAGGTGGGGACCGGTCCTTTAAGTGTTTCAGGTATTGTGGACAGATTCACGGTGCAGGGTTCCTGCTTCTCAGAGGTAATAAAGATTGGGTGTTTCCCCACCGCAGCTTTACAATATAACCGCAAGTTACTGTAGCTACAGTGTATCGAGCATCACTACACAGCAGGCGTTGTACCAAGTGCTTTCATATTTGACTCACAGTATCCACACCACAGTCCTGTGAGGTAGGCACTGTTATGATCCCCAGTTTAACCGGGAGGAACCTGAGCGGTTAAGGAATTTGCCTAAGGCCACACAGTAGGGAAGAGGAGGAGGCAGGTTTTCATTTAGGTCTGCCAGGCCCCAGCAGAAGGTAGAACTCCTGACTCTTGGGAGCGACACAGTGTAATGCAGGGATGTGAAGCATGGCTGTGGTGCCTCTCTGGGCCCCAAGCCATGTGGTTGGTCTGTGCAGGGCCTTTGTTGGAGATTCAGGTCAGCTTTGGAAATGGGCCTGAAAGGAAGGAGGAGGAGAAAGAGAAGGAGAGGGAGAGGGAGAGGGAAGGAGGGGCAGGCAGAAGGGGGAGGGAGAGGCAGAGAGTGGGGAGGGGAGGGTGTGAGGGAGGCGGAAGTGGAGAGAGAAATTTTCAGGCTGCGTTAAGCATAGTCTAAAGTCATCAATGCTTGTGTGTGTGTGTGTGTATGTGTTGGATGAATGGTTGTCCCCTTAGTGATGACAGAATCCCCAAATTTATATTTTAATTAGTTTCAAGTACATTGGTTAGACATCTATATAGTTTGTAAAACGATTCCCCGCAGTTGCTCCCTCCCTCCCCTGACCTTCCACCTAGCTAACGTATTAATGCTAACCACATTCCTATGCTGTGCTCCCCATTTCCGTGACCATCCATCAGCTACTAATTTGTACTTCTTTAACCCTTCACCCCATTCTCCCAGCCCCCCCAAACTCCCCTCCCCTCTGTCTGTCACCAAATTGTCCACTATATTTGTGAGTTTGTTTTTGATTAGTTTGTTCTTTTTATTCCTTCGATTCCGCATACAAGTGAAATCATATAGTGTTTATCTTTCTCTGTTTGACTTCAATACCTTCTAAGTCCATCAAAGAATATCTTTTTCCATCCCCTTCCTTTTCATATGTGGGGTCCTGTTTTCTTATTCTTTCAGCCACTCTATCTTTTGGTTGGAGCACTTAATTCTTTTCCATTTAAGGTACTTATTGATAGGAATGTAGTTGTTACAATTCTTTATTCCTGTTTTTGGTACATGCTTTTTCTTCTTAAAGAAGTCCCTCCAACATGTCCTGTAATTCTGGCTTGGTGGTGATAAATTCCTTTGCTTATTTTTGTCTGGGAAGCTCTTTATCTGTCCTTCAACTCTAAATGATAGCTTTGCTGGATAAATTATTCTTGGTTGTAGATCCTGGGTCTTCATCCTGTCGAATATTTTTTTGCCAAGACCTTCTGTCCTGCATAGTTTCTTTTGAGAAATCAGCTGCCAGTCTTATGGGTGTTCCCTTACAAGTAACTGTTTTTCTCTTGCTGCTTTTGGTATTCTTTCTTTGTATTTAAACATTGGCATTTTAATTATGAGGTGTCTTGATGTGAGCCTCTTTGGATCCCTGATTTTTGGAATTCTCTGAGCTTCCTGGGGTTTTATGTCCATTTCTTTCACCAGATTAGGGAAGTTTGCCATCATTATTTCTTCAAACGGCTGTTCAACATCTTGATTTTCTTCAGTTACACCGATCAGACAGATATTTGGACTCTTAATAGTGCCCCATATTCTACTTAAATTATTTTTAAAGTCTTGGCGTTTTATCTCTTGCTGTTCTGATTGCTGTCCTTGGCTTTCTCATCCTCTAGATAAGGCATTTGATCTTCTTCTTTATTCACTTTGTTTATTCCTTTTAATATACTTCTCATCTCAAGTAATGTGTTCTTCATTTCAGACTGGTTCCCTTTTATAATTTCCATTTCCATTTTTATGTTTTTTATCTCTTTATTGAAGTTCTCTACACTTCCCAAAAGTTCATTGCGCACCTTTATAACCAGTGTTTTGAACTTTGCATCTGTTAGATTACTTGACTCCATTATATCTGGATCTCTGTTCTATTCTCTCATATGGTTTCTGCTTCTTTGTCTTCCCCTTTCAGCTGCCTTTCTGTATCTGTTTCTATGAACTAAGCAAAGCTCCTAAGTCTTCCGGTCCTATTAGTGTGGATTCATGAGGCAGCACAGTCCTGAGAGGAGTTCAGCTGCAGGCCAAGCTTAGCCCCAGCCTGTGCCTCTCCGGGGCCACCTGTTAAGAATCAGCAAGCAATCCACAGCTGCTGTGCTTATAGTTGCCTCAAAAGGCCACACCAGAAACCGAGGCCAGCTGCCACCAGTGTGAGTCATGGCGCCGCTCAGCAAGGAGCACCTGACTCGCCGAGCATGCACCTGGATATGGCTCAGGTGGACCCCGGGTTGGGAGAGGCGGGTTTCAGGGAATCCTCTGGGCGGAGCGACCTCTGTTACCCAGTCTGATGACGCCTCAGCTATGGTGGTTCTGTGTCCGTGCACTGGGAGCCGGGAGGGCTCAACAGGGAACAATGGATACCACTGGCACTTCTGTACCGAGCGAGTCTCGCTTCGGCCCTCACGCCAACGACGTCTCCCTGTGAGTTCCCGGTGTCGCCTGTGTGCAGCCAAATCGGCCACTGGTGCTCAGAGCGAGCAGGTCCGTCACCGTGATAATCTGCTTGTGGTCATGGCCCTTTTAAGAGGCGTCTGCCGCAGCCACAGCCTCCGTCTCTCTCGGGACGAGCAGCCCCGTGTCCTCGCCCCATCCTACCATCTGCCGTTGCAGGGCGCTTTCTTAGACTTCTCCTTAGTTGTATGGCTTGTTCATCTAGACCCCGGGCGATTTTTCCTTGCTGTTGCTCCTTGTTTCCGTCACAACTTTGATTTGGTCGCCAGAGGATGAGCAGAGCCTCTATCATCTATGCCACTTTTTTTTTCTCTCCCCAAATCTCCCATTTAGAAGGAATCTAACAGCACATAGCTCAGCCTCCTGTCTCCAAGAGAGATTGGACGAATGGCCCCTTAGACCTGTTCCCTCCTCACCATGATGGAGCTTTGGGGTATAGGGCAGACTAGATGGCCTTGAGGCTGGCTTAGAGAGCCAGGAGAGTCTTCAGCCTCCAGTATTCCCATAATAGAGAAAAGCTAAGGTTTCCATTTCTTCCCTAGAATGGTGTCCATTAACCCACTGACCATCTAGGCTGAGTCTCTGGCTGCAGCCTGTCCTCCGGAGGAGGTGGCTCTGAGAAATGCTCCAGGACTGAATGCTGAGGCTTGGGGGATGGGTTTCAACGGAGGTGTTGAGACAAAAACTGGGAACAGGAGCTGTCCATGATTAGATTTTGACTGAGAAATGAACTCTTCGCAAATTAATTTCCACCATCCATGTTTGCATTTTCTTTGTTTCCCTCCTTTACTGGCTGTGGTAGATGGATTTTTTGGCTCGGATTCTCCACTCCTCCCTGTATTCATACCCTTTTCCACGTGATTCTGCAGTTCCTTCCGGAGACAGAGTTTACTTGTTCTTGACTTTGGGCTTGACATTCGACTTGTTTTGGCAAACAGACTATTAACAGACATACAAGCGGGGGTGTGGCATGTACGTACATGGCTGGGCTTATTTTTTTCATGAATTTGCCATCATCCTGAGGGCATGCTAGCCCACTGGTTTAAGGAGAAGGGACATATGGCGCAAATATGTTCCCAACTTACAGCTTAGAGCTGCCCAGCCAAGCTCAGCCTGTATCAGATTGGCTCCAGCTGACAGACAAACGCATGAGCGAAACACATGCTTATTATTACGTGCCAGTGACATTCTATGGTTGTTTGTGACATAGTAACAGCTTGCTGATACATTCCCAGAAGTTCCTTTTGATGCACTCCAATGTTTTCTTTGCTGAATTTATAAGTGAAAGAATTTTACAAACACTGCTTAGGATATCAGCTGGAGTCTAGATGTCCCAAGTCCAAAAGGCTGTCTCCAAATTTTGGGAAAGGCTAGGGCACGTCTAGAAAGGAAAGAGTTAGGAGATGCTAATCATTCTAGAATAAAAATCTTTAGCA